>CM045767.1:2553436-3007015 GCA_025200525.1 Camellia lanceoleosa | reverse complement strand
AACTCCTCCCTCACCCTGGGTTGGTGCACTCCAACGGCAAAAAGTTCGTAAGAGAAATCCTTTAGAGAGAGGCTACGTGGTTTTAAAGAGAAGTGTCTCCGACAAGTATATTTAGCTTATAATTTTTTTATTATTTTAATTATGATTTAAAAGTATAAAATTATATCATTTTTTCTCAATTGTAAAGTATAAGTAAGAAGTATTCATCATAATTTTCTAAGAAATTATATATAAACTCTGTATTTATATAATTATTCCATAAAGAGTAGTAAAGGTTTTTAACACAACACACTTCTTATTGGTTGAATGAGGAGAATGGTCCCACAAGGTGTGAAATTGGGCGTGTTTGGGAACAACTAGAGTGCCTAGAAAGTTGGCTAAGCAGTTTGCACAAATTGATGCAAATGGTTACACGAAAGAGCAGTTTGCAGCCAAAGTGGCAAATGGTTACCTGAAAGAGTAGTGATCAAGGAGTTCTAAAATTATACCCCTAATTTAAATTTTAATAATGTGACATTAAAAATAAAAATAAATAAAAAAAGGCACCAAAAATTCGAGCTTCTAAAATTAGAATTTCTAATCATTTTGCCACAGAAAATGTTTTAGAATCCCAAAAACAAGAGTTCTAATTTATTTTCAAAATGCTGTGTAATCAATAATCGAAGCATGACTTAACGACGCTTAAGAAACGTTTAACTCTAAAAATGTTAATTTAATTTATTTCAAAAATGTCAGGATCAATAATTCCAAGTATGACTCTAACGACACGCGACACAAGAATCTCTACTCATCGCTACAATGTGTGTTGTGCCATATTTTTTTATTTTTTATTTTTTAATTTCCAATTCACTAAGAGTAGCTACAGATTTAGAACTCCTTATTTGTAGCTCTAAATCATTACTGATTTATTTTTTTCCTCACCATGATTTGTCTTTTTTTTATAATTTTTTTTTTCTACTACTAACTGTATAGACCTTCATTTAAAAATTTATACATGAGCTCTCCATCACCGATGATTCCACTGCTAGGTGTCTGGAGTCTGAGTCCTTTCTGTCATTAAAGATTCGAGTTTTACATATATATATACAGAGAGAGAAAGGTGTTTGTAAAGAAGAATGAAGTAAATGGTCCATGGAGAGAGAGAGAGAGAGAGAGAGAGAGAGAGAGAGAGAGAGAGAGAGAGAGAGAGAGAGAGAGAGAGGAGAGGAGTATTAGGGTTAGCTGGGGTGACACAGGTACTGAAGAGAACAAAGGAACCTTTCTTTTGGTGGCAGAAGGAATCTAAGCAGGAAAGGGCTTAGAGAGAGAGAGAGAGAGAGCACGACACAAAGAGAGAGAAAAGAAAGAAAGAAAGAAAGAAAAAGAAAAGAGATAGATGATGGTAATAGAGAGTGAGACAATTCACAGATATGCATACATAAAGATTTTCAAATCTCTTTTTCTCCCCATTTGTCTCTTGTTCCTTTCTTGCTGTTTTCTTTTCTACTTGCTCTCTCCCTCCCATTGTATATAGGCTATGTTGGGGATATTATTTTGGGCTAAAATAATCATATATGATAAAATGATTATTTTAAAGCAAATATAACGAAATTTGATATTTAACCCATAATAATTATATAATTTTTTATGAAAGTTAAAAAATTATTTAAAGTGAAAAATTTTAATCTCAAAGTAAAAATAATTAAAAAAATTAAAAATTAAAATGTCAACTCACATTCCAAGTTAATAGAGATACACCAATATCATATATTTGAAAATAATAATTTTTAAGAAAAACAATATTTATGAATTACAAATTATTATAAATGTGATTAATATCTCACTAGACACAATTTTAAAATCAAATTTAAAACAAATTTATGATAACTTTTTATTATTATATATATATGAGTTCGTCAAAGACACAGATTGATATATACAAGGGAGCGGGTAAAACCACCACTCCCACCCAGATCCTACTGTTCAACTTTTTTATACTTTTTTGTCAATAAAGGCTCTTGTGGGGTTGTAGAATCACCTTTTGTCCTTCTGCATTTTTTTTTTCCCTTCACTTTTTTGTAATCTATTTGGAGGGTAGCATCAGGCTCTCTTACAACAGATTTTAAAATTATTATAAAGAGCATCAGTAGCTCACGATATATAATTTATCAGACCTGTTATACCTTTTTATTCATTTTGTCAACGCTATAGTTCTTCTC
Source organism: Camellia lanceoleosa (assembly GCA_025200525.1). Taxonomy (NCBI): domain Eukaryota; kingdom Viridiplantae; phylum Streptophyta; class Magnoliopsida; order Ericales; family Theaceae; genus Camellia; species Camellia lanceoleosa. The sequence goes on along the minus strand of CM045767.1, from coordinate 3,004,817 downwards.
TCTTGATGAAGCGTTTAGTCACTATTTATCGCTTATAATAAGTTAATTAGGTGTTACGGATATCCATCCGAAAAGTCCGACTCTAGTCAACCGATCAACAAATTTTATTTTTTTTTCATATTTTTTAAGAATTGTTTAGTTAAGGCAGTACTTCATCAATTTAATAAAAATAAATAAATAAACAAATACAATAAGGCCTCGTAGACACTCCCATTTTTGACCGACCTTTAAGATTCCGGGACGTCACCGATTGAGCCGCTTCTAGTGATGTTGCCACAGATATTAGGTGCTCAGCCTCGAAGTCTCGAGTCACTGCCATTGCAGCCCCGCCTCCTGACCTCCTAACCCTCTTCTATACTCTTGCCTTTCTGGCTATAACTGTGACGCAGCTCGCTTTCTTCCCGATGGCGGATGAGAGGTCCCATAGACCATCTCTCGGGTCAGGCTAAATTCTCTCAGAGTCAGAGGCCATTTTGCCCATTTCCTCGAGTCTTCCGGGTTCCCAAGCTGAGTCGTCTGTGTCGCAGGTGTCCTTGCTCAGACTGCTCTAACCATCTCCGATTCCTCCGATTTTTGGCATACATCTTATTTACTCCCTTTTTGAGGGACACTGAGGTTCCGAGACCCACTTTCAGGACTGTGATGCCACTTTTCTGCTTGATGCACCTCATTTTCGGGACCCCTAATCACAGCAGAGCTTTTGGGCCCCTCTCGAAGCATCTGCTTTTGCATCTGCTGCTCATTTTTGGCAAGTAATCATCTGCTTTATCACTGCGAAGTTGTCAGTTGAAGGCTGCTGAGGCCAAAGAATTGTCTCAAAGAACTAGTTACATTCCTCCGACGCCGACGCCTGCTTTTCTCACTTCCGAGCCAATGTTGACCAACCCTAGGGGCCATTTTCTTCAACCCCAAACCACGATTTGTGTTGGGACACATACGAGGGACCCTAAAAGTTTATGTGCCGGCCAAGAATTTTTTTTTTCCATTTTGAAACCTCAAAAGTGGCTTGTTGTCTCTCATGTTTTATGCTAGCTTGCTAATTTCCAACCACATGTGGTCTTGTTTATAGACACATGAGGCCACTCAACATGCGTGGGCGGCCGCCTGTAAAAATCACCTTTTCATTTTGCCCCTGGCCTACGGGCCGCAATAGGGTAGGGGGGGTATTTTCACGTACCTACTCAACCGAATAAAAAAATACCTAGTCGGGCCATGATCCTTGGGAGGTGTGCTCTTACAACGTGATAGCTTTTTCCAAAAATATCCGGGATTTCGGGGACTTTTTGTAGAGAAGGCGGAACTTAATCCCTTAAGACTACACACTTTCCCTCCATCATGCTTCATCCATCCTTGCATACATACAGACAGCCTCTAGCTCAAATTTCCTCAAAGGTTGAAACACTTGGCTCAAGCTCACATATACATATCTCTTCATTTCTCTCTCTCTATTTTCTCTAAGTTTTGCACTACTTTCTCCATCACCACCAAGCACCACACCACCACCACTCCATTTCCAGCAGCTTTGGGGGGGCTTTCCAGCAGCTAGGAAGTTAAACATTTCTCAAGTCAAAAGGAGCAAAAAGTTTGGTCTTCAAGGGTAAGTTCATCTTTCCTCTCTTTGTAGCATTTTTTGTCCTATTTCTTAGCCCTATTTGTTTATGTTGTTTTAAGCTCCAACCCTAACTGAAAGGGTCATTTTTTTGAGCCATTCTTCATAAAAGTTTGTTTAAGGGCTCAACCCTGTTTGAGCCCTCCATTTGGTACTTGCTTCAATACCTCTTTTGTATGCCATTATTTTGCATGGTATTTCTAGCCTATGTGTGATCTGTTTTTGAGCATGATATAAACTAGAGTTGGCTTATTTTGAGTCCCTCTACAACATTGTAGAAGGGTTTCAACACTGTTGGGGGCCCCATGTGGCACTTCTACCATTATACCCCTCATTGGCCCCATTTTGCATGCTTTTGTTGGCTTGTCTTGTTTTCTGTTTTTCGGCCATCATCAGAACTTAAAATGGCCATATTTTGACCTTCTTGGCATATCTCATTAAGTGGTATTTGGCTGTTTGATGTATATTTGGCCTACTTCATGTTATACCCCTTTTGGGTCTTAATTTTTGCATGCTTTGTTGGCTTATCTAGCTTTTTTTCGGCCATTATCAGAACTGAAAGAGGCCATATTTTGACCCCCTCTTGTCATGTTTCATTATGGGTCTTTGGCTATTTGATGAATTCTTTTTATACTCATGGTATACCCTCTTGTAATTGGCCTATTTTGCATTGCATTTTGAGCATAGCGATTTCATAATCGATTTGAGGCTTGTCATCTACTGTAAATGTTCATATTTTTAATCCTCTTCAGTGTTTTAGAAGGGTATTTTTCCATTTGGGCTTTTCATCTTATCACTTGCTTCATTGCTCCCTTGCAGAGCTTTTCATTTTTGTGTGCCATTTTAGCCCTACTTGTGATTGCTATTTGGCTAAGTGTTTTGTACTGTGAAAAATGTGAGTTTTTGGGCTGCCTTGCTTCTTCTTCCTTTTTCATGTCATGTATCAATTATGCATGTATGGTATAGTCAGAGGCCATTTTATGCATTGAACCATATGTTTCGGGATCATTTCATACATCTAGTATTATTTCGCCTCATTTCGTGCTGTTTTGCCCCTCATTTTGTCACTGATTTTTGCATGTTTGCATATCATATTCCATGTCTTTGCCATGTCTTATTAGAGTGGCATTTCGGTGCCTGAGAGTCCGTTCTCGGTTTGTGTGCCCGCGGGCACGCACTTCGAGGTATCTTGTTTTCATCTGATGGCCTCTATGTGAGTGTGGCCGAGGTCCGCTTTTATGTTAGTATAAGTCCATATTGCATTGTATATGCCATTGTAGCCTCATTATTACATTGCATTATGTTATACATGCCATTTTCTCCCGCCATTATGCATCTGCAGCACGATTTCGAGGCATCTCATTTTCATCTCACTACTTCTTATGCTGAAAGTGCGTGGGCCGAGATTCACTCGTGTTAGTATAAGTCCAATTTGCATTGGCGATGCCATTTCATGCCTTAGGATCATTTCCTGCTTTTATGCGACATGTGTGCACGCATTTCGAGGCATCTCATTTCATAGCATTAAGTGCATGCTAGGTCATATGTTAGTTGCATTCATGCATGCCGCGTATATTGCATTGTGCGTTCGGATAGAGTTAGTTCGGCACAGAAACGAGGCACGCTTTCAGACCAATCACATGTAACGGGTCTCAATTCCCAAGTCACCGATAACCGGATTATCCATGATGGAGTTAGGTTTTGCTGTAAAGCATTCATATGATTCACCCTATATTGAGTCGCAGGTAATTCACCGCCTCTACCATCATGCATCGATATAGCGATGATCGGTGGCACGAGGATCGTGAGGCATGAGATATATTTAGAAATACATTGCTATGCCCTTTCAGGTTTCCGTCAGTAAACAAAAGCCGAAGAATCAAGAATTTTCGTAGTTCTCGCACGTGATTTCGAGAAACATTGGCGTAAATGTAGAGGCTAATTGGGGCATCCTGCTGGATTTCCGGGGCAGAAAGTAGTCCAAACATGCATTATTTCATTATCCGGAAGCGGGAAGTCAAGGCGCCCCCTCCTGGGCTTGCATGCCGCTTATACTCTTCTTAGTTAATTTGTTAATTAATTAGAATTTGTATATTATTCTGACTGTAATATTCGGATCAGTATTATTCTTTCATTTTGGGATCAGACATTTATTCGGGATTCGTCAGGCATGAAAGGCATAATTGTAATAAGCGCGGTGGGCAGTGAGCGGCGTATGTCTTCCAACCCCACGCCTTTTCTTCCCTTTTTATTTACCCCGCTTATGATGGTTAGATTAGGCATATTTCAATTAGCATACAAAAGATGACAAAGATGTTTGCATCATTCATCTGCTTTTGCACGCACTCCAGGCTCGGCTACAAGATCATATAAATCTCACATTTGTATTTCAATTCCAAATTGAATACGTAGATAGTTGTAGTGCATTCCATATGCCATGTTTAGAATAGCCGAAAGCTTGGTTATAGTTTGCATTTTTGCATGTGTTGCATTAGGCATTTTCTCAGATATCTAGGATCATGCATGATTTCTAATAAGCTTCTCGTCGCTTTTGGCTTGGAGTACTCAGTGAGTTTTATGCTTTTAGCATCCTTGCATGCGCGGTGAGTTGATCAAGCCATAAATAGCATACTTACTATTAGGGCTATGTGCTTACGGATATAACCGCTTCTTTGAATGCCTGTGGGTGAAGGTTGAGTTACTTGAATTGGGACAATTCATCAAATATTTGTTTTTAAGCCCACTAGATAGTGTACAAGCAAAACCATTGTTCTTCTAAGCCCACTTGAGGGTGGCAAATCAGATTTTTAAGCCTACCTCATGTGGTAGAAGCAAACCATTTTCAAAACAAACATGATGAAGTGTTTTGTTCCAATTCAGCGTATTCATTTATACTTGTATGTTGTGCGATCACATAAAGTAAACCTAGGTTAATAACCGGAATAAGAATTCACAATGTTTTCAAAATCGATATCATGAAAGTAGAGGCTTGTCTTTGATTCCAAGCGTGGCTGAATGGGTGCTCTTCACGGCGATCTTTTCCCTCAATCGCGGTATTCCAAGTTCCTTCGAGCCGGCTAAGCAACTTTGGTGATGACTTTATTGACACGCGGCCTTTTGGAAACACCGAAATGGTTTCCTAAATTTCCCATTTTAAAAAATATTTAGGTGGCGACTCAGATTCCGCAAAGCGTACCCATGTTTGGCACTTCTTTCAAAAAAAATTTGTTTTCAAAAACGATTTGGTTTGGATTGGACTTTTGGTTCAAGATTAAGAACTGTGACATTTGAGTCCTTGTACTGTAGTGACCCAATATCGAACTGCCGTAATCTAGGCACTGTAGACTTTTCCCCGGATGCGTTCGGGACGCCCACGCTTCTCATGATTGGCATTGGGATTTAGAGAACTTAATTCTGAACTCATGATATTTGGTTTTGACTACACTTCAGGTGTTTTTTTGCATTGCATTTGCATTGGTGCGCCTAGACACCGCAGGTTTGCCATCTCGCTATTCCTCCCGAAGCAAGGTTTGCCTGGAGGCTTGTCTTGTCAAGACATGTCCATAAGGTCGACCGTTACGGCATCGGGCCTCACAAGATGGGAACACAAATCCCCGAAGCTTTACCTGGCACCCTTTTTAACCATTCGACCTAGTGCATATTCTGCCGGGATCCATAGTGATCATTCCAAACCAGGACAGGCGAGCGTTATCTGCTTATAGGGTTGTTTGAAACCATTGCCGCAGGCGTAGTAAAACCCTAGCTCTTGACAAAAATAGGATAGGGAAACCCCTACCCCAACATATAGGGTGTTTTGGCTCACTTATCTCGCTATGCGGCTTGTTGGGGAGTGTGCCCCTTCACAGGAATGCATGTATCAGCTTCTTATGAGTTTGGGCATTAGGCTCAAGCGCATCGGCCAAGATTCAAGAATCGCTTGTTCCCGGCAGATATCGGATTCCGGGCTTTTGGGGAACAAGTGGATCGTTGATTGAGGATGTAAAGGTATTTTCTTTATCAACTCGCGGTAAGTTGTATTGCGCCCGATCGCAGGTGTTGTGTGTATTTAATTTAAGCCGCTATACGCCTGCTTATCCGAAGTTATTTATTTCCTTTTTCGCTTATTATCTTTTTGCTAGGCGCTTTTTATAATGATTGCTTCCTCAACTAGTAGATACTCCCTAAGCACTTTTGGATGACGAGGTCGCCGACTCAATCGATTCGAGGATCTGGTTGACGCGACATCCAAAGGTTCCAATTTCTACCCCCACTATCGAAGAAGGCCGAGGAGGCGCTAAAGGTGTCGTAATTGTGGATTACCGGACAGAGGCTACTTTTGGACAATAAACAAATAAAGTTGAGATGGTTCCGCCATAGAGATACATTTACCCATTATCCGATGGAACAAGAGAATACATCAGTACGGAGGCGAGATGCGATACCAAATGCATCTAAAAGCATGAAACAGATGCAGGAGGATGACATCCGGCTAAGCGGTTTAATTTGCTAAACAACAAGTCATACGCAGTACCATGGCCCAAGAGCCGACAGCCGATCACTAGGGTCGCAAATAAAGCAGGTAATGCGCAATATTTACTTCCACATCAGCTCCTTTTTCCATCGGGCCGCTCCACTACTCCGAAAGCAGGTGCACCTATTGGTCGAATACCCACAAATCCTCGCATTACCCTCCCAACACCCGGTAACACCCTACCCAATGTCTCGGGGACATCAAGAGATTACCTCAACCTTCCAATCTGGCCGCTCCTTCGCCACAAGAATCGCACCAATCTTCCAATCTGGTCAAGGTTCCGCTCGCTTCGCCAAGATAACCGCCCAAGAATCTTACACTCCAACCACCCGTGACTTCCATTCGAAGTTCGAGGTAGATCATACGCCTCTAAAACCGAGTAAGTTGGAGAAGCTTTTCAAGAAATCGCAGGTAGGTGAAGGCTTATTCCAGCACATCGAAGACTCGGGCACACCGATGTGGCCGTAATATCGCCGCTTTATGGTATTCAAGATGCCACAGATGATCGCTTTTGATGGGTCAGATCCTATGGTCCATCCCCGCTATTTTTCAAACATTCTCGAGGCCACTGGGCCTAACCCGACCCACAAAGCTTTTCCCTGCTTTGGGTCAATCCTTTGGTTTCGTGTGGCAACGCATTTGGTACGCAGTTAGAAGATGACGCGGAAAGAAGCTGATGACGATGACCGAGGCTTTCAAGCCAGGCCGCAAAGACTCGCCAGATAATACACGATCGAGATTACAACTCGTGGATCTCAAACGACGAGGCAGAACCCAAGGAGTCTTTCTCCGATTTTGTAACTAGATGGAGGGCAAAGGCGCTGATGATGACCCTGAGGCCTATAGATAAAGATCAAATCCGGATGATTAAAGCGTTAACTTCCGAATCTCCAACCGAAACAGCACGCAGAAGATGATCAGACTTCTCTTTCCCACATTCTCGGGATGAGCACGAGATGGGGTACAGATCGAGGATGCGATGAAGTAAGGTCTGACGACCAGACCTGGAGCACTGGCGACATTCCCGCAACCGCACAACAACGAGTCTGAAAGTGGCGCCAAGTAAACACAAGGACTTCGAGGCTTGCAGATGATCACAAGCGGCCTCTTCCCCATCTCAGTTCATCTGGGACTGCTTTTTCCAAGACATCCGGTACATAGACAAAGCCCCCCCATCTCGCTATGGACAAGGCTAAACTTCCATCGACTACTACACTTTGTCCAAATTGGTTGGTCGGTTTTTCCGGAGGAGGTTCCCTCAGATTAACCTTTATCGTAAAGAATTGCCATTACCAGGGCGCAAATCATAACAAACCCCTACATCTCTCGTAATGTAGAGATAAGTGGATACCAATGGTACTTCTGACACGTCTACTATCAACGCCTCCGTTGACAAAAAATATTATTCTACCTCCGAAAAGACCCAACGCGACTTCATACCAACCCACTCCACGTAATAACCAAGATCCACCACCCAAAAGAGTCAACCTCATCAGAGAAGTTGGGGAACGCCAAGGTTCAGATCCACCACCCTAAGTGGAACGCTCCAAAATCCAAAACAGACAACACAACATCGAATTTCATGTTTGGACGCCTCGAACCTTTAACTTACTCTTGGGGCGGCCGTGGTTGCACCAAGTAAAGGCGCCTCTTCCACTCTACACCAGATAAGTTGAAAACCTCACGAAGGGCAAATATTGTTTTGGAAATTCATCCATCCACCCACCACCGGAAGTGTCTACACTAGTTTTGGAAATCGAGCACGGCGCGGAGGATGTATTCTTATCAGGGTTCACCTTGGCAGAGGCTCGAGTAGTGCAGAATATTATGGTCAGGAATGAAGGTGTGTACGCTGCTGCACAATCCGCCTACCTCATGAACAAGCTACAACATATTCCCGGATGGGATTAGGAAGGAGCAAAGAAGAAAGGAGTCGCTGGTCGGCAAGTGCCACACAACCCGCATACCTTTTGGATCAAGTTATCCGCCCACCAAAGAGGACTGGTGAGGAAAGGAAAAGAAATGGCCAGAGAGCTGTGAGCGGCAGTCAAGCCTTTTGAATTAATGCATGTGCCCATCCAGTATTTTGAACGGACACTTTGTCCGGAGGGGAGGACTTTCCATTTTGCGCTTCCTGCAGCCATGGCTAAACGCGAAAAGAAGCGCACTGTGCTTCAAGATCTTCTTCGACCGCAACTATCCGGATGACGCTGCCACAGAGCGCATGCACTCCAACATGAGGTCGAGCAGAATAGCAAAGGATCCCGAGGGCACAGAATCCTGAAATAGGGTAGACTGCATGTCTCCTCTCGATCCTCCGACAACCAAGAGTGCTTGGGGATAACTTCGTGGTTTCCATGATTGGGGATGGAACGGGTCGGGCCTACCAAATAGCCTATCTTGATGATCAATCACACCTCTCACTTGGCAAGATGAGGAGGAATTTTTGTCCAAGAAGACGTCAGTAGTGAGCTGAATCGATTCCACCGAGTCCTCGTGAGTCGAATCAGTTCCACTGACCGAAGTCCGAAGTCCGGTACTCTCGAAGTTAACCCGATACCACATTCCGTTTTAGGTCAGTTTTTTTCCTTTTCATTTGAGTCTGTTGTAACCAATGAATCGGACGATTTGGATGTGCCTAATGAGAATGAACTATCTGTGGTTTCGAAAGTATTTTTCGCGGCCCTTGATTTATTGCATTAATTCGACTTTCAAAATTTTGATGAAAACGACGATGACGGTTCCTCCGCTTTTACAACGCTTAGTTGAACAAGAGCAAGAGAGATTTGTTAAACCATTAATGGATGAAATCATTATCGGAACATTGGAGAGGAGGACCCGCTACCGTCCAGACGGGTCCACGTTGTCTTCGGAGGAACGCGAGCGCTAGTCGCTTTATTAAAAGATTTCAAAGATGTTTTCACGGGTCCTACGAAGACGGTCCGAATCGATCCCGAGATTGTACAAAGATCGATCCTCTGACTCGAGGCCCGACCACAAGGTAAACTCAGGAGGATCCGCCCGGATTGGGCTCTTAAGATTAAGGAAGAGGTCACCAAACAAATCGACGCAGGCTTCCTACTGGTATCTGAATATCTGACTTGGTTGGCCAACATTGTTCTGGTGCCGAAGAAAGATGGCAGGATCCTGGTGTGTATAGACTTCAGGGATTTGAACAGAGCTAGTCCGAAGGACGACTTCCCCTTACCACACATCGATGAGTTGGTAGACTTCACAGCAGGACATGCATTGCTCTCATTCATGGATGGCTTCTCAGGATACAACCAGATAGTGATGGCACCAGAAGATAGGGAAAAGACTGCATTCACCACCCCGTGGGGGACATACTGCTACCGGGTAATGCCGCTTAGTTCAAGAACGCTAGAGCTACTTATCAACGGGTCACACCACAATACTACATGATATGATCCACAAAGAGGTTGAGGTGTATGACGACATGATTGTCAAGTCCAAGGAAAGAGAGGGCTACTACACCGCCTTGCATAAGTTTTTCCAAAGGATCGTGGAATTCGGCTGCGTTAAACCCTCGTAAATGTACATTTGGTGTTACAATGGAAAAATGCCGGGTTTCGACATAACAAAGAGGCATCGAGGTCGATCCTTCCAAACTCAAGGCCATCTTAGAAATGCCACCACCAAGGACTGAAAAGGAGGTGCGGGGCTTTCTGGGTAAAGTGCAATTGATAAGACGGTTTATTTTAAAATTAACCTTGACTTGTGAACCACTTTTTGGCCTCCTCAAGAAAGGAAAGAAGTTCCAATGGGACGGCCGATGTCAAGCTGCATTTGGACAGATCAAAGAATATCTACAGAACCCACCCGTTTTATCGCCACCGTAACCGGAAACCGCTGATTTTGTATCTGCTGCTGATCGAAATCAAGAATGGGTCGCATGCTTGCACAAGAATCAAGATAAGGCGGAGAAAGCCATCTACTATTTGAGCAAAAAGATGTCGGAGTATGAGACCCGATATATATCGCCGAAAAGGCTTGCTTAGTTTAGTATGGGCTACTGTGAAGTCGCGGCACTACCGTTAGCTCACTGTAATGTTGGTTTCATGACTTGATCCCATCAAATATCTCTTCGAGAAACCAAAGACTTACGGTAGGCTAGCTCGCTGGTTGCTGTTTCTCCGAATTTGATCTCACATACGGACACGCAAGTCGCTGAAAGGAAGAGCAAGGCGTAGTTCCTGCCGACCACCCGGCTGAGGGGATGAAGCTTGAGTAATTGCTCCCTGATGAATCAATTTCGCATATCGACGATGAAACTTGATTTATGTACTTTGACGGAGCGCCAAATCAACATGGGTATGGGATAGGAGTGTTATCGATAGCACCCGACAATTCCGTGATCCTCTAGCCTTCAAACTCCGATTCAAAGTCTTGAACAATGAAGCGTAATACGAGGCGGTATTGTCGGGTCTAGAAGCGTTTCTAGAACTAGGGGCAAGACGGGTGGACATCATTGTGGATTTGAACCTTGTTGTGTCTCAAGCTAAAGGAGACTGGAAAGAGAAAAAGGAAAAGATGATGATGTATCACAACACCTTGATTTGTCGACTCGCTTTGAGAAGCTAAGTTTTACTCATCTACTAAGAGAGAACAACAGGTTCGCAGATTCTTTAGCAACTCTATCATCTATGATAGACATCCCATGTGGAGTCCGAATGTGTCCGATCATCATTGACCAGAAATTCGCACCTGCCTATGAGTCGATTGCAGCCACAGATGAAGTTCAGGACGAACACCCCTGGTATTACGATATCCGAACTTCGAGAAAGAAACATACCCGCCAGGTAAATGCCAAAGATAAGAGGGCAATCAGAGAATGGCGTCCAGCCATCATCTCGCGAGATAAACCGTATAAACGGGTCATATGGGAATGCATAAACCGTGGCGTTGATGCCAAGAGTCAAAGCGCCCGATGGAAGCCATCCACGGGGGAGAATGTGGTGCACACATGAATGGGGTAATGTTGGCACGGAAGATTCTCAGACAGGGTTATTACTGGTCCACCATGGAGGAGGATTGTGTTAGTTTCGTCCGGCGATGTCACAAGTGTCAAATTTATGCAAATCCCATGAACATCCCGCCACAATCCGTGACAACATGACTTTGCCATGGCCGCTTTCATCTGGGAATTGATGTAATCGGAGCTGTCACGCCGAAGGGGTCGAATGGGCATGAGTTCATCTTAGTAGCGATAGATTATTTCACAAAGTGGGTCGAGGCCCAATCTTATGCGGTGTTGAAGGGTTCGCATGTAGCAAAATTCATCAGAAATAACATCATCTGTCGCTACGGGGTCCCAAATGAAATCGTTTCAAACAATGGTTCCCACTTCAAGAAGGAGGTAATTGATTTGTTGGAGAAATACAACGTGGTTTTTCATAAGTCATCTACCTACCGGCCGCAAACTAATGGAGCAGTTGAGGCCGCCAACAAGAATATCAAGCGCATACTACAGAAGATGGTGGAAACCTACCAGGACTGGCCAGATAAGCTGCCGTTCACTCTGTGGGGCTACCATTAGAACTTCTACTGGGGCGGCTCCGTACTCATTGGTTTATGGGATGGAGGCCGTTCTACCTATTGAGATTGAGGTCCCGTCATTACGAGTATTAGCTGAGTGCCAGATAGCCGAAGCGGATTGGTAGCAAAGCAGATTTGAGGAACTCATGCTTTTCGATGAAAGAAGGCTGAAAGCACTGTACCACGTCCAAAGTTATCAACGCAGAATCGCCCGAGCTTTTAACAAGAAGGTTAAGTCCAGGAATTTGAAAGAAGGAGATTTGGTACTCAAAGACAACTGAGCTCCCATCCACGACCCAGCAAGTTCGCACTCCAATTGACCGGTCCCTACATTATCAAGTCAATCCGTCGTGGAGTCAGGTTCTAATGGATTTAGATGGCTTAGAGTTTTTCCAACCGATCAACATGGACAAGTTGAAGAATGCGCCACGGTACTATCCAGACTAGGGGCAACTTTCCAGTTGCTAGGATCCGGGGTTGTGCGTCTCAGTGACAAATCTCAGGCGTGTCCAGCCTCGATCCATATCGAAAATAGTTTTGAAAAGTTTTAATAAAGTTGACTTTGCTCAAAATTAATCTTTACAACCAAGACCATTTTTGGACCAAAGCGAGAATTTTCAAGACTACAACCTTCAATTTCATTGATTTCAAAGTAGTTCTTCGCCTACATACAATTGAAGTTGCTTTTTATTACACTCATGATGAAAACTTGAAAGTACTAGTAAAGCAATAAACTGCATAGTCCAACAGTGTCCTCGCCCCTTCCAGAGTGGTTGAAGCCTCGATGCCAACCTAGGCCCAATCAGGCCTCCTCATTGAGCCAATCCCAAAGACTCATCGATAAAGTGCAACCGAAAACAAAGGGGGACAGGAGCTCTCTAGTCCTCCAGGCCATAGTATGTCGGGCAAGGTGTGCACCTCGGACCGAGAAAGTGATCGAGTATTCAATCCCCTCCGCAGGGCAAGTCTGATCATGACCAAACTGATGCAGAATACGGAATGGGAAATAGAATACGCAGTGGGTCAGGCCAATCAACCGGATCCCAGTATCCTGGAACATGCTATAGCTCATCGCCGGAAGGTTAAGCCAAGGACAGCGCCAAGCAATGCTCACCGACAAGTTGCACATCCATTCAAACCACCATCCTCATCAAGGGCGCCGACCAGCGTTGTAGAAAGAAGTAGCCATGGCCGAGTAAGGTGGCAAGAGTCCACAACTTGCAATTTATCCATCAACCATATCTCGGCGAGGGATGAAAAATGAGAGAATAAAGAATAGAGAGATGATGAGAGAAAAGTAAGATGAGGATTTTGTGAGAAAAACCGCGCCTGAGGGCCGAGTGATGTGAGCAAATACATATGTGAGCTTGGGTGTGACACATTACCGCAGAGTATGGACTCCCAAAGAAACCCGTTGTCTCTTGGCGGTAGAAGGCATCCAAACCCAAAAGAGTTGTCTCGCCAATGTCATGGCGACACAGCTTTCCTTCCTCAAGCCTTGAGCGACTTCAATCAAACGGATGCTAGTTCTCCTAACCCGAGACAAACAGAAATGAAATAGCATGCACAAGCAGAGGGCATGTTGCTCAAACCTTGCCAATGATGGTCGCCGCGTCACCGCATCGTGAGAATCGGAATCGTGCTCGATATCCAACATCCCGTTACAGGCCAGAGATCGAGCATCATGCGCGTTGAGACCACACATCCGCCCTAAAGCTTGGGCGTGGCCAAAACGAGACTGAGGCAAGATCTCTTCTGAGAGTTCAGACTCCATCAAGACTTGAAAATCTTCGAAAGTGGGACATACCTCATGCCCTCCGAAGCTGAAGACATGCGTCACTGGGTTCCAAAACCTTACCGCGGCATGGAGGAAAGGAAGATGCAGTGGAGTCCGGCCCAACGTGAATAGTGCATTCAAGCCGAAACCCCAGAAGTTCAACTTTTCCGAGCCATCTAAAAAAGAGATCCAAGATGTGAGATTTTCTACGAGAAATGCCTCCATTTTTGTGCAAAGCAGTGATGAAATGAAAGAGTTCCAAAGTTGGAGCTTTATAGGGGGGTAAAACACTATTCGGGGACAAGTGTCACAATTTAGTAGTCAGAGGAAGGTGGCCGGCCGGCCACCTATTCTAGCAGGCCGGCCACCTTTGACTCAAACCATGGCCGGCCGGCCTCCTTGCAGACTCCAAAAAGCAAAAGGTAGCCGACCATGCATTGGTCCTGTTTTGCCCTCCGGAAGGAAGTTTGAGGCATTTCTATGCATCGGATGTCGAAGGCCTCCATTTCTCTCAGCTTCGATGCTCCATCATCCGTGATCATCCGTCCGGCACGCTTTGTTGTATTTTGCTTATCGAGTTGTTGCTTTGTTTATCGAGTTGTAAGTTTTGTCGAAATAGCCGTGATTTTGTGTTTTGAGTCGTTATTTTTTGTTTACGCAATTTTGTTAAGTCTTGTTTATCGAGTCGTTAACATTGTTGTATTTTGCTTATCGAGTTGTAAACTTGCTAAGATTCTGTTATTTCTTAGTGAGTCGAGTTGTTTGATTTGTTGCGTCGATTCATTACCTGACCCGGTAAATACACAAGGTACATTCCCATTCAATTCCATTTTTGTGCAAAATGATGCGATACGATGCTAAGAGTTTCAAATACAAACACCTTTTCAAAAGCTATTTCATTCCATCATGTTTTACAACAAAATAATGGTACAAGTTTTACAGAAAATAAAACTGCCTAACAATATGCAAAGTGCTACAAACTACTAGCAAAAAGTAAAATAAAGTAGGAAACAAATAATATCCTCGGAGCGGAATGAGGAGGCCCCTCATCCTTTCTCAGGGACAACCTCTGACCATCATCACCATCCGGGTCGAGCTGCCATCCTCGATCCGCCACCGCCTCCACTCCCGAACCAAGACCGAGTCTCTCCTCAAGAGATGTCTCGACTCACGATCCGCGACCTCCTCCTCCTCCTCATCAGCTCGCCTCTACAACATGTGCCCTATGTCCGCGAGACGACCTGCTCGAAAGCCCCCGGTAAGACCTAGATGGCCCTGCGCCCGGAGAAGGCCGGGATGGCCCAGCTCCGCGAAAGGACCCAGATGGCCTAGTACTCGACCTTCCGAGAAGGCCCGGTGGTCTACCACGGTGCATATACAGGAGGCATCTGAAAGTGAAGAGTTCAATACATCAGTTCAAATATGAAAAGCAGATGAACATACAATATGCGAAATGGGGTGTGTGTCAGATGTGCTCTACACAGCCTATCAATACAGCAGAATGTTCAAAACCAGTATGTCATCAGAAACATGCTAACACGGAAAGATGAACAAGACTGACTCCTATAATGGCCATTGTGCCTCCTCCGTAGGATCATGCCCTCAAAAGTTGCCAACATCCCAAGCATCTCATCCATGTACTCAACTGGAGGCTACAGATACAAATGCAAAAACTATCAGTGAAGGAATGAATGTCTGAGTATCTGACTGATAAATCAAAGCTGTAAAACATACCGGGGGTGAATCAGGATCTCTGACATATCTGTGGTCAAGAAGAGGAGGCTCCAGCGAGACCTGGTAAGGAGTCCCGAATCACCAACTCGTCAACTCGGTCGGCATATCTGGCCACCCAGGATGATGAAGAGTCGGAGGGATTGGGGGAATCGGCCCACTCCCACCTCGAGATGTATCAGCCCTGCTGGAGGAGGGGATATCCGTAGCACGAGCCCGACTCGAAGATGGTACATCAATAGGCCTCAAAGGGCGAGCACGACTCCGCAAGGGAGGCATCGATATGTGTGACGATAAGTGGCGAGTCCCCGTCCGTAAGGTGTAGCAAAGCATCGCGTTCTCAGATAGCACTAACGACCTCGGTAGAGAGTCTATCGCCAGCCCGCATAGTGGCCGGAGGTGCCGCAGAGGGTCCCGAGAATTGTACCCCACACCGACGCAGAAGCGTTCCCCAGAACCACGCCTCTACCAACCGTCCTTCAAGCAGAACTCAGATCGAGTTACCCGCCTCCGGATATCAAATCGGAGACTATCGCCAAGACCGCCAGTATCGCCACGTAATCATGGATAACCAGTACATGAATCAATCAGAAATCGGGAATATACAGGGCAGATCAAAGATGAAAACAGAAAAGAACTGAGAGTTCTGAAATACCTCTATCGTCCGAATAGTGTCAAAATACTGTCGCAGGTAGAAAAGAGTCTCTCGAGGTCTCTACAGGCCGCCCTCGGTCACCAATGAAAACGGGGTCATAAGGAACCCTGCCACCTCCATCTCCGGGGCTAATGTCGAAAAATATACGTAGACCCATAGCTGAGAAAAGCAGTGCGGAATGTAAATACAAAGTGCTGAGGGCAAAATACAGAATGTAAAGTGCGCCGTGTGTGCAATGAACAAGTAATGAGAAGCAGAAATGTAAATCGAGAGGACAGAACGTACCTCCCAGGCTCACCAATAACCGCCAAGTGAATCCCGTCATGGATGCCGCACTCATGTAGCAATAGAGGGTAGCTGTGTCGGACCACCCCATATACCGACCGACTGTGATAGGTCCACTAGGCACTCAAAAGATACAACCCAACAAGAGTTCCCCTATCAAGAAACGTAGTGGTGCCAAAGAGGAACATAAGGAAATCAAGGGCGCATCGCTCCGCCTCCTCAGAGACCCTGCCCATCCTCCTCCGAAACGGAAGAGAACCAGTGTACCTGATTCTCCCTGGCTCACAGGCATTGCGGGCCCCCCAACAGATGTACCCAAGCGGCTCCCATTCGCCCATATCCTCGTCAGAAGGAATGGGCCAACCTCCTATGTCTAGACCTAGCACAAATAAGTCTAGCGGGTCATGGTCGATCCCTGGGCGTAAAATGGAAGGAATTGGTGGTGTCCCACCATCTCTCCACCAAAGTCACGATGTTGTCCTACCGGGCAGACAATGTGATAACCCCATGCAGAAGGCCTCGAACCCTGCTAAGTCAACCAAATCCTGACAGCCTCGGAGCTCTAAGATACCACTCTTGCAAGAGGGAGCCATATCCTCGACGCAGACGAGAGCCAACCAAAGATTCGTAATGAACGATGTGTCAGAAACAGAATGAACAAGCTGTGTGCAAATGAAATGAATAAGCTGTGTGCAAATGAAATGAATAAGCCGTGTGTAAATGAAATGAATAAGCTGTGTGCAAATGAAATGAATGAGCCGTCAGCAAACGCAAGTAAATGGACTGTTTGTTCAGACAATCAAAATATGGGTCCGCGGTTCATCTCAAATGTCCGGGCCGTGGTGTTCGTAAAATCGCGGTCTGGCCGGTGTTCGTAAAATCAAAATACGGGTTGCGTGCTCATCTCAAATGTCCGGCCGTGGTGTTCGTAAAATCGGTCCGGGCGTGTTCGTAAAATCGCTGTTTTGGGCCGCGTGTTCAAATCTTAATCGGGCCGCGTTCGCTTCGCTGGCCGGCCGCTGTTCGTAAAATCGCGTTTTGGGCCATGCTGCTCAAATCTTAATCAGTCGCGGTTCGCTTAACTGGCCGTGTGTTCGTAAAATCGCTGGTCCGGCCGGTGTTCGTAAAATCGGTTTTGGGTCGCGGTTCAAATCTTAATCAAGCTGCGGTTCGTAAAATCGCGTTTTGGCCGCGGTTCAAATCTTAATCGGGTCATGCGTGTTCGCTTAACTGGCCGTGTGTTCGTAAAATCGCTGATCCGGCCGTGTTCGTAAAATCGGTTTTAGGTCCGCGGTTCAAATCTTAATCAAGGTCGCGGTTCGCTTAACTGGCCGTGTGTTTAGAAAATCGTTTTTGGGCGCGGTTCAAATCTTAATCAAGGTCGCGGTTCGCTTTAATCTAGGCCGGTGTTCAAAATCGCTGGTCTGGCCGTTGAATAAGCCCGCGAGGACCTCGCTACGCTCGACTCGATTTTGTCGCGGTTCCAAACCTTGAACCAAAGAGTCCAAATCCGGCAAATCGTTTTTGAGAAAAACAGATTTTTTGAAAGAAGTGCCAAACATGGACTGCTTTGCCAGATAAAAGAGTCGCCACCTAAATATTTTTTTAAAATGGGAAATTTAGGAAACCCTGACTCGGTGCCAAAGGCCACGTGTCCGTCATCACCAAAGTTGGCTCGGGAACTTGGGTACGATTAGGGAAGGTCACATCGTGAGCATTCTCTCGCCCGCCAAAGACCGGCCTCTACTAACCATGATATCTGTTTTTGAAAACTTTGTGCGTTCTTATTCCGGTTATTAGCCTAGGTTACTATGTGATGCGCACAGCATACAAGTATAGACTGAATCGCCTGAGTTGGAACAAAACATTTCATGTTTACTTGAAAATGGTTTGATGGTGCTACTCGCAAGTAGGCTAAGACGTGGATTTGCCACCCTCGGGTGGGCTTAGAAAACATGATTTTGCCACTATCTAGTGGGCTTAAAACAAACATTTGATGAATTGTCCCAATTCAGATAACTCAACCTCCACCCACAGTATTCAAGGCGCTTATATCATATAAGCACATAGCCTCATGGTAAGCATGCAATCATGGCAACACTCACAAGATGCAAGGATGCTAAAGCATAAAACTTACCGAAAGTACTCCAAGCCCAAAACAAAAGTCGATTAGAAATCATGCATGATCCTAAATGTCAAATGCCTAATGCAACACATGCAAATGCAACTATAGCAGCTCATTTATTCTAAACATGGTATATGAAATGCTACAGCTAACATGTATTCATTTTGGAATTGAAATACAAATGCAAGTTAGTATGATGCGCCGAGGTTTGCATGTAAAAACAGATGAATGATGCAAACATGTCATTACATCAGATGCTAATTGAGATATGCCCTATATCTAGCCATCGTAAGGTGTAAATAAAAGGGAGAAAGAAATGGGGTTGGAAGACATACATCACACTCACACACCCTTATTACAAAGATTACCCTCAAGCAGAGGGTCCTAATAAATAAATACAATAAAAGAATAATACAAATTCAAATAATACGTATTCCTAATTAATTGACAAATTAACTAAGAAAAATCAGAACCGGCATGCAAGCCGTGGATCGCCTCGATTCGATGAATGATGCATGTTATCGCTTTGGCGCTGAAATCCATCGATGCCCTAATTAGCCTCTGTTTGCAATGTTTCTCGAAATGCGTGCCAGACTCCGAAAAGCTATTGATTCTTCATTTTGCTGCAACAGAGAGCAGGAAAAGGGCATAGCAGTGTATTTCACAAATATATGCATGCCTCGATCCTCGTGCCACCAATCACGCATATCGATGCATGATGGCCGAGGAATCGGATTGCACAACTCAATATGGGGTGAATGCAGATGAATGCTACAACAAAAACCTAATTCCATCATGGGTGTCCGGAGTGTCGGTGACTTGGGAATTGAGACCCGCTCCACACTCGAGTAATAAACGCCTGCTCCTCGCGGTCCGGTCTAACTCCTATTCCGAACACAATGCAATATGCATGATATGCATGAATGCAACTAAAATGCAATCCTAACATGCACGATGCTATGAAAATGAGATGCCTCGAAATGCGTGCACACGGGCACGCAAATCGAGGTGATGATACTAAGGCATAAAATGACATGAAAAATGATGTACAATGGGACTAAAATGAGATACCTCGAAATGCGTGCCCACGGGCACGCAAACCGAGGCGGTGACATACAGGCATGAAATGGCATACAGAATGCAAGTTGGGCTTACACTAACACGAGAGTGCCTCAGCCGCACTCACATAAGAGGCCGTCGGATAAAAAAAAGTGCCTCGAAATGCGTGCACACGGGCACGCAAATCGAGGCAATGGCATAGAAGCATGAGAATGGCAAATTGGGCTTACACTAATATGAGAGGACCTCAGCCGCACTCGCATGAGCTGCCGAGAGATGAAAATGAGGTGCTTCGAAATGCGTGCACACGGGCACGCAAACCAATTCAATGGCATACGGAATGCAAATGACATGAAAAATGCAAATTGGGCTTATACTAACATGAGAGAGCCTCAGCCGCACTCACATAAGTCACGCCGGATAAAAAGAGTTGTTTCAAATGCGCACTGCACACGCAAACCGAGGCATGGCATACGGAATGCAAATGACATGGAAAATGCAAATTGGGCTTATACTAACATGAGAGGGCCTCAGCCACACTCACATAAGATGCCGAGAGACAAAAATGAAGTGCCTCGAAATGCGTGCACACTGGCACGCAAACCGAGGCATGGCCGTAAGGCACAGAAATGACATGCGAATGAGATGTGACATATGGCATATGGAAAATGCAAATTTCAGCAGCTAAAATGATGCACAAATAGCCCCCGAATTATGACAAAATTACACCCGATGCCCGAAATGCGATGTAATGCACCCGAAAAGGCCTACAGCTATGCTAAACATGCACAATATGGACACGACATGTAAAATAGTAGCAAGAAAGCCCCTAAACTAGCATTTTCTTAGCACAAAGCAAGGCTAAATAACAACCACAAGTATGGTAAAAATAGCTTGCAAAAATGGGAAAAAGAGGGAAATTACAAAGCAAGTAGTATATACAATGCTCAAACCAAAAAAAACAGTTCTACAACATTAAAGAGGGACCAAAAATATGCACATTTATAAGAGATAACATCCCCCAATTCAGTAGGTAGATAGGCTAAACATAGCATGCAAAATAATGAGCCAACAAAGGCTATAACATGAGGTACCAAAAGCATGCACCAAAAAACTTTAGACCCTTAACAAAACATGAAGAATGGGTCATTTTAAGACACTTTCTAAGCCTGATGAAGGCTGAAAACAGATGCTAAGAAAGCCTAACAAAGCATGCAATTTTACGGTAAAAAAGAGGGTATTACATGAAGTACCAAAATCATTCACCAAATGGCCTAAGACCCTTAACAAAACATGATGAGAAGGCCAAAACAAGGCTCTTTTCAGGCCTGATGGAGACTCAAATCAGAAGCCAAATAAGCCTAACAAAGCATGTAAAACATGGCCAAAGAGAGGTACAAAGAGAGGCCATTCATGGAGGCACCAAAAAAGATTGGTCCCTTCTACAATGTTGTAGAGGGACACAAAATAAGCTCAAAATCAGTTTATAGCATGCTCCAAAAATAAATGCATATAAGCTAAAAATAGCATGCAAGTTTACGGTAAATTGGAGGATTTGTGAAGCAAGTGGTATATAGAAGTTCCAAAAAAGGTTGAGCCCTTCTAAAATGTTGTAGAGGGGCTCAAAATGAGCCTAAAACCAGTTAGGGTCGGAGCCCAAAAACTCAAGCAAAGGGGGTAGAAAAATGATACAAAATAGAGCTAGAAAAGGGAAAATAGCAACTTACCCTTGAAGAACACTTCTTGGCTGCCTCTTGGACTGAATTTGCTGCCTTTTTAGCTGCTAGAAATCAGCTCCAAGTGGTGGAAATGGAGTGGTGATGGTAGTGCTTGGTGTTGATGTAGAAATTGTGCCAAGACTTGGATGTTTGAAGCTTTTTGGAAGAGAGGAATGGAGGAGATGTATATGCAAGGCTCAAAGGATTTTTCTTAACCCTTAAACCAGCTGGTGGCCCCTGGTTTTTATGGCCAAGAAAGGGGTCAAAAAGGAGGGGAAAAGGGAGTGGAAAATACACCCAAGCATTCCTCTAAAGATATTTTCCAAATCTAGATATTTTGCTCTAAATATCTTTCCCCAAATCTAGATATTTTGAGGGCAACTAATGCATATCTGGAATACACTCAAAGAGAGGAATAGGGGCCAACTCATAGGGGCAAAATCGCCATTTCACAAAAGGGGTGGCCGCCTAGATAAAAAACTGCCGAGAAAACCACTGGCTGTTGGGTGCTAGGGAAGTCCAAAATGTCCATTCAAGTGTTCAAATTGAAGCCCCGGAAGTTAGCTTTCCAATGCCGCAAACCTTGCATCAAAATTCCTCCTGTAGAAAAGTTATGCCTGCTTCCGTAAACAGAAGCGCAGATTCAGTCCAACCGACTTCAACCAACCATATCTCCTCCCCAGATTTGGACTTAGGAGATTCTTGAGTGAAAAATGAAGCCCAAGTAAGCTTTCCAATGGTAGTGACCTCATATTTTAATTCCTCTTGTGCAAAGAGTTACGCTTGTTTCGTGAAGCCGCGCAGACTTTTCTCCTTCCGGATTCATGCCGAACCACTTTTGACCAAGCAGATAATCGTTGCCGAGACAATTGCTGGCCTCCCACCCTCCAAAGGATTTTCCTGGTGCTAAAACAGAGGTACCGCCAAAATTGAACAAAAACTAATGCAAACGAAAAGCTCGGGGACCAAAACCGCCAGGTCCCGAAATGGGCCGCAAGCACCGAAGTGGCGTCGCCACGGCGGAATCAGAGGGCCCAGTCATCCTCAAAATGATAAAACAGAGACACCTGCCAAAATTGAACAAAAACCGATGCAAAATGAATGCTCGGGACCAAAACCGCGCGTTCAAGGTCCCGAAATAGTCAGGAGCACCGAAGTGGTGTTCGCCACGGCGGGTATCGAGGCACCAAGTGTTCCTAATGATAAAATAGAGGCACTTGCCAAAATTGAACAAAAACCGATGCAAAATGAATGCTCGGGGACCAAAACCGCGCTTCAGGTCCCAAAATAGGTCAGGAGCACCGAAGTGGTGTTCGCCACGGCGGGTATCGAGGCCCCAGTGTTCCTCGAAATGATAAAACAGAGGCACTTGCCGAAACCAAGAAATCGAGATGGTTAACCGAGGCACACGGCCTGACGGTCCCGAAAACCGGGAACCGGGCTCCGAAATGGGCAAAATGGCCTATGGGCATGAAACGTAGCCCACGGCCACTGAGAGATAGTCTACAAGACCACTCCCTCCCCTCAGGAAAGAAAACAGAGAAAACCGAGTCTGATTCGCAAACCGAGACAAGGCACAGAAGAGAGTTCGGAAGTCCGGAGCAGGCGCGACGCGACTCGAGACTTCAACGAGCACAAGATGCAACATCACCGAAGCGCCAATCGGTGACGCCCGAGTCTTAAGGTCGGTCAAAAATGGGGTGTCTACAACCGTGTGTTCGTAAATCGGTTTTGGGTCATGGTTCAAATCTTAATCGCGGATCGCGGTTCGCGAACTGGCCGTGTGTTTAGAAAATCGCTGGTCCGGCCGGTGTTCAAGAAATCGCTGTTTGGGCCGCATGTTCAAATCTTGATCGGGCTACGGTTCGCTTAACTGGCCGTGTGTTCGTAAAATCGGTTTTGGGTCATGGTTCAAATCTTAATCAATGCGATGTTCGCTTAATCTGGCCGGTGTTCGAAAATCACAAGCAGTGTGCCGTGGTGTTCACCATCAACTGGCCGTGGTGTTCAAAATCGAGTATGTGCCGGTGTTCACCATCAACTTGACCGTGTTCAAAATCGAGTTTTGGGTCGTGTTCAAATCATAATCGCAGGGCCGTGGTGTTCACCATCAACTTGGACTGTGTGTTCAGAAAATCAGAGTTTGGGACTGTGTGTTCTGCTCTTAGTCAGGGTGTGCCGTGTGTTCACATTCAAATTCGGGCTGTGTGTTCGACAAATCAGTGTTTGAGCCGTGTGTTCAATTCTTAACTAGTGTGTACCGTGCGTTCACAATCAATCAATGAGCCTAGTGTTCAGAAATTCAAGTGTTTAAACCACATGTTCAGGATGCAAGCAAAGTACTATGTTATAAGCTAAACTGTGTGTTCAAGCATGGCAAATGTATGAAATGCACGAAAAATACAGAAAATGAAGTAAAATACCTCTCGTGCCTCGTAAGAAAGGTGATGCTCGCTCGAGAAGTAAATCGGTGCTCGATCATTGAAGTCAAGAAATGACGAAAAACGGCTCGTGAAGAATGTGCACCGACGGGCGATCTCTTGAATAAATGGTCGGACCCTGGTAGCGCCATAATATCGAAATCATCCCCAAGACCTAGAGGACCTCCACCATGAGGGAAATTACCCGCCATTTCAAAAATCGCAAAAGGAGCAAAATGAGCCAAAATTGGAAAAAGTCAACAAAAGTCAACTCTCGAAATGGAAAAGTCAACAAAAGTCAACCCCGAGAAAATCTTCCAAATATTGAGACAAACTTACCTCAAGCGTGAAAATGAGAAAAGAAGCCCCAAATCAAAATTTAATCGGTCCAAAGTGCTTAAAATTGAATGTTTTTAAAACAATTTATGGGAGGTCAAAAACGCGATAAAGTGCAGATCTCAAGGAAAAATGGTTTGGGAAGCAAGGAGAAGTTTTCGCAGTGGGTGTGATCTTGAAGTGAATGGATGAGAGAATATAAAGAAAATGAGGCTAAAAGACAAAATCGCCTTATTTTGGACAGTGGCGGCCGCCATTTACTTTTTGGAAACCGGCGGTGGCCTCTTAGGCAACCACCTGCCGTGGTGTTCCCACATGCCCACCTAGCTCTCGCCAATTTTGAGGAAGATTGGAGTTCCCGGATCTCAAAAGTTCAAGAAAAGTGTACTTTCTGGCGCGAAATTGCTCTGCCGGAACTTCAGCTGCAATTTCTGACGTGTATCTCATTATTACACATCAAAATCAGAGTGTATCCTTTTTGAGCATGTTCTAACCTCTCCGGGAGGTGAACTAGAGGTCATGATTGAGTTGCCTTCGCCAAATGCGCGTTTTCTTACTCGTTGTTTCAAGAACAAACGCACCTGATTTATGCTCGCTTTTGCATTGTTGTGCACCTAACTTGCATTCTCATGAGCATTTTGCATTGTCATGCATGTTTTCTTGGTGTACCATACCTCTGCTCGAAAGCATGCGTTGTCACGCGACGCCTTTCTCGCATTGGCGATACATTCACTCGCCAACACCGCGGTGTCAAACTTTCTAATCACAGAATCACATTGAATATATGTTGTTAGCATATTGTTCTTGTTGAATTTCTTTCTTTTGTAGGCACGATATTGTATGTACGGTTCATTTGAGGTCAAAAGCGACTGCATTTAATCGCAGCAGTATCGATTTTCTCCATGTGAGACGCGACGAGAATTGAATAAATTCTCCAGATTCCTAACCGCATGAAATGCGCTTATTGCTTTGCATTCTGCTTAAAACCTGCATCTATTTGCGAATACTTGTTTATTACAGCCTGTCGACTTGCATGATCATTAAGTTACATCGCCCGCGCATATCGCTTGCATTTTGCCCCTTTGCTCATGCATGCTCATGCACATATCTCTGCTCATCTTGTATGATTGTCTAAGTCTTCCTTGTCAAAAATGGGTCGCCTCTAGGCTTTGACATTCACTCCGCCACTTGTGACTTCCGAAGTTCTCACAAAGAGGGCAATCAGAGACACCCCATTTTTGACCGACCTTAAGATTCAGACGCCACCGATTGAGCGCCGGTGATGTTGCATATTGTGCTCATTCAAGTCTCGAGTCACTAGTGAGCCTTGCCTCCTGACTTCAACACTCTTCTATACCTTGCCTTGGTTTGCGAACCAGACGCGGTTTTCTCTGCTTCTCTTCTGGCGAGGGAGAGGTCTGAGACCATCTCTTAGTGGCCGTGGGCTACATTTCGTGGTCAGAGGCCATTTTGCCAATTCGGAGTCTTGCTTCTAGGTTTTGAGTCACAAAGCCGCAGTGCCTCGGTTCGGGACCGCCTAACCATCTCCGATTCCTCCGATTTTTGGCATACATCTTATTTACTCCTTTTGAGGGACACGAGGTCTGAGACTCCACTTCGTGGCTGATGCCACTTTCAAGCTTGATACTATTTTCGGACCGAATCGCGTTTTGGCCCCGAGCATTCTGCTTTGCATCGATTTTCGCTCATTTTGGCAGTACCTCTGCTTTTATCACCAGAAGGTCAAGGGTGGGAGGCCAGCAATTGTCTCAAAGAACTTACATTCCTCCGGCGCCCTCCGACGCCCGTTTTTCTCACTTCCGAGCAAATGTTGACCACCCTAGAGCTATTTTCTTCAACCCCAAACCACGTATTTGTGTTGTACACACATGGGAGGACCCTAAAATTCTATGGCCGGCCAGTAATTCTTTTGTCCATTTTGAACCCTCTTTGAAAAGTGGCTTGTTGTTTCTCATGTTTTACAGTTGCCAATTTCCAACCACAAGGTCTTGTTGAGGACACATGGGAGGCCACCAATATGTGGTGGCCGGCCAGAAAATCAGCTTTTCATTTTTGCCCCTTGGCCGGCCGGCCATAGGGGGTGGCCGGCCGGCCACCTGCAACAAAAATACATAGTCGGCCATGATCCTTGGGACGTATGCCTTACAGCTGTATAGCTTTTTCCCCCAAAATATCTGATTTCAGGGGACTTTTTGTAGAGAAGGGAACTTAATCCCTTAAGACTACACACTTTCCCTCCATTGCTCATCCATCCTTGCATACATACAGCAGCTCTAGCTCTCCCTCAAAGGTTGAAACACTTGGCTCAAGCTCACACATACATATCTCTCAATTTCTCTAAGTTTTGCACCATTTCTCCATCACCACCAAGTACCACCACCACCACTCCATTTCCAGAAGCTTGGGGGGCTTTCCAGCAGCTAGGAAGCAACATTTCTCAAGCCAAAAGGGAGCAAAAGTTTGGTCTTCAAGGGTAAGTTCATCTTTCCCTCTTTTGTAGCATTTTTTTGTCCTATTTCTTAGCCCTATTTTCTTGCTGTTTTGGGCTCCGACCCTAACTAAAAGGGTCATTTTTTTGAGCCATTATTCATGTTTGTTTAAGGGCTCAACCCTGTTTGAGCCCTCCATTTGGTACTTGCTTCAATACCTCTTTGTATGCCATTATTTTGCATGGTATTTATAGCCTATGTGTGATCTGTTTTTGAGCATGATATAAACTGTGAGTTGGATTATTTTGATTCCATCTACAACATTGTAGAAGGGCTCAACACTGTTGGGGGCCTCCATGTGGCACTTACCATTATATCCCTCTTTGGCCCCCATTTTTGCATGCTTTGTTGGCTTATCTTGCTTCTGTTTTTAGGCCATCATCAGAACTGAAAATTGCCATATTTTGACCTTTTTGGAATATCTCATTAAGGGTCTTTGGCTGTTTGATGTATATTTGGCCTACTTCATGTTATACCCCTCTTTGGCCCCCATTTTTGCATGCTTTTGTTGGCTTACCTAGCTTCTGTTTTCGGCCATTATCAGAACTGAAAGAAGCCATATTTTGACTCCCTTGTCATGCTTTATTGAGGGTCTTTGGCTATTTGATGAATTCTTTGTATACTTCATGTTATACCCTCTTGTGGCCTATTTCTTGCATTGCATTTTGAGCATGTTTGCATACTGATTTGAGGCTTGTCATCTACTGTAAATGTTCATATTTTTAATCCCTCTTCAGTGTTGTAGAAGGGTATTTTTTCATTTGGGCTTTGCATCTATCACTTGCTTCATTGCCTCCCTTGCGGAGCCATTTTTGTATGCCATTTTAGCCCTACTTGTGATTGCTATTTGGCCATGTTTTGTACTGTAATAATGTGATTTTTGGGGCTTCCTTGCTTCTGCCTTTTCATGTCATGTATCAATTATGCATGTATGGTATAGCTGTAGGCCATTTTATGCATTGAAATCCATGTTTCGGGATCATTTCATACATCGGGTATTATTTCGCCTCATTTCGGGGCTGTTTTGCCCCTCATTTTGTCACTGATTTTTGCATGTTTGCATATCATATTCCATGTCTTTGCCATGTCTCATTAGAGTGGCATTTCGGTGCCCGAGGGTCCGTTCTCGGTTTGCGTGCCCGCGGGCACGCACTTCGAGGTATCTTGTTTTCATTTGATGGCCTCTTATGTGAGTGTGGCCGAGGTCCGCTTATGTTAGTATAAGTCCATATTGCATTGTATATGCCATTGTAGCCTCATTGCATTGCGTATGCCATTTTCTCGGTTTGCGTGCCCGTGTGCACGCATTTCGAGGCATCTCATTTTCATCTCACGGCCTCTTATGTGAGTGTGGCCGAGGTCCACTCGTATTAGTAAAAGTCCAATTTGCATTGCGTATGCCATTTCATGCCTTAGGATCATTTCTTCGGTTTGCGTGCACGTGTACACACATTTCGAGGCATCTCATTTTCATAGCATTGTGCATGCTAGGTCATATGTTAGTTGCATTCATGCATGTCATGCATATTGCATTGTGTTCGGGATAGGAGTTAGCCCGGGCACGGGAAACGAGGCACGTTTCGTACTCCGAGCGACGGAACGGGTCTCAATTCCCAAGTCACCGACACTCCGGATTATCCATGATGGAGTTAGGTTTTGTTGTAGCATTCATATGCATGCACCCTATATTGAGTTGTGTAATTCGGCTTATTGGCCATCATGCATCGATATGCGTGATTGGTGGCACGAGGATCGAGGCATGCATATATTTGTGAAATACATTGCTATGCCCCTTTCTTGCTCTCTGCAAAGAAAATGAAGAATCAAGAACTTTTGAGTCCGCACGATTTCGAGAAACATTGTAAATGAGGCTAATTGGGGCATCCAAAGGATTTCAAGCAGCAAATCAAACATGCATTATTTCATTATCCGGAGCGGAGTCAAGGCAGTCCCTGGCTTGCATGCCAGTTTACAATTCTTCTTAGTTAATTTGTTAATTAATTAGGAATTTGTATATTATTCGGACTGTAATATTCGGACTGTATTATTCTTTCATTTTGGGACTGTATTATTTATTCGGACCCTCTGTGCGAGGGCATAATTGTAATAAGTGTGGGTGAATGCGATGTATGTCTTCCAACCCCATGTCTTTCTTCCCTTTTTATTTACCTGCTTATGATGGTTAGATTAGGGCATATTTCAATTAGCATACAGTATGACAGCATGTTTGCATCATTCATCTGTTTTGCACGCTGCTCCTACAGATCATACAAACTGCATTTGTATTTCAATTCCAAATTGAATACGTGTTAGCTGTAGCATTCCATATGCCATGTTTAGAATAGCCGAGCCTGCTATAGTTTGCATTTTTGCATGTGTTACATTAGGCATTTTCTGTATATCTAGGATCACGCATGATTTCTAATAAGCTTCTGTTTTGGCTTGGAGTACTCGGTGAGTTTTATGCTTTAGCATCCTTGCATGCGTGTGAGTGACTGCCATAAATAGCATACTTACCATGAGGCTATGTGCTTACGTGATATAACTGCCTTGAATGCTTGTGGGTGAAGGTTGAGTTACTTGAATTGGGACAATTCATCAAATATTTGTTTTTAAGCCCACTAGATAGTGGCAAAACCATTGTTCTTCTAAGCCCACCTGAGGGTGGCAAAATCTACATTTTAAGCCTACCTGCGGGTAGCAAACCATTTTCAAAACAAACATGAAGTGTTTTGTTCCAATTCAGGCGATTCAGTCTATACTTGTATGCTGTGCGCATCACATAGTAACCTAGGCTAATAACCGGAATAAGAATTCACAATGTTTTCAAAATCAGATATCATGGTTAGTAGTGGCCGGTCTTTGACCGGGCGAGCGGGGGTGCTCACGAAGTGACCTTCTCCAATCGTACCCAAGTTCCCGAGCCGAGGCAACTTTGGAGATGACGGACACGTGGCCTTTGGCACCGAGTCAGGGTTTCCTAAATTTCCCATTTTAAAAAAATATTTAGGTGGCGACTCTGTATCTGGCAAAGCAGTCCATGTTTGGCACTTCTTTCAAAAAAAATTATTTTCAAAAACGATTTGCCGGATTTGGACTCTTTGGTTCAAGATTAAGAACCGTGACATTTGAGTCCTTGAACTGTAGTGACCCAATATCGAACTGCATCTGGGACTAGCACTCCTTTCCTCGATGCTCGGGACGTTCACACCTCGTTTGGGAACAGGATTTTTTAATAACTTTTTGATTTTTTGGTTAAAATGTGATGTAAAAAAACTAATATGTTTTGGAGAAATTTTTGACTTTTTACGAAAAGTTATGCAAAAAATAGAGAGAAAATAAAATATTTGACTTTTTGGTATGAGTTGTTGACTTTTTGATTTTTTTAATAACTTTTTGACTTTTTAGCAAAAAAGAGACACTTGTCAAACGAGGCCTGAGAAAATAATATTTTAATAAAATTAAGTTATAATACAGAGTTTAATACAATAAATACTAAAAAGGTGACTAACTAAAATAACAAAATAGCTTTTTTTAACTCTAATTTGACTAAGAATTTAAAAACATAATACCAAAAGAAAGGTACATAATTTAAATTTTATTTTATTATTTTTTTACCAAGGGGAGCTACATCTCTAATGAGTGAGTTTTAAATATACAACTATAAAAATAGTAAGTGTTTTTTTGTTTCTCCTACTGAGTGCAATTTTTACATGTTGAGGGGCTATGATCATGGTAGCATCTGCATCTCTCTCTCTCTCTCTCTCTCTCTCTATCTATCTATCTAAAGGGACACATGATACGGGCCTTGTCCTTGTTTTTCATGATAGGTCTCTGCACGGGTGTGATAAGATTGGGCTTGACGGTGGGCTATACAATGTACCTTGGGTTGGACTTTACACCCCCAATATTTTAGGGAGTCAACATTTTCATTAAAAATAAAAATACAAAAAAATAACAATAAATTTTCTTAAACTATGATTTATTTAGGCCAAGTTTGGCATGTCCAGGAAAAGTCAAAAAGTCAAAAAGTTACTCAAAAAGTTAAAAAGTTAACACCATTCATCAAAAGTCAACAATTACGACTGTACAACTCCCAATCCTAATTTTCTCCTACAAACCAATTTTTACAATTTTTTATTACACATTTTTCTATAAAAAGTCAAAAAGTTAATCCAAACATCTATATTTTCTTCCTCAATTTTTTAGTCCAAAAAGACAAAAAGTGCATTTATTTAGGACACCCCAAACAACCCCTTATATTTTGTCCATTTAAATTTTAAAATTCAACAGTTAATCACTTCAAAATATTTTATTATTAGAATTAACCCATTTTGTTTAGATTGTGTTAAGAGTTTACACAAAATCAGATTATGAGTAAAACATATGACACATTTATTGAATTTTTAAAGTAATCATACCTTTATTAGTAATTACGGTTGCACTTTGCCAATAAAATAAAAGAAATAAAGTGTAAATGAGATCACGAGATAAGAATATTATTGTTTTAAAAAATCAATAATCATGTCATGTGTACCTAATTCCATTTAAATCAACATAATCTTAATGAAAAAGTATAAAATGTAACATAGTTCGGCATAATTAATTATTAAATTTTGAAATTCAAAAGGACAAATTATAAATGAGTTAGAGTTCAAAAGAATTTACTATAATTTATCCTTAAAAATGTTAATCTACATTAATAGGGTGGGATAAAGTTTGACGATTTTGACATTTTTCATGTCGTGAAGGCTCCTCTTCGTGCTTTAACGTAAAATCTGTTCTATAAAATTGATTCAAAGCCTAACTAGTATTTGGGATTACGTAAATAATTATATTTTTTAATATTTTATAAAAAGATATATAAAAAAGTAAAAATATGATGTGATTTAAATAAATAAACTTATCTAAATAAGTACATTTATATAAGTTATGTCAAGTATCTTTTAAATAAAAAGAAGGAAAAAAAATGTTAAATAGCCTAGCATAAAAACTTCATACAAATTCTCATCACTTATATGAATATAATTCTTGGAAAATGGTTTGTAGCTCGAATCCTCGTTTCCCCGAATCCCCCGACTGTCCAAAACGACGTTATTTTGGGCAGTTTTTTTTTTTTTTTTTTTTTTTTTCTCTCTCCTTATGCAGTCTGAAACAGAGGGAGATAAAGAGAAAGAGGGAGAGAAGAGAGGGGAAGAGGAAATGGAGAGAGAGAGAGGGTCAATCGCCTCCGCCTCCGCCTCCGCCTCCGCCTTCTCCTCCGATCGCTGACCTCCTTAGCCCATTTTTTTTTTTTTTTAGATTGAAGCCCAGTTTTTTTTTTTTTTTTTTTCCTGAAAATGTGTTAATGATGATGATGGTGATGTCGATGAAGATGTTGTTGATGATGCAGATGATGAATGGTTGTTGATGTTGTTGATGTTCTAGTTGAATGGTTGTTGATGATGATGTTGATGAAGATCTGAAGATGATGATGATGATGTTGTTGATGATGATTTTTTTTTTTTCTCTCTCTCTTTGCTACTCTCCTCTTCCTCCTCCTCCTCCTTCTCCTTCTCCTTCTTCTTTCTTATTCTGCGTTATTGAAAAAAAATATATATATCAAAATGACGAAATAACGTCGTTTTGAATTCGGGAGATTCGGGAAAGGGAAGATTCGAGCTACGTAGCATAACTGATAAATCTTATACACCTGTTTGTTTTAGTGAAAAAAATATATATATTTTTTTATAAAAAACACTTTAATGTTTGCTTGAAATTAGTATACTAATGTTTGCATTAATAATGATAGTAGTGACGACAGTAAGCTGAAAGCGAAAGTAAAAGTGTCAAAAGTAGATATAACAGTGACAATAGTAGTATAATGATGGTAGTAATAATAAGATAAAAATGATAATAATGAGGCAATAGAGGTGATAATGACAATGATAATGATAATGATATAATGTGATGATATTAATTAAACTTTTATTCGAAAAACATCATTCACCTTTTAAATTTAAAAATATTTTCTGAACAGGAAAAAATAATATTTTCCACCACACAAATGTAACGTTAATATAAATGCTCATAAAATCGCTAAGGGATATGAATCCCAATATAAATAGCAAACATTACCCCACCGATATACAAAGGAAAAAATATAAAATATTTCAGTTCATATTTGTAAAATACAAATTCAATCCACAACTTTATACATTGCAAAAAACATTAGAAAAAAACGAAAGAAAGATGCAACATGAGCTCAACACAGAAACAAACACGCGGATAGATATATGCATGAGACTCAATTGAGGACGACGAAGGATCCAACAATGAGTGCATCCACAGCATCCTCAGCTAGCAAGCCGGTGGTGGTGGTGGTGGTTGTGCTGCTGAATGTTCGGTGGCTCGGAAATCGGAGAGGCTGTCTAAGAGGTGATGTGATGCTTTTTCGAAATTCACAAATCCCATGAACCAGAAATCATGACCATCTACTGTCACAATTTGTATGTACTTCTCAGATGGTTTTTCTCTCATAATCACGGGGTTCACTGTTGCAATGTTTGCCAATGGTATCAGAGCCTGTCAAATTCAAAATTCAATCCCATACATTAGTCAAGACATGACACAACCAAATGACCACTGGTCTATGGTTTTTTGATTCTTCAACTTGGTGTAGTATTGTCAACTAGATGAATTTTAGAGAAAAAACAATTCCTTTTGTTGACCCAAAATAATTCTTGTCCGTATATTTCAATTTTGAGTAAAATTTTAAGTAAGTTTTTCCAAATATGTAACCCAATGTTCGTTTTTATGTGACAAATAAGACAGTGTTATACCTTGTAGTAGCACCAAGCCTCCTGCCCAGACGGAGCCATGAAAGACATAGGCCGATCACTGCAGAAAGCCGCCCGAGCCGTGGACAGATAAAGGGTTCCAGCGACCGGGCCGGTGGTGGTGGAAAGGTAACAGGCAAATGTATTCTTCAGCTTCTCGTTGGGTTCAGTTGGAAAGGTCTGCTTGAAAAGGGACTCGAATCCACCCTCTGCCATAGCTTTGGCCGTCAGATTAAACTTTCCCCATGCACTTTCACACACAGAATGCCCTATTTTCACTGTAATATGACATACAAACACATTCATGTGAAAACTATGCTTAATGATTTGAATTGTTTGCAAGAATCAAATAGAAGAAGAACCAATTTAGGGAAATCAAATTGATAACATTATTTAAGAAATTGGATAAAAATCAGAGACAACATGATAAAGAAAACTCCAACCTCCCAATGTTGCGAATGAATTTCTGAATGAGAGTGAATTTGACGTCTATCCATTCAAAGATTCATTTACAAAATAAATTATTTCAAATTGGCATCAACTTCGCAATTTGAGAAGGCTGACTATTGCCAACCCATTTAGAAATGATTTATTCAAAGAGATCAACCCTTCAATCATTCTGAGGAGTGAGGAGTGTGAATTGACACTGGTTCTACTAGAACAATTTTTAAAAGATTAATTATACAAATTTGTCATACAAAAAATATTAACAATTGGAATCAATTAAACTAATTTGAGGCAAAGTTAAAAAAATTCAAGATCAAATATCAAAAGCGATAGTTAAAATTGTAGAACCAAAATAAGATAAAAGAACTAAAATACAAGGACTAATAATCCTAAGTATAATCAATTAGATTAAATTAATTCAGTATATAAAATTCAAAAAAAAAAAAAATTGATATAATTAGCAATAGGATGATCAAATTGACATAATATACAAATTAAAGAAATTAATTAGGGGTTTAATTTGCTCAAAGAGTTAATAAAAAAGCAAAATGAGACTTACGATTGTGCCAAATATCTCTAGCAACAGCCTCAGCTTTTTTGCTCCAAGAATTAAACATATCAATGACAGGTTCAAAAGGGTTGTTGCTGGGTTTATCCACTGGCGAGTATTGCAGGTAAGGGTGTTGCTGGTGGAACAACTGCTGGTGATCGGCGGCGCTCCACGTGGCAGCCTTCTGGTTATCCGGGTGCGCGGTCGGCACTGCCGGCGGCCCCATGATGTGGGTCCCCCACTTCTTTGTATCCTCATCGGACTTCGATTTCGTCGGATATGACGATGACGGCGGCGGTGGTGGTGGGTTGGTTTGTGGTTCCTCAGGCTTGCCTGTCATGGTTGATATTGATCGGTGAATAGAAGGTAATTAATGCTCTGTTTTTGAAGAATTTGAGAAGTTTTTTTTAGGAAGTTGACGAAGAGGGCTTGATGGGTTTTTATCGAAGATGAGGAATATTAAATATATATAGTAGAATTGGATGATAGGTAAAATACAAAACCGCCATAATCAGCAAAGTTTGGATTGCTTTGGTATGAAGAAAGGTGTAGAAACTTAGCAGCGTCGATTTTGAATAAGGGATGGGAGGGGATTTGGGGGTTGAGAAGTCGGTAGACAGGTGGAAGGAAGTAAAGGAGTAATTGAGAAGGTTCCAGATGTAGATAGAATAGTTTGATTCTTTTCTGGTTTCTTCTTCAACATCATGATGGATGGATGGATGGATGGATGGAGATAAATGAAATGAACTATGTAGTATATGGGGCACCTATGAGTTGGATTATCTATGGAGTTGCTTGTTTTTTCATTATTAAATTTAAAAATAGATTGTTTAGTGCACTACTAGAAAAATGACTTTTTACTATTTTTTTGATTTAAAATCTCTTTAATTGACCCAACCGTCTCTCTCTCTCTCTCTCTCAAAATAAAAAAACCCCCCAAATCATTAAAATGACCCGTCCCATTTTTCCCTTATTTTCCCAAATCAACTCACCAACTCTCCCCCAAATATGTCTCTCTCACTCGACTCTCGAATCTCCTCTCACTAGACTCTCACTTTGAAGAAGATTTGAAAATTTTGATCGATTGTTGATGAAGATTTGAAGATTTCAATCATTGCTTATGAAGATTTCGATCGATTCATAATCGAGATTCATAATCGTAAGCCTAAACACTTCTCTTTGATTCATCTTCATAATCAGGATCCATAATCGATTCATCTTCATCGCTCGAATCTTACTTTGTGTAATGTTTGACGTATCTTCATCGATTAATTTGTAATGTGTAAATTGAAACATTAATCGATTCAACTGTCTGTCTCTCTGTAATCTTGCTCTCCTCTCTGCTCTTCGTACTCTCTCTCTCTCTATAACTTCTAGGTCATAATCATTTACATTTTAGTGTTTCAGATATAACATTTCTCCACTTCTTGTTCTTCCTAATCATGAAAATCCTAAATGGAGATATAACATTTATGTTTCCAGAGTTTTAATATTTTTATTTGCTTACTCTGCCATAGATCTATCATCATAAGCTATATTCCGTACTATGTGTTTGTGTATGTATGGATATACAGTGTTTGGATCTGGGAATTAGGTGTCCATCCTCTGAGCTAGTCTTTAACATGTCTTAATCAATTAGATGCAGCTTATCAAGGCTTGTTATTTATAGAGTGGAATGGCTTGGAAATTCACAAGTAGGGTTCCAATTATTTGGACTGTTGCTTAAGAGAAGAGAACAATATTAATATCCAGAGAAAACTCGTGATGCATTTGGTCCCAAATCCATGTATGTGCAATAAAACCATCTTCCTTGTAAATTTGTAAATTAGAAAACTAGATTTGTAATAAGATTTATAACATAAAAATAAAAATGAATGATTTTTTAACGGTTTATGGATCTATATTATCACAATTAATTATAGGTTCATATGTGTGCATAAACATGTTCAGATGCTTGAATTTTGAGAGCAAAATACTCTTGAAGCTTGCATGAGGCTACCTGTTATACGCTTGAAATTTATATTTACATATGTTGTATTGTCCTCACCTTATTTTCATATGTTGGATTATTATTAGTCGATATATGGTCTTCATCTTTGTTAAAAGTAGTCACAAGAAAAGGCCAAAGCAACCTGTCAAGAACATTTCCACTTTGGGGAATACACCTATATTAGCCAACTGAGAATCGATCAAACTTCCTTTTTTCCTCAACTGAGAATCTACTCTCAACTATTTGAAGTTGCACCTTGATTTTTGAAAATCACACTTATATTTTACTTTATTCAGGTCAAAATTGGAGACGCTTTTAAATACTCCTTTTGAATTTTGATATTATGCATGTTGAATGGCTAGCTCCCTCCCTTGGCAAACATTAATAATATGCTGTTGAAACAGAATTTCTATGGGCACCATTCTGTAGATAATTACATTTTGTTTGAATTTTCCAAGCTAGAGCATGATCTAAGAAGTATACTCCATTTTGTTTGAGTCCGGTTTTCTTGAAATGCCCCTACAAGTGTACCAGTGGCTTAGAAACTGTCTATCATTTATATGTAAGGGAAAGGGGGAGGTTTGAGATGGAGTCCATTTTCTTGAGGTAAACTTTGCTCGCTTAGTTGAATATTTGGAAATACACATGTAAATGTGTATATGTATATGTATATTCATTTACTTAATGCCTATGGAAGTGTGATAATTGGAATGGATAGACACATGTATATACCAAGAATTGATCTGCAACACCCAAATTTAGGAATTTTCTGGCATAGTCATTGACATCTCGTATTTTTGGCTGTTTTCATGTGAATTTTAGTGCTAGACATTTTATCTGGGTATTAATAGTTACTGAATTTGTTTTGTTTTGTTTTGTTTTTGTGTGTGGCTGTTCTTTGTTGCTCTATAATCTACTGATACAAATAGATAGCTAGCTTGGTTGGTGTTGCTGGAGGAATTGAAACTTCTATATTTGCGTTATTTATAAAATTATCAAATATTTGATTGCTTGGCAAGAAATAGTTTGCTAGACTTCTTTAATGCATCAAGATTGTTGTTTCATCAACTTGTCCAAATCAAACTTTAGTTGAAGTTTGAGTTTTTGAATGTTGCAACTCAAATTAACAACCGGAGTAACTAAACACAACACTAGAACAAATTCATTATAATTTTGTCTTTTGCCTTGCCCTTCTTTGTGTGCATGGTGTGAACAATTTTTGTTTGCGAGATCATTTTTAGGGTTTTAAGATGAAAGTATGTAATCCTTCCAAATTTTTATGTTACTACTCTCTCTCTCGTGATGAGTCTATTATCAAAAGTTTGATCTTTTACCCGAATGCTACAAGAATAAATCAAACAACTACATCTGAATATGATGCTCAAATGTTTTCTTCTCTCTTTCATCTTCTCGCCATCGCTAGCCAGGACTTTTTCTCGACAGTCGTCAAAGTTGACTCGAGGCCTTGGAATTGGCCGTGCTCTCAAAGTTTGAGTCTCTTAAACACGTGATTTGGAAACCGTAAAGACCGAAAGCATAAGAGGCGGTGACAAGCTCAAAATTTACGAATATATCTGTGGCAAGATACGAGGAAGCTTTGTATACCTTCAGATTTGAAGGTGATGCCAACTTTAGAAGTTACATTGAAACGAACCCTTGTGCGAAATTTGAAGTCATTTTTGTGTAGATGAAACCGCCATTTTATTGCCTTAAAAGCACTAGACAATTTCAGTATAATTAGCACTTAATTTTTTTTCAAAGGTGATCTTGGTCGGTTGTTTCACGTGTCTTTTGCTTCATGCTAATTGCGTACAATTTTTTTTTGGGACAAAAATTTGGTGAGATGCATTTTTTTGGAGTTCCAAGTATATTTATGTGGCTAATGCAGAATCTCTGTAGGTAGCAAATTTACTTAAAAGAGTCCAAATTTTGCTAGTGCATGGAAGTTTTTTACTCTCTCTCTCTCTATATATATATATACACACACTATCTATCTATATTATTATATAAAGTCAAAATTTGACAAGTACTTACGTATAGGTTTTAATAAGTGGATTTACTATTTAATAGGTCCTATAGGAAAAATGTCATAGAAAAAAGTCACTAATTGTAAGTTTTAGCGATAATTTATAAAAATCATGACAAAAAAAGTTACAAATTGGCAATTTCTCTTATTGGATCCTTGACTTATTCATTTATTGATATTTTGCAGGTAAATTCATTGTAGGTTATTCCCCTGCATGTAGAGAGAGAGTATTATCTTGCCTGTGCTTGTGAAGAGTCAGATTGCCCTCCAAGCTTATTTTTCTTTGTATGGTTTGATTTCAAGCATCATTCCTTGGAGGTAAATTGATTATCCTTGTTCTGCCACAAGTTTAAATTACATTGCACAAATATGAGATGTCCACTTAATCTAGCATCCTCCTGTCTGTATGGTGTGTGTGGGATCCAGATAAGAGTTTGTAGCAGTGTAGACTGGGTTGAATTGAAAATGTGACCTCACATTAGCTAATGCATGATCTAGATAAGAGTTTATACACCAGTTAAGGGGGCCAAAAAATCCATTCCAAAAAATTAATAACATCATAATATTGACTTATAAATGTAATGAATATGTACATACATAATAAAATAAATTGTAATAATAGGAAAATCAAAGTAGAATACATAAAGAGTTAAACTGCTAGTTTGGTTTAATGGCCTTTGTATGTTATGGAATATGAGCAAAAAGATTCCCCAGTTTGAAATTATCTAGTTAATATTGGTAATGTATTTGAACTCCAAAGAAATAACCATATCACCTATAGAAATTTTAAAATTTCAATATTAACCCAAAAGATTATGAACTTCCCAACTTAAAATTTCAGTTCCACCCCTAATAAGTCAATTTGGGATAATTATTGTTAGAGGAATGAACCTTGGTGTTTGTTTGTTTGCAAATCCTATGTGCACTGAAATCATTTTCTGTCAGGATTTGAAGCTTTTAGGTAGTTAATCAATCTTGTAAGGTTATAATTAAACATCTTGTTAATTTTCATTTTACAATGAGTGTTGGCCAACTTATGTCATATTCTGTGTTATTCTACAATAAATTTTCCAAATAAAAATTTGCTTGGGTAGTGTTTGCATTAGTACCATATGGTTTTGGAACATGCAAATAGGATTGGAACTTTAATGAACTCGTGAACGATCCAGTGAACAGCTTCAGCTATGTGTGGCTAATGTAGTTCTAGTCACTTATGCAGGCTGTGTAATTAATTTAAACCTTATGGTGAAATAAGGATTTATTCGTTTGTATGGTTTGTTCGTTTGACCATTTGGAGCTTATAGCATTATATGCACAAATCACTTTTTGGCCTATTCATATTGAGTCCAGGTCCTATTTTTTCATGGCATGGACTTCTTTCATATCTCAACATTTACTACTTTGGCCTGCTGTTTTTGTGCCTTTCCTATTCTTTGACAGTGTATTCCTCTTGAATTGTTTTAATATTAGTATCATCATTGTTATTTGTTAATCATTTTTATTATATTAAAAAAAAAAGAAGCAAGAAATAAAACAATTTCAGTCAAACTCTCTCTTGCATCCCTCTTGTGCTATCTTTGTCAAAAAAATAAATAAATAAGGAAATAATTTTAGTTGAGGGATTTTGATCATGCCATTCTGAATCTAGGCGAAAGAATCAAGTCACTTGCCAAAAAAAAAAAAAAAGTAGGTGAAAGAATCAAGTTTTGATTTGACTCCAGTTGATTATTGTTTCAATCTACTTTACCTTCTGAATATTTCTTTCTTCTTTGAACTGATCTGTGGCTATTGAGATATGGTTCCAACTATTTGTCTTTCTGTTGCCTTTTCTTTCTTTATGCATAATTGTAAGAGTAACTGAGTTTTTATCCTTTTAGGTTCAAAACCCAAGAGCAAACCTAAGAAGGAAAAGACAGATGATGCTGAAGTAGAGGTCGATGACGATGACAGTTTGAATTACAATGACTAAATGAGAATATATTTATGAGTTGAGCTTCTTTTTTTTTTTTTTTTTTTCACATGCGGGTTACCTTTCCTTGGCTGCATGCCATGGCCCAAGTGGATTTTTTCCCTCCCTCTATTTCATTTTCATTTTCCATTGAAATTTTGGAAAAATTGCATCCATGTGTAGACAATTAATATGATTTGTGCAACAGGTCAAAACTATATTTTTTGGCAAAAATAATTAGTTTAATGTTGAAGAAAATGCTTTTTGCCATGGATTGGCTGAGGGCAGTTTGTGAATAATCTGTTAGTGCAGTGTGCATACCATTTTTATTTAGTTTTCTATTAGTTTATGCAATGCTTTTATTTATTTATTTATTTGTTTTTATTTTTATTTTTTGCGACGGTAACAAGATGGTCGCCAAAGATCATGTTAGTGTTTTTTTTATTTTTTGCGACGGCAAAATAGCGGTCGCCATAAGAAATTTAGGTGGGCGCAAATAATTTGGCACCGTTGTTTTGCGGCCCCAAAAAGTATTTGCCACCCATATTCAATTCCCCATTTGTCGTCAAGATGGACCGTCGCAAAAAGTTTTTTTGCGACTGTTTTTTATTATTTGCGACGGTTTATAGCGGTCGCAAAAAGTATTTTTTTTAGTAGTGGTGGGACGGTGCATTAGTCATTAGATTCAAAAAATAATATCATATCATATTTAGTGATAAGTGCAAATGTTGAAAAATTTATCGCACCTCAAAGTTTTTAAAAAATTGGTCCAAAAGTTGACAGTCGCAATAATTAATAGCAATGAGTTGAATAGATAAGTGAATAAATAGATGACACATGTATAGATAATAAAATATTTGAACAGATAATTGAATAGATTGGTGACATGTGCACATATTCAAACAATTTGTTAGACATTTGAACAAAATAAATGACACGTGTATAGATAAGTGCACTTGAATAGATGTGTGACATTTGAACAAATCGACAAATAATTAAACTTTTAAATAGATAGCATGTCTTTTTGAACAAATAATTTCTCTTTTTAGCCCAAAAAGATTTAAGTGTAGATCTTCCCAACAGTTTTAGAAATCAATTAGCTGGATATCACCTAAGCTTGGCTTCTTGAAATTGAACACGGATGGAGCGTCTAAAGAAAAGCCAGGCCAAGCATTTGCTGGTGGTCTAATTGGTGATCATTTGGGCAGATGGGTGTGTGGATTTACCAGAAACATTGGTTGTTGTTCTAACATCATGGCTTAATTTTGGGCCATGAGAGATGGACTCAAGTTAGCCGTGGACAAAAATCTAACGAAGTTGGAGGTGGAAACCAACGATGTGCTTGAGAAACAACTCATTTTTGGGAGCAGCAATGAGCATCATCACTTTATATCTGATTGCATGTAGCTTTTGGCATGCCAAACTTTTTGATTTTTTTTTTTTTTTTTTTGACTATTTTAATTATAAAAAGATAAAATAAGTTAAAAAGACAAAATGTGATATTCAAATCATAATTATTTTGTTTTTTTCTCTCACAAAAGTTTTAAAAAAAATTAAAAAATCTATCCCAAATAAATTTTTTTAACCAAAACTAAAATAATCAAAAAATTTTAAAAATTTAAAAATTAACTCACATCCCAAAATAACTTGTAGAGGTTGGGGGTTGTGTCTTTTAACCATATCTACAAATAAGCCAAAAGTTGCGCCGATATTCTAGCTAATCAAAGAGTGTTTTTTGTTGAAGGATTCCATGTGTTTTCTTCTTCCCCCCTCCTTGTATTTCCAGATGATGTTAGAGTGGTTGGCAACCCTAGAATATTGTAGTACCTTTTATCTTTTGTTTTTTTTTTTTTTTGGTACATCGGAATATAACTTTTATCTATTTATATGATGCTCCAGTTTATCAAAAAAAAAAAAAAAAAACAATTAATAATAATAAAATAAAATGATTATTGACAAACAAGTGAAAAAGTACTTTTATCTTTAACTTTCACTTGCTTTTTGAAGAAGACAAAAAATCACCAATTTTAAGGTAGAGTTTGGTTTTTCTATAATTGAGAGTGAAAATTCGGCTATCCACTTTTTAGTCCTCTAGGGTGAATTGGAGATTCTAAACAACAAAAAGATTCATCTCATTCAACAATCAATAATTAAGAAAATGCCCATACTTTACAGGTTAGAAGCATAATTTACTCTCTTTCTATCACAAAAACTATCGTTTGAATTTGATTTAGAGTTGAATGAATTTGATAACTTTTTATGGACCAAAATAAGGACAGACTTATATTTTAAGGGGTAAAAGTATATTTTATACTAATAAATACATATATGATGTACGAGATCTACTTATAATTATGACTGTAAACGAATTAAGTCAAGTCAAATAATACGTTATCCCTTGGTGACCTAGTGGTCATGGGTTCAAGTTGCGGAAATAGTCTCTTTGTTCGCGAGGTAAAGACTGCGTATATCAACCTTTCTCCAAGCTCTACTTAAACGAGAGTTTTCGGGCATCATATTTATTTTTCCTGGAAAATATTATAAATGCGAGGATTGAAAAATCCTTACAGATTAAATTCAAGCCAATTATCAAGCGATTGCGTTGACGGTTCTTTTGCCTCAACGAAGAGGACTTCAAAATTGCCAAGTGTAGCAAAAAGAAAAATTAAAAGAAGAAAGGGAGATTGAGAAAGACGATTGAATGAACAATCAAAGCAACCATTACTTACCTCTACTCCTATGCTTCGAAAAGGAAGTGCATGAAAATAAATGCTTCGAAATATAAATCTATGTTAAACTACTCCTAAGATAAGGAAAATGACAAGAAATATTAAAATCAACTGTCTTTGATTTGAGTTCTGGATCTCTTACAATGTAGCCATGAATGGCCATTTATAGGCAAATATTTGTAGGAAAAAACTTCCAGCAATAACTACCCAATAACCACCTAAAACTACCCACTATTCCATCTTCATTCTTGTCTTGCCATGTGTCCTTCCACTCATCTACTTTGTCCTTCATATTCTCTATCATCTTTATAACTTCTTTTAACTTCCAAATGAATAAGAGAATGCCACGTGTCCTGCAATTATATAAATAATAAAAATTGCAGATTTATGGTGCTAACATTACCCCCCGCGGTCCTTAAAAATGATGTTTATTTGAATTTTTGAAGGGCCGAACTAAGCACATAATTAATCTAAGCAATAAAATGCTTCGAATAATACCAACAAAGTGCTTCGAATGATGTAATAGCACCAATGAAGTGCTTCGAATGAGTATGAAATTATGACTAGATGCCTCGAATGCTAGCTATTATGGACTAGTAACAAACTTCGAAGGTGGTACAAAGGACCAAAATCATCTTTCGAAAGTTGAAAGTGCCGACAAAGGACAAATTACATCCTTGGAAATATTCGGCAAAGCTTCGAAGGTTCACAACCACCATTATTGTTTCTTCAAAGCTGTTAATGCAAGATGGAGTGCTTCGAAGCTTGCAAAATTATGGCAAAAGGGCCTTCGAAGCAACTTTTGGCCAACATTGTGGTTATTCAAATTTTGTATGTTCTGGTTCGTACATAATTAATGAAAATATTAATTTTGTGCTTCGAACCAATTATTAATTCTCCGAAGACACTAAAAACTGTTATTCTTCGAACCAACTTATCATGCCAAAAATAGGCATTATTCGACAACTAATTAATTGTCATTTTACATATGTTTGAAGAGATGTACACATTTCGAAAGTTTTCAAAACTTTATACAGTTTTGAAAGTGAAGTAATCAACCTTCGAAACAACTCTTGATGTTTCGAATGTATTTTCAAAGCTTTATACAACTTCGAAGGTGAAGTAATCAACCTTCGAAACAACTCTTGATTCTTCGAATGTATCTTCGATGCTTTGACTGTGTACATACAAACAACTGGCCATCAATTTGAAAAGATAAGCCAAACTCAACCATTTATTTAAACGTATAAGCTTTTTCTAGCCAAATTCATGCATTTTAAATGGTCATCCCTTGTTCTTAGTGCTTCGAACTCATAAGAACAATTTATTAATTTTATTAGCCACATCATTAGAATTATATTTTGATGTGAACCACAAATCCAAAAAGGATTTTGAACACCAAAAGTCATGGTATAGTGTGACCATGAAAATTCATACTTTTTGACATTTTGAAAAGTGTCAAAAAT
This sequence comes from Camellia lanceoleosa, assembly GCA_025200525.1. NCBI lineage: Eukaryota > Viridiplantae > Streptophyta > Magnoliopsida > Ericales > Theaceae > Camellia > Camellia lanceoleosa. The sequence continues at coordinate 2,960,531 of CM045767.1, read as the reverse complement.
TTTGAATTCATGAACAGTGGTTTGTTCATCATTCTTGACCATGTTTGTTTTAAAACAAAACTTTAATTGATTTTCATAATTATTTAGCAAAGTGGGTTGTTTTTCCATGTTAGCCATTAATGGCTTATGAAAATCACTCATAAATATGTTATTTTCATGACTTGACTCTCTAAAATTTGGTTTTTGGACCCCCCGAGTCATACATGGAACATCATTTCTAGCCAAATTTGGCTCAAGAACATGCTCTTTTCGTGTTAATTTCATAACTTGGCTCTTTAAAACGGACTTTTGAACCCCCGAGCCATTGATGAAATCAACTCTTTGCTTTTGCTATTTTCAACCATGGAAAAAAAAAATTCACCAATTCCGGCCATTAAAGCCTCAATTAAAGACTTGATAGTGAGAGTTGATAACTCATCATTCCATTGGCGAATTTCCATATCAAGTTGATGAATTTCTTCAATTAAATGGTGTCTTTTTTCTTCCACCAAATAATATTGTAATGGATGAAAGTTTATTTCATCAAGAAAATGGATCTCTTCTTGAAGATCCAAAACTTTTCTTTCACGCCAATATATTTCGAATTGACAAGTTCAAATGGCGAAATCCAAATTGTTTGTCATTTCTTACACTTGGCTGTCCCACCGGGCGTGCCAAAAAATGTTGGCTTATTTTTCCTACGAAGGAAAATATTATAAATGCGAGCGTGCCAGCAAGGATTGAAAAATCCTTACAGATTAAATTCAAGCCAATTATCAAGCGATTGCGTTGACGGTTCTTTTGCCTCAACGAAGAGGACTTCAAAATTGCCAAGTGTAGCGAAAAGAAAAATTAAAAGAAGAAAGGGAGATGGAGAAAGACGATTGAATGAACAATCAAAGTAACCATTACTTACCTCTACTCCTATGCTTCGAAAAGGAAGTGCATGAAAATAAATGCTTCGAAATATAAATCTATGTTAAACTACTCCTAAGATAAGGAAAATGACAAGAAATATTGAAATCAACTGTCTTTGATTTGAGTTCTGGATCTCTTACAATGTAGCCATGAATGGCCATTTATAGGCAAATATTTGTAGGAAAAAACTTCCAGCAATAACTATCCAATAACCACCTAAAACTACCCACTCTTCCATCTTCATTCTTGTCTTGCCATGTGTCCTTCCACTCATCCACTTTGTCCTTCATATTCTCTATCATCTTTATAACTTCTTTTAACTTCCAAATGAATAAGAGAATGCCACGTGTCCTGCAATTATATAAATAATAAAAATTGCAGATTTATGGTGCTAACAGGTACACCATTTTTTAAACAAAACTTAACGAGTTTCAAAATGTATTTAAATTTAACTTATTTACATAACAAATTAATCTCGAATGAACTTTTTATAAGTCAAACAAAAATCAAACTCATATAGTGTGACTTTTTATAGTTCATATACATTCATTGACTTGATTCAAATAGCAATTGTTTAAACTTCAGTTAAAAAATTAATAAATTCTAAAATAGATTAAAATTTGACTTGTTTATATAAACAAATCAATTTCCAATAATTTTTTTATCAATGGAATATGCCGAGCAAATTAGTTCAATTTAATGCCTTACTTATAATTAAATTGAGTAGTAAATGTGATATTACGTGAGTATTGACACGTATCATCACAATCTAATGATAAAACCTCGCATTGATAGTGAATCCGAATGGCAAAAGATAATTATCTGGTCCAATTCATTCCTACTAACTTGAGAAATTATTCATTGCCTCATGGGCAAATATAAGTGGTGCCCCAACCTAAGTATTATTGATTGGAATAGTAAATTTTACTACTTATTTATCTTTTTTAAAGAGATAACTGGATACTTGTCTAAATATAAAGTGTAAATAAATGCTATTGGAACAATGAATAATTTATCCACCAAGTGGCACATTTGCATAATAGGATGGATAATAATTCATGATTGAATACTAATACTATATATAGGGCTGGGTATAGGGTTATCTGACCCGTACAAACCGCCATACCCGACCCGAACTACACATGTATGGGCGGTTTTGCAAAGTGAATAGAGTAGGGTGCAGTTTGGAATATATAAGATTTGCGGGTTATGGGTTTGGACCGCACTCGTCACAACCCGTCTGCACTTAGCCAAATATATTTTTTTTTTTAAGAAAAAACATGGACTGTTCATCATCATCCAGATCTATCTGTCTATCCTATCTATTTATTTTTTTGTTTTGCCCTAATCCCGCAAGCTGCTCAGCTCAGCTCTCACTCATTCTTCTTCCATTTTTTCTCTCTCTCTCTCTCTCTCTCTCTCTCTCTCTCTCTTTCTCTTTCTCGTTTCCCGATCGACTAGAACCAGCGCTGATTAACCTCAACCAGCGCCAATCAGTCTCAGTCTCTGTCTACGGTAACTCTCAGGTAAGTCCCTCTCTGTTTCATCTTCTCTCTCGTTCTTGTTATTCCATCTCTCTCATTTTTCCATCTCTCTCTCTCTCTCTCTCTGATCAACCAGAATTAGCGCCGATCAACCAAAACCAATGCTGATCTGTTTATGTCTCTATCTCCGACAACTCTCAGGTAAGCCTCTCTCTGTCTTCATCTCTCTCTATCTTAGATATTTTTGTTTTACCTAAACAAACCAAACCTTAATCCTAATCTGTTTTGTACATAGCTCTCATCTCATCTTCTCGCTCGTTCTTGATCTTTCATCTCTCTTATTCTTACATCTCTCTCTCTCTCTCTCTCTCTTCCCGATCGACCAAAACTAGCGCCGATCGACCATAACCAGTGTCGATCTGTCTCTGTCTCTCCAGTAACTCTAAGGTAAGCCTCTCTCAGTTTCTGTCTCTATTTCTGTCTCTTTCTATGTATGAATTAATGTTATTTGTTGTTCGGATGCTGAGAAGTTAGAGTTGTATTGATATAAGAAAATATGATAATACTAATTTTATATAGATCATGAAACCAGAACCAGTACAAAGTTTATATAAGAAAATTAAATTCAATGAGATTCATGAAACCAGAACCAGTACATGATTCATGAGTTTAGATATTGTGATTAAGCATCTAATGATCTATAATCTTTTACTTTGAATTTGATTATTGCATAGAACAATCCACAGTGATTTCTTGAGTTTATATAAGAATTTTTCTTTGTTTGAATTTGATTATTGTATGAAACTAGAACCAGTACATGATTCATGAGTTTGTAATTTGGTTAGATGGAGGATATGTAATCTGTCATGTTTGAATTTGATTATATAAGGACATGTTTGAAATTCAGTATACAGGGATTCATGTTTGAATTTGATTATATAAGGATATTCAAGAGTTTATATAAGGATATGTAATATGTCGTGTTTAATTATTGACCAAAAATGGGCATATTTGACCCAAAATAAATATTTATATAAGGATATGTAATATGTCATGAGTTTATATAAGGATATTTGACCAAAAATAAATATTTATAAAATGAGAAAAAAAAATCAAAAGTTGAATTTTTTTTTTAAAAAAAATCCAAACTGCAAACCGCTCATAACTGTCTACACATCCACAAACTCTATCCGCATAAACCGCAAATCGCACTGCGGGCGGTTGCGGTTTGACTTTTTCCCAAACTGCATACATGCGAGCGGGTAAAAACCGAACCGCAAACCGCACAAAACCGATCATCGAACACCCCTAACTATGTGTCAATGATGGCATAGTATTACAGTTAAAATGAATTCTTTCTAATTTTGATGGTTAAGGCTTATTTTGAGAAGTAGATTAAAAGTCACTTTTTAATTTTTAACCCACCTTCTTCTCTTACAAAAAAATCAAAAAAAATTAAAAAGTAATTTTTTATCTATCTTTCTAAAACACCCTTAAATCTGGCACACTCTTTGCTTGCAAAAAGTAGATTTCCCTAGGAAGGGAGAGGAAAAAAGGACAAATATATATATGTATAGATTTAGCGAGTAATTATGGGTGTTGATACTTGGTGACTAAATGGATGAGCTCTCCTACGATGTAACCAAATTCAAAGAGTAGGACAGCAAAGATAGAGACATCTTTTGACTTTGCCCCAAATTTTAGTTTGGCTAAAACATTAATTTGCGTGTTTGATTTGAAGTTTTTGGATTAAATTTTTTAAAATTAAATTTTTTATATTTTGTGTTTTTTTATTTTTAATGAATATTTTAAAAAATTAATAAATATATAAAAATATGAAAAATATATTAAATTTTTATAAATTTTTTTTTGTATTTTTGGTATTTAGTGAATTTTTAAAGATTTTTTTTTACAAAATTATACTTTTTATGTGTATTTATATTATGTGTGTCTAAAATTTTTTTAAAAAATTAATTAAAATATTTAAAAAATTCAGTAAAAACAAAAAAAAATAAAAAATAAGAAAGTAGAATTTTCTGAAAAGTATTTTTAGAAAACCAAAAACAAACAAAGTGAATAAATTTTAGAGTAAATTACAAATACATCTCCTGAGATTTGCTTAAAATACAGATTGTCCCTTGTGGTTTGAAAAATTACAAATATTCCCTTATTATAATTTTTTATTTAACAGAATTAACTAAAAAATGAAATTCATAATTGCTCTCCTATACAATAATAAAATTACCTAAATTATTAATTGAAACATATTTTTAACATCATTAAAAATTATTAATTGACTTGATGATTTATTAATAAAATGGATGATTTGTTATGAAATTAGAAACATCAAGGGATGGAATGTAATTTTCAAAATCTCAAGAGCGATTCATATTTTAATCAAATCTCAGGGTTGTATTTGTAATTTACTCCAAATTTTATAAATTGTTTGGTTTTTTCTTTTTGTAATGGATTCAAAGGTCTCATTCTAGCGTGAATTACATAAATAACCAAATATAAATGTGCGTGTGTTATGTGTTGAATGACAAATGTGAAATTTTTCATAATGTTGAAATTATTAAACGTAACACTTCAAAAAAAAAATCTTAGTGTACTTTTTCCAAACATAACATTCTAATTTAACACTCAAAAAAAGTAAAACTCCAATGTAAAATACTAAAAAACTTTTTAGTATACTTTTATTAAACGTAACAACGTAAAATTCTAAAAACACTTCTTAGTGTATTTTTCTCAATCGTAACACTCCAAGCAATGTAATACACAAAACCTTGTTAATATAATTTTTTCAAACGTAACATTCTAAGGTAACATACTAAAAAATTCTTTAGTGTATTTTTCTCAAACATAATAACGTAATATTTAAAAAAAACTTCTTAGTACACTTTTCTCAAACATAAAAATGTAACATTCCAAAAAAAAAAAAAATCTTTATTGTATTTTTTTTCAAACGTAACACTTCAATCAATGTAACAAACAAAAACAATTAATGTACGTTTTCTAAACATATCACTCTAATGGCCCTGTTTGGTGTAGCTGTTAAAATAGATTATAGATTATACTTAACAGATTATAGATTACAACTTTAATCAAAAGTTGTTAATCTGTTTGGTGTAACTGTTGGATTATACATTTAATAAGAAGAGTAGTGTTGGTTGAATAAGCTATAAAATGATTTTTTGCTGTGTAATGTCCTTTTTGCCCTTATAAGATATAAAAAAAAAAAAATTGTTATTTTTTCATTTTCTTCAGTTTTAATTTTTTTTAAAAATTATTTCATTAATAGAAATTTATATAATTAGTATCAATTAATATAAAAATTGATACATTTCATTACAACAATTGTTATTTCAATTTTTTTTTTATTTCATTTAATAGAAGTTATTTCATTTTTTTTATTATTTCATTTTTTTCATTAATATCAATTAGCAACAATTGTTATTTATTTATTTATTACAATACCAAAATATGTTATATTAATAGAAGTTGTTTAATTGAAATAAATTTATATCAATATTAATTGAAATAAAATTGTGCAATTTATATTGCTTACTGCATTACTACTTCTGCTACGTCAATTCTATTTTCTTTCTAATTAATCTGGTTTCTGTACTCTTAATCTGTTCATAATTCTATCTGTGTTTTTCACTTTGTAACTAGCCACCCAACATTTGTCCCTGTCCTTGGTAAGTCCTTTGGTTCAGCACATGGACAAAAGCAGGCTGTCGGATGCTTTCGTTTGATTGACAAAGGATGATGCAACTTTAACCAGATTGATTGAGTGATGAATAGTAAAAGTGAATAGTGACTTTTTACTATTCATTACTTTTGGTGGAGATTTAACAGATGGAATCAATATAATTACAAAATGGCAGCTTTTCTCAAAAGAGTATTGATTGAAGCCAAATTCTAAATATATTGCACAGTTTATTTCAATATTAATTGAAATATTTTTTTAAAAATTAAATGAAAGTTAATTGAAATAAATTATATTTTTTTCTTTTTTCTTTTTTCATTACAATTTTGCAAAACCCTAGCCACCACCGGTGGTCTACAATATAGCGATTCCGGTTCTTAACTCATCTCTTGTTGTATTTCAGATTCGGGTTGTATGGGTTGAAAGGTTATTCATATCTTGTTTCCCTTATCTCCCTTCTATTTTTGGTTATCGGGTGGTAATTGTGCGTTTGGAACAGGTTAGTTGCTCCCTTTTCAAAACCTGTGTTGCCTAGATTTTGGCCTCTCTGCTCGAGCAGGCAGTCTTGCGCTCGAGTGGGATTCTATAACTCTCATCATTTTTTTGCAGGTCTACAAATGCTGGGAGAGTGCATTCGACGCTCAATCGTCCAGTTTCACGCTCGAGCGGGAGTCTGTGTCTGACGCTCGAGCGGGAATTCCCACACTTGAGCGGACTGCGTGAATATCAGTCCGAGAGGATAAAGTTTTGAGTCACTCTTTCTTATCTTGAGTTTCTCTCTCTACATTTCACATTCTCTCTTAGATTTCATCTAAATCCATCATCCTTTTGACCCTAGTGCCTTTGGGAAAAAGGTAGAGCTTGTCAAGATCTACATTTTGATCCGAATAAAAGTAGGTTTTGGCATTCTTGGAACTTCTCTCTTGTTGGGTTCGTCTTCTTTTTTGAGGTGGGGATTCTTTTTATACTTTCATATAATATTTAACTTAGATCACTACAAAAAATTACATTTTTCGCAACGCAACAAAATATGTTGCTAAAAGGGAAAATTCGTTGGCAAAGAGTTTTGCCGACACACAAAGCTACGTTGGCAACCCGTAGGCAAAAGTGAGTTGGCAAAAGTTTTTGCCGACGAAATTATCATTGCATTGGTAAAAGTAATACCTTTAGCGATGAACATAGTCGTCGCTAAAAGCCTCCATCCATCGTCGACAATTTACCTTGCGTTGGTAAAAATCATTCAAATATGATGATTGTGTGGCACTTTTCGTGACACAAATTTGCATGGGCAAAAAATATACTTTTAGCAACAGCATATGCGTCGGTAAAAGTAAACTTTTGGCGACACATTTATGTCGGTAAATGTTGCCATTTGCCGACGATTTGTTTGTCACTAAAGCTTTACTTTTGGCAATGACAAATTGACATTAGCAAAAAATACACTTCTACCAACACAATATGAGTGGGAAAAAGTAACTTTTAATGACACACTTACGTCGGTAAATGTTGCCATTTGCCAACGATTTGGTTGTCGATAAAGCTTTAGTTTTGGTAACGACAAATTGACATTGGCAAAAAATACACTTTTAGCAACACAATATGAGTGGGCAAAAATAAACTTTTTGCTACACATTTACCGACAAGTTATTTATCGAGAAAGCTTGACTTTTTAATGACAAATTTGCAGTGGCAAAAATAATTGAAACTCATTTATAATTTTTTAAAAGATTTACAGTTTTACAAGAGGCATCCCTCAGGCACCACTATAACAAACTAATAACATTGATATGAAATCACACAAAATATCCCCTCCATACCCTTCCATCCAAAACACCGGTTTGAACTTACACCTAATGACAACCCCCATTAATAAAAAAACGATCTATTATTACAGATTGGACAAAAAGTCCTACACCATTCTAAACATCAACACCAGCAAACATCCAACAACACCGTAGCACCTCATCGTAACAATCACCATCACAAGAAGATCACCACAAAGATCTCAAAGAACAACAAAGAACATCACAAAGAAGCACGGAAGAATAGCAGATTAGTATAGCAGATCAGCAAACTGATTCAACATAGATCATCACCAGTTCAGAAAACCATTTCAACTCAGCAACCCAAACAAAATCATATAACCAAATCAGAATTGACGCAGCAGTTTACCTCATTTACTAGAACAATCAGAAAACAAATCAAACAAAACCAGCAACAAAACTATACAAAATGCTCAGAAATCAATTTACCATGTTTGTCATCCATCAATTGTTCAAACAGCCCTCAAAACTATACAATTCTTAGTAACTTTTAAGCCATCAGGTTAACAGAAGTTAAGTAAAAATTCAAACTAATTCACTGGTTGTCATGTTTACACTATGAGAGTGAGTTATATAAAAACACTCAATTCAAGTACACCACAATGTTTACCAAGCTAACCTTATACCAATGCACTGGAAACAATAAAAGTAACTAAGCATTGAGATATGTGATTTGTTGGCATTAGTATTACAACAAAGTAACTAGCTAGCAAGTTTGATGGCATTAGTATTACAACAAATGCTAATAAATGCATTCAGGTTATAAAATATGCTTAGTATCTCACACATAGAACAATACGGTACGTGCATTATGTTGCAATATGTGATTTGTTATGTCCACGTTCTCATGAGATTTGGTTGTTTCTCTAGGCTTCGCTCTTGAATAAATTCTACACTAGCGAGTATCAAAAGTTAAAACAAGGCAAGAGAATCAATATAGAACTCCACAATAAAATATGAATCCCTGGGTTTATAAAAAGAAGCACTTCAGAGAGAGATTGAGAAAGACTTGGGCTTGTAAATTGTAAATTCCATTTTGATATTTAGAGTGTATGACAACTTGGGTAACACATGAGATGAATTTTATCTTAAGCCAGTTCAATAGTTCACAGACAAAAATCTTCAGATCTATTTATGAAACAAGAAGTTGTGATGAGAAAAAAAAAAAAAAAAATTTTTTTTTAAAAAATAAAAATCCAAAGCTAATCAAAACAAAAAAAAAAAAATAAAAAAAAAAAAAAAAAACATAAACATACCATATATGGAGGAGATAGAGAGATGAATTGAAATCAAACTCTTGTACTTGCTTTTTGCTTTTTTTTTTTTTTTCATTTTTTTCTCTTCTCCTCACACCTCTTGACCTCTCTTCTTCTCGAAATCATGAAAATAAAAAAAATCAAAAAAAAAAAAAAAAAAAAAAAAAAAGAGAATAAGGATGTTTATCTTTGGAAAAAAAAAAAAAAAAATATATAGTGAGATTTATTAATTAATAAAAAAAAAAATTTTTAAAAATACATACACAAATACAAAATGCAAATGCAAAAAAAAAAGCATCCTTCTTGAGTGGTTCACCACATCACTTTCAATCTTATAGCTTCAAGGGCTTGTGGTAGTGTAGCCAATAATACCAGAAAATTATATAAATAAGTCAAATAAATAAAAGAAATACATCACTTGCAAGCCAGGTGAATTTGCAAGGAAATAACAACTAGACTGGAGACTCCAAATATGTACACAATAGTTTGCACATTAAAGCATCTTTCTTAGTGTCATCCTATGCCTTCCCATAACAAGTTCAAGGTCCACCACATAAAGACAAAGTACCGTGTTAGGCAACTAAAAAACTGATAGCTGAGGAAAAAGAACACAAATCATGACACGACCACAATATGCAATGTTGTCAAGATATCTGCAAAGGCAATCGAGAATCTGCAGATCATCTTCTCAGTTATTCACTGGAGGCCCAGGTCTTACAAACTATAAATGATTAGTACGATGTGAGTTTACACCATCTAGGAAGTATATTCCATTTTGTATCTTAGTGCACTTGAAGGAAAGAACTCAAATTTTAAATGGACAGAGCAAGCAAGACCACAAACACACAGAATGATCTCCTAAGATAGTTTTATACATACAAGAAACTTATCCATTCTGATTGCTATATAAACCAAGGTGGACATTGTCTCTTTCGTTTGGTTGATGCCCCCAATGGCTGGCTCCAGGCATTTGTTTTCTCGAGTGATCTGTGTTGTGCACTTCATATTGTTTTCATTTTCCATGAAGTTCTTTATGTTTTCTTTGCTTTTAGTTTTAGTGTTCTATCATCCTCCCTATTTTTAAAGCTATTTTACTTATTAATTTCATTGTTTCCAGGATCAAGAACAGCTCATCCTTCTTAATTAGCAACGATTTATCTTCAAAAGTGGTTCAAGTTCTGACAGAGTAACAAACAAAAGAAGCAATAATGAATAGTTACGTAGAATGCACTAAAACTTTCAATGCATATAGAGGTCTTGTGACATGCAAAAGAGTAAAAAATTGGAAGTATTAAGTTGAATCGAATTACCTCTCCTCCTTAAAGCTTTTTGTAAATCTCCTAGTAAAGTCTGCTTGAGTTTCTTTTCGGCAGATGAAATAAATGAACCATTGGGTAACTCTATTGATATATCAAGATCTCCCCACCGTGTAAAGAGATAAGAGACAAATGATCCATATGGCTCCACAGTTGCACCTATTTGCACCATTCATCATTAATAAACATTGTCAACTATAAATCATATAACCAACATTGTCACCTATAAATCATATAACCAATGCACACTATAAATCATATATCCTAGATAGAATCCTAGGGACTAACAAATCAAGCTACTCCTCACGGGTAAAGTAAGAATTTAGTAAACAACTACTTTAATAATAGTCAAGTGACATTAGTGTTTATAACTACTTTTAATCTGCTGTGTAGGCTATCATCATCAATTTTGAGTCACTAATCTCGTTCCCAAATCTATTCGTAATTATTTGCAAGTCAATCTTGTAACACCAATTCTACAAACTTAAGCGAACACAGCAAAAAGCTGCAAATGAAGGCTTCAAACCCATGATGCAAAAGATCCCACTACCACAAATACAGATAAAGATCATACTTTTTTTGTGTGATGTGTATTTTTTAATCACATCTTTTAAATTTTATTAAAGCGTGATCTTTAGGAGTATGATTAAAATGGGTCATTTTTAATCACACTTTTTAAGTATCATTAAAAAATGATTTAGCACATCTTTTAAGTGTGATTAATAATATTTAGATCACATCTTTTAAGTAATTAAAAACATTTAGATCACATTTTTTAAGTGTGATTAAAAACATTTAGATCACATCTTTTAAGTGTGATTAATAACTAATAAAACCTGTGATAAAAAAAAGAATTCAACATATTTGAAAAATAATTAATATTATTTTTGTACGGGCGTTTGAAGAATGTAATACACACCACATACTATATTTTGAATCACAATCATATATTGAATGGAATAATGTCATATATTTCATAAATGAAAGTTAAATGTTCAAAAGTATATACAAAGGAATTAATAAAAAGTTTTTAACTGTGATTACATATAATAAAAAATGAAAAAAAACTTGAAAAAACTAAGTTCTTGAATTCTTTGACCATATTTTGCATCTCTCCAGGAAATTTCTAACTTGAAAAATAAAAACACAAATTAAGTCAGAAACAGCTAGAATCAAAAAATACAATATGAAAATGGAATAAATCTAAAAAATCATATAACATAGCTCAAGGAAAGAGGAGTCACAAAAAAAAATATGTATAACCACTTCATTTTAGGAATTAATCATTGCTAATGCTACTAATTCTAAGTCCCAACATAATGGAGAGTACATCTAGAATTTCAAAGGGCAACTGTTCAATCACTTCGATAATACAAGTCAAATAATTGAAAATGCAACTTAATATGTTTAAATTCTATCATGATTAAAATGTATATGTTATAATTACAATGGCAATTCATGATCAAATATTTGCAATATAAAACATATGCATGAAATGACACTCACTTTTCATATAGACCCTTAATTTGTCCTTTCAGATCTTCATTGAGAACCAGACCTTTCCTTCTATTTGATACCCCTTCAAAAGCATGTTCAAAATGTCCCTTACTGCAACAGATAGAAGCAATGAAAATAAGTTTTTAAACCAAGAGATGGGAAGTTACAAAGCATTTTCAAGAGTCAGAATCAACACTACCTATTTAGAATTTTCCTTCCTCTGGATTTTGTCATTTCAAATTGATGTGATGTTTTCCTTCTTTTCCCCATTACTTCGCTTGCTTCTTTGAAAAACCTCATGAGGATCCTCCTCCCTACGGTGACATATAGAAATCATCTCAAAAAATGATATTCCCAGTTTTCTACATATAGAAATGATCAAGTGGATTCTGTAATTGGTGGGTCCAAACGGATTCTTGCCACATTGACAAGAGTAGGGATTTTACCTCAAAGATGCCCTACCCCACTATTATAAAGCCAGTTTTTGGCAATTTTTTGCCCCTATGGGGCCAATAGATGGTTGATTTGGTGAAATTCTTGTTTCATGAGGCATTTCTCACTACATAGATATCTCAAACAAATGAGAACTATAGTGGAAAATATAGGGTATGTTTGGTTTGAGTTTGAGAGATGAGTTTGGGGGATAAAAAGTACGAAAAGTTGTTTGGTTTGGTTTTTTTGGAAAGATGTTTTGGAAAATTATTTTGAGAGAGAGTTTTGGAAAAAGTGATTGATTTGATGTGTATGAGAGAGAGATTTGTTTGGAAAACTTGTTTGGTTTACAAGTTTTGGAAAATTTTTTTGGAAAAATTTGTTTGGTTTGAGTTTTTCTGAAAACTCATTTGTAAAGAAATTTTCCCAAAAATTTTTGGGAAATTCAAACCAAACAAACCCATAGGCTCTGTGACAACAAACCATCGAAACCTAGACCTTTAATCACTTTACTATTAGACAGATGAGTCACTGGTTAGAGACACAATTACCAATAGCCATTACCTTCCGAATTGTAAGACCTATCAAAACATGGATGGTCCCCTATCAACCCACATTCAGAAATTTTTTCCTTTATGTCATGCAACTTTAGCTGACCAATGTCAAGTTGCACTAGTAGTAGTATGGGTCCAATGATATGAATAAAAGAAACTACATAAACACAGAAGAACCAACTGTACTTACATATAATTCTGCATATAAAATTATCTGCATCCACAAAAAAACAAAAGAAACTACAGGGTCAACAACCAGACATGCATATTATAAACTTGTGCTTTATTTAATTCAATATTTGAAAAAAAAATCACAAGGTTGTTTTAAATATCAGTTTTGTGTGTGTTAATTACAGAGACCTAACTAATGAAACTGAATATGACATCACTCATAGAGTTATCCGTGAACCCACGACAACAAGAGCCAACAAGAAGGCAAACACCGTCTGGCTTCCTTCCATCTCTTATATGTAAAAATTATTCGATATATGAAACAAGTTTCATTGGATGTATTCATTACCTAAAATGACCATTACACAGTACTCAAGCTTGACATTCTAAGATTTAATATTTCATTATACCGATGATGGCTATATTATATATGATCTAATGGGCAGTGCAATTGGCATCAAATAGAAGACAGGGTGTGAACAAAATAAGGCCAAAAGAAAAGGTTTGAACAAAAAAAGGCCACTCACTATCATGATGAGCACGTAGCCTATTCTATTTATTTCTTTTGTAATAGTGATACTGATCTTTAGCTAACAGAGATAAGTTGTCTCAATTCAATCACTCTAGAGATATAATCACTAACTAAATGTAATAGAAATAGAAGGCAGTAAACATCTAGTGAAGCAAACAAAGTGCACCTCTTTCTTTTGTTCATCTGAGAAAGACAATGCTGCAGAAACTATGCCAGTTTTCTGAACATATTCTTCCTACAATGATTAAAAACCAATCAATGTATGATAGTTAAAACTAATTAAAGAAGAATCAATGCACATCATTTCACAATTAATGAACTGATAGGCATCATATAATGCTAAGTATATAATGGAGAACTTAGTCTACATCATAAATAAGCAGCCAATGAATTTGTGTATCAAACAGCTAATGAAGTTTAGGATATATGAACCTCGTGAACTTCAGCAAGTCCTTTCTTGCTCTTATTATCATCCTGCAAAATACAAGTAAAATGAAGCTCATTCATGTTACTTTTTACTTTCATATTTAAAATATATATAATAATATAAAGAAGAGAAATGAAATAATGAAAATATATTGGAAAGCATTGATTACCAATTCCTTGAATTCTTTTGGTGCTTTAGATGGCAGACTAGGAGCTTTCTGAACATCATCAAAATGCCCCTAAGAAATATGATACAATAGATATCTCTTATTAGCAATTCAGTGACATGTACGCATAGAGAGATAACCAAAGCCAATTCAAGCAAATGTTTAACAAAGTCAAAGCAACACTGATAGAAAAAATGGAGCATGACAAGTAAAAAGAGAATGTAACATTTGAACAAAATGATAAAACAAGGGGATTCATAGATGTATACCATAACAAGCTGGTATAGTAACAATCAATAATGCTAGAGCAACACTGATAGTGAGTATCACAAGTAAGAAAAGAACACAACATTTGAAAAAAATGATAAAATAATAGGATTCATAGATGTGTACCATAACATGAATGACAAGGTAAAATAGTAATGTCCAGAAATTCTACTAAAGTTTGGGGCATTGTGCTACTTTTCATTGAAGAAAGTGTTTTTCATCATACCATACTTCAGAACTCCGCTGTGACAGCAAATAATACAGATTTTCCACAGCATAAATTAGAAATCACAAATAACATCATATATTTGTAAATGACCCTTGGCAGTGAGTATTTTTGGCAAACTATTATCCGTTTGACTAGGGCTGCAAGTGAACCAAACTGCTCATGAATAGTTGCAGCTCAGCTTCTTTGAAGCTTGTCTGTATGTATAAATGAACCAAACTCTAGCCAATCTTACCTTTGTGATTACAGGGGCAGGTTTCACATTGTGCTCGAAATCTAGATCAACTTCTGATGCACTATTCTTTGGCCTTTTCGCAACAATTACCTTTCATCAAATGCATAGTCAATAATTAGGAATTCACTTCACAGAAAGGTGACACACTGCTGAGATCCATATGAATGGATATTGCAAAGATTTCAAAAACGTGAAGATTATAAAAATGTCTCTACGGTGCGCTCAAACAATGAGAAACCGTCCTCCACAAGATGAATTGAACCCAGTGGGGAGACAAAAGCATAGAGAGAGAGAGAGAGAGAAATAACCACACCCAAACAGAAATAACTATCAATATAAAATGAGGAAATCTTCTTACCTTCATCTTGTGGCAACTTTGACTCCTTTCTACATGGGTGGCATTCCCTTTGATTTTGATAGCAAAAGTTGATTCTAGTAATGTCAACAATTCCACTTATTATAACTTATTTAAAATTTGCAGTAATAAATTTAATGAAATTACAATCACGAGAAGCGAAGGCCTATGGTCGGCTCAACCTTTATTAAAATTTTAATGATTCCCATTTAATGTAAATGATTGATTTGCGTGATTGCTCTTAGGAAGCGAGTCTTTAGTTAGCTCAACCATTATTATTTTCGGTGATTCCTCCTCTATATAATATCTTTATTTACAATTGCTGGCTTTAAGAGTTCTTTGTGATTATAAATTTTCAATGTCAAAATTTCCCTTTAATTTTGAACTAGTGAGGATAATAAACTCAAGTTTCAAACTAATACCACCACTTGACCCCATGATTAACACCAACTCTAGCAGATTGTTCTGTTCCACGCCCCTGGTGCCTGCCATCCTATATTTGTTGCCAATGATGCCTCTGCTCAAAATGGGGACTGTCTACTAATATGTATGTAATTAATTTAAACACAGTAATTCCTGTTTTAGATCACTATTTCCAGGTAATATGCAAATAACATAGACTTTGATTACAGCAGACTCATCAACCATGAGTTAGTGGGTGTGAACTGGATTATTGTGAGCATTTCTATTACGAAGTGTAAATCTCTTAATTTCTATGGGGATAAATTGTATGTCAGTCCATATGGCCAAATCCCCTTGTCGAATTGGCTAATTAAGTGCGATGCTTTAGACCAATTTTCAGGAAACTTTACATCGTAAAGTAGGATTATTTATACTCAATGACCATAAGTAACTCAATCCGATAATCAAAAGCATAGCAGTGTTTCTATGAAGAATAAGAAGAGAAGAGAAAAATATACCTCAGTTATCGCCGATCGCTGCCACTGCCGCCACTAGCCGATTGCCTCCACCGTCGCCGCTCATCACTCTCCACTGGTCGAAGAAAGGAGATAGTGCTGGCTAATCCAAGAATATACAGAAGACTAGGGTTAGGGTTTTGAGAGAGCGAGAGATAGAGAAGTGAGAGATAGGTTCGGTATTCAGAAAAAAAGAGAGAGGCTATTTAGTTTGGAATTCCAAAAGATAAAAATGATTTGTTTAATGTAGAGGTGGGCAGTAAATTTTTTTTTTTGAAAAAAAAGAAGTATTTTTTATCTCATTTGTTTAACAAATTAAAAAAATTACATATAATCACACGTTGGCTAGAAGGTGTGATAAAAAAAAAATGATATAACCACATTTAATTGAAAGGTGTGATAAAAAATAAATACTTTCACACTCAATTAAATTAAATGTGATTAAAATATTAATTTGATTTTTTTAATCACACTTTCATTAAAAGTGTCATGTTTTAATTTCTTTAAATGTGATCTTTAAGCATTTTTGTAGTAGTGTCCAGAGCTCGATTCTAAGATTCACCCAAAATGAAGATCCACGTATTGAAACAAAAGATACCCAGATTGAACCCATCGCTTCACATAAATCTCTTTGAAAACACAAATGCAAATATATATACAGAGAAAGAGTGTGTAAGTAAGTAAGTATGTATAGTTACCTATTTAAGCATACGAAGATCAAAAGAAGGCCATTGAAGTGAGAGGATATAGAAGGATCTGGTGAAGTAAAGAGAGAATGAGGATGAATCCGAACCCTAGGACTGTGATCTTGGCGAAATTGGATAAAACTCAACTGAAATCGAGAGAAATGAGAGTATGTGCGTGTGTATTTTGAGTGTATAGGATTTGATTTTTGAAATGCAAAGGCTCTCTCTCTCTCTCTCTCTCTCTCTCTCTCTCTCTCTTTCAAAGGTGTCTCTTTTGTGTTGTGGTTGTGGCAGCGGCTTTCAAATCCATTTTCCTGGTCACTCCCCGTTTAGAGAGAGAGAAACACATACATTGAGAGATTGATTTGGGGAGAATTGATGAGGGAAAAAAAGAGAGGGAATTTTAAGAGGGAGACCGCCGATCAGTAGATTACCCCAAAAAAATAAATAAAATAAAATAAAGTATTCAAAATAATTTTTAGATTTGTTTTTTTAAAAAAAAATTAAAAATAGTCTCAGAGCAATAAAAATTAAAATTATATTTTTAAAATTTTAAAAAGTATTTATAACCTAAAAGATTAAAAAAAAAATTCAAAAAAAATTTAGATTTGTTTTTTTTTTTTTTGAAAAAATTGAAAAAATTAAAAATAATTTGAAAGCAATAAAAATCAAAATTATATTTTAAAAATTTTAAAAAGTATTTATGACCTAAAAGATAAAAATATACAAAAATAATAAGTTTTTTTTTCACCCAATTTTTTTTTTTAGTTTTTTAGGAAAAAAAAAATTGAAACTAGTTTCTGAAAATAAAAACAAACATATTGAAATTGATAATCTAACCATATTCTTTGAAAAAGTTTAAATTATCTCAAATTAGTTATCTAAACTTAAGAGTGTGTTTGGGCTCAATGGGTTCATTTTGTGATCTAATTCAATGATCATTTTAATTTTACAATTCAGTAACTAAAATATTTAAAACTCTTTCAAAAATTATAATAAAAAACACAAATCACTAAATCACATCATTCTACTAGCAAAACTTTTACCGACGAATAGTGTCATCGTCGCTAAATGGTTAACTCTTTGCCCACGCCAACTTGTCGTCGCCAAAAGTAAGCACACTAATAGCAACGCTCATTATGTTGCTAAAACATAAGCCTCGTAGGTAAAAGTTATGAAATTTTAGCGCCAACCAAAAAATTTGGCGCTAAAATAATTTTATGCCTTTTTAGCGACGACAACAAATTGCGTCGGTAAAGGTATACTTTTACCAACGAAATTGATCACTGTGTCGCCAAAAATATACTTTTGGCGATGAAAAATTGACGCCGTCGCCAAAAGTGCAATTTCTTGTAGTGGATATTGTCTTTTGTGTAACAATGGTGTGATTTGGGGATGTCTTAAAACAAACCTTAGGTTTTGGGTATAGAGTTTCAAAGAGAAGTTTTGGGTGTAAATGAAATTAATGTTTGTGGGGTTTGAAAATGATGTTGTGCTATGCCTAATTTGATGATTTTGGTATTTGATTAATATTTGGGAAAAGTGAGAAATTGCCCTAATTGGGTCAAACTATTTTTATACAAAAATTGAAATTGACATTGGAAATGTGAAATTGAGAGAGAGTTGACATAAATGGTGGAATTGGTTATGTATTAACTTATTTTTTTGGAAGTTTTGAATAAACTATCTGTTGAGATTGAATATCTGTTTAGAGATAATTATATTGGGCTATCGGTGGAGGATAACTTTGGATTGTTGTAGAAATTGCATGTGGATTAGGTAAATTGAAACCAATCTTTGATGGTTGTCATTGAATATGACTATGTTTATATATATTGTATATGTATGTTTGTTAGGAAGTGGAAATGGGATGTGCTTCATGTTTGATTATCTGTTTAAATTCGTTACATATGTATGGATATTTGTTTGGGATGAGAAAGGGGATGGACTCCATTATAATTAAGTTGGTTGGAGTGTCCTGGGTGAAGGTCCCGAAATTATACATGGGTGCCTAGCCCGCGGACGAAATATTCGTAAAATGACAATTGTAGTGCCTGTATGGCCTATGTTTACATGGGTCCTGTTTGACAGCTACCCGCAGACGAAATTTTCGTGAAACAAGAAGTTTGAAGTGTTTGTGCATATGTGTTGTGTGATTTGCAATTTATTGAGTTGTAGCCTCAATTCATTTGTTGAGAAATAATGAATTTGATTCATGAATGGAGAACGTATCAGTGAATTGAAAGTGAATGGATATAAGCTTGAAATTGATACCTTATGAGTATTTAATGTTGAGAAAAGTTTTACCACATGCATTGTTTATGCACTTGTACTTATATCTTTGCTAAGTTTCATATACTGTGTTAGATGATTTTTACTGGGCTATGGCTCACCCTAGTGGGGAGTAACATTTTCAGGTAATGATAGCATGCCTTTTCCAAGGTGTAGACGTCCCCGAACGCCCCGGGAAAGATGGGCCCCCCGTTTCGTTTGTTTTGGGCTCACTACAGTTCAGGACTCAAATTGTCACGGTTCTTAATCTGAACCAAAGAGTCCAAATCCGGCAAATTGTTTTGAGAAAAACAGATTTTTTTGAAAGAAGTGCCAAACATGGACTGCTTTTCCAGATACAAAGTCGCCACCTAAATATTTTATTTTGGAAAATTTAGGAAACCCTGACTCGTGCTTAAGGCCACGTGTCCGTCATCACCAAAGTTGCCTCGGCTCGGGAACTTGGGTACGATTGGGGAAGGTCACTTCGTGAGCACCCTCGCTCGCCCGATCAAAGATTGGCCTCTACTAACCATGATATCTAGTTTTGAAAACATTATGTATTCTTATACCGGTTATTAGCCTAGATTTACTATGTGATGCGCACAGTATACAAGTATATTTGTTTTTTTCTTTGAAAGATGGTTTGCTACTCGCAAGTAGGCTTAAAAATGAAGGTTTTGCCACCCTCGGGTGGGCTTAGAAAGCATGGTTTTGCCACTATCTAGTGGGCTTAAAACTCGCAATTGATGATTTGTTCCAATCCAAATAACCCAACCTTCACCCACAAGCATTCAGGCAGTTATATCATATAAGCAAATAGCCTCATGGTAAACATGCTATCATGGCAGTTACTCACACACATACAAGGATGCTAAAGCACAAAAACTCACCGAGTACTCCAAGCCAAAACAGAAGCTAATTAGAAATCATGCATGATCCTAACTATACAGAAATGTCTAATGCAACACATGCAATAATGCAACTATAGCAGGTTCGGCTACTCTAAACATGGAATATGGGATGCATCAATTAACAAGTACTCAACTTGGAATTGAAATACAATGCAGTAAGTTATGATGCGCCGAGCCCGGTGCATGCAAAACAAATGAATGAATGCAAACATGCTATCATACTGTATGCTAATTGAAACATGCCCTAATCTAACCATCATAAGCTGGTAAATAAAAGGGAGAAAGACGTGGGGTTGGAAGACATACATCACACACACGCACATTTATTACAATATAGCCCTCGCGTTGAGGGTCCGAATAAATAATATACAGTCCCAAATAAATAATACAGTCCCAATAAGTACAAAATCCTAATTAATTAAACAGATTAATCTAGGAAAGCTATAAACTAGCATGCAAGCTATGGACTGCCTCGACTCTACTCCGGATGACGAATGATGCATGCTCGGGTTGCCTTTGCGCGGAAATCCACTGTGATGTCCCAATTAGCCTCTGTTTGCAATTAAGCTCGGAATGTTGCATGAAGCTCCAAAAGGGATTGTTGGTTTCTGATTCGCTGTAACAGAGAGCAGGAAAGGGGCATAGCAATGTATTTTCACATATGTATGCATGCCTCGATCCTCGTGCCACCAATCATGATGGTCGAGGAGTCGAATTGCACAACTCAATATGAAATGAATGCACATATAAACACAACAAGACCAAGACTCCATCATGGATAATCCGGAGTGTCGGTGACTGGGAATTGAGACACGTTCCGTCACTCGGAGTACGAAACGTCCCTCGTTTCCCGTGCTCAGGCTAACTCCTATCCCAAACACAATACAAATGAGATGACATGCATGAATGCAACTAACATACAACCTAGCGTGCACAATGCTATGAGATAACATGCACGATGTGACATGGCATACACGATGCTCTAACATGCAACCTAGTATACACAATGCTATGAAATGAAATGGCATACACAATGCATAATGAACTTACGTCAACATGAGTGGACCTCAGCCACACTCACATCAGTGGCCATGAGATGGAAATGAGACACTCGAGATGCATGCACACATGTACGCAAACCGATGACCGAACTAAGGCACGAATGCCACTCTACCAAAGCATGGTAAGGCATGGAACATGATATGCAAATAAGAAAATTTCAGCACTAAAACATGATGCTAAACAGCCCCGAAGCATGGCAATATGGCACCCGATGCATGAGATGAGACCCGAAACTCAAAACTAGGCACATGGAATGACTTATAGCTATACAAAGCGTGCATTATTTGAACATGAAACATGAAGACAGAGTCAAGGCAATCCCAAAATATGAACTTTTCCAGTTTAGAGTGTGGCCAAAAAGTGCTAGCAAGATGGCTTAAATTAGCATGCAATTTTGACTATCAAACATGGATTACATGGCAAGTACATGAAGCAAGTGAGAACTCACCAAACCAGAAAAAATTAGTGAATAAAGCATGCCAAAATAAGCCCAAATAACCATGGAAATACAGCCAACACATGCACAAATGAGGGTTCCTTTAGAGGGCATACAAAGGGATTCTTAAGCATATACAAGATAGACATGTGGCAGCCCCAAACCAACTTTGAAAATCAAATATGGTAGTCCTGAAACTCAACAAATTGACCCTAGAATGTGACTAAGAAGCATGCAAGATGGGGTCGCTTTAGAAGGCCAAAATGACCACCAAACAAGTCAAGGTAAGAGGGGGTCACCCCCCTCTAATTTGGAGGCTCAAAATAGCATCAAAGCCACTAGAAATCCACTGGATTCCAGTGGCTAGAAGGCCAAACAAAGCATGCCATTGGAGCTAAGGTGTAAGGCTCAAAACAAGAGACAATCTAGCATTCAAGGAAGCATGTGACCTCAAATAAGAAAATTCCCTTAATAAAACATGAAGATGATGCCAAAAAAAATCCTTTTTCCAGTTTACAAAAAGTCTCAAAAATGAGCACAAATAGGGCTACTCTATCACACAAAAATGGCCCTAAACAAGAGAATAGAGATAAGGGACAGCAGATGGCCTCAAATGGCAAGGAGCCCTTCAACAAATTTGAAGAGGAGATCAAAAAAAG
Organism: Camellia lanceoleosa; assembly: GCA_025200525.1. Taxonomy (NCBI): domain Eukaryota; kingdom Viridiplantae; phylum Streptophyta; class Magnoliopsida; order Ericales; family Theaceae; genus Camellia; species Camellia lanceoleosa. Next base: position 2,938,236 of record CM045767.1, on the reverse strand, counting down.
GTACTTTAAAGTTTACATCAATCCACGAAAATAAACACAAGTGAGGCTAAACTATCATGCAAGAAAAGGCTTAAAAGAGGGATAAAGAGACAAGTGGTTGCTGCTGGCCTCAAACAGAGGATAGCCCTTCAACAATGTTTAAGAGAAGCTCAAAACAAGATATTTTACAGTTTATGACCAAGTCCAAAACAGCTCACAAATAATCCTAAAATACTATGCAAAAAAAGGCCTAAAAGAGAGTTAAAGAGGCAAGTGATAGCAAGATGCCTCAAACAGCAAGAGGTCCTTGATCAAACATGAAAAGAAGCTCAAAATATGACTATTTACAGTTTGGGTTGGAGCCCAAAAATGCTTTCAAAAAAGTCTAAAATAACATGCAAAATAAGGCAAGAAATAAGGAAAATGGGACTCACCCTTGTAGAACCAAGCTTCAACAGCTTTTGGACCAGGTTTGGGAGCTCTTAACCTCTGGAAGACAGTCTCAAGTTGCTGGAATGGATGTTGGAGGTATGGTGCTATGAGTTGTAGTGTAAAATGGTGTAGGACTTAAGGGGTTTTGATGCTTGGAGTAGAGAGGGAGAGAGATTGAATGCAAGAGCCTTAGAACAAATTTTTGTAACCTCTAAAACACAGCTGGGGGTGTTAGTTATATAGGCAAAGGAGTGGAGAAAAGGGGGGGAAAATGAAATTCAAATTTCCCCTCCAATAGTTCCCCCATCGAATACAGAATCTGGGGGGGAAAAGGAGGGTGTAGCTGTAAGGAACTAGCTGTAAGGAACATGGCCGGCCAATTTTAGAGAGCTCAGGTGGCCGGCCGGCCACCTCCCCTCGCCGGCCGGCTAGGGTCAAAAGGGTCAATCAGAGAAAGCTGGCTAGCCACCCATATTGGTGGCCTCCCATGTGTGCACAACACAGCTATGTGGTTGAAATCCTGAAAATGTGAACCAAGAGAGAGAAAATCCAACTTTTCAGAGGGGTTCAAAAGGGTCAGGAATAATTGCTGGCCGGCCATGACATATTGGTGGCCTCCCAGGTGTGTACAACACAAATATGTGGTTGATGGCCCAAAAAAGTGGCCCGGGGGTGGTCAACATCAGCTTACTAGAAAGAAAAACGGGCGACGGGGAGCGATGAAGGAATAAAGTTGGCTTTCAGAACAATTGCTGGACTCCCACCCTTCTACGACCTTCATAACAATGAAAATAAGGTCCCTGCCAAAAATGGACTCAAACCGATGCAAATTGAAGGTTCAAGGGCCGAAACACGCAGCCCCGAGCCCCGAAAACTAACTGTTAAGCACCGGAGGTGGTGTTCGACCACGAAGTTGGTCTCTCGGACCACAGTGTCCCTCAAAAGGGAGTAAATAAGATGCATGCCAAAAACCAGAGCAAACGGAGGCGATTAAGCAGTCCCGAACCGAGGCACACAACTGACAGCTCCGAAAATCGGGAACCGGGCTCCGAAATGGGAAAAATGGCCTACGACCACGAAACGTAGCCTACGGCCACTGATAGATGATCTACGAGACCTCTCCCTCCCTTCGAGAAGAGAAAACAGAGAAAACGGGGCCCGGTTCGCAAATCGAGGCAAAGCACATAAAAGCCCGAAAGTTCGGAGACAAGGCTCGCGGCCGAGATTCTGAAACTTCGGAACGAGCGCGATATGCAACATCACCAAGCGCTCAATCGGTGACATCTGAGTCTTAAGGTCAGTAAAAAATGGGGTGTCTACAGTTGCCCTTCTTTGACAGAACTCGGAAGTCGCAAGTGACGGGAGTGAATGTCAAAGCCCAGAGACGACCCATTTTTGACAAGGCCGAAGACTTAGACAAACATACAAGATAAACCAAGAAACGTGCCCGCAGGCATGCCCGCAGCCGGGGGGGGAATGCAAAGCGATATGCACAAAGCCGGATGTAACTCAATGATCACGCAAATGCAGCAAGCTGTAATGAAGCAAGTATTCGCAAATATATGCAACAGTTTTAAGCAAAAATGCCAAGCAACAACTACATTTCATGCAGTTAAGAATGCAGAGAATTATTCAACTCTCGCCACGTCTCACACGGAGAAGATACAATACTTGTGCGATTCGTCTGGCCGCACCAGCCTCAAATGAACCATACATACAATATCGTTCTTGTAAAAGAAAGAAACTCAACAAGCACAACATGTTTAGCAATATATGTTCAATGTGATATCGAAATGCCGACAAACGTGATGTCGATGGGTGAGTGCATCGCAATGCGAGAAGAAACGCGCGTGACAACGCAAGTTAAGCACAGAAGCGTGGTAATACCAAGGAAACGTGCATAACAATGCAAGTATATGCATGAGAATGCAAGTGATGTGCATAACAATGCAGAACAAGCATAAATTAGGATGCATGTTTGTCACAAAACAACGAGCGGAGAAATGCGCGTTTCGGCGAGGGTGACTCGATCGCGACCTCCGGTTCACCCCCACGAAAGGGTCACAACATATTCAAAAAGGATACACCTTGCTTTTGATGAGTAATGATGAGACACGCATCGAAAGTTGAAGTTGAAGTTCCGGCGGAGCGATTTCGCGACGGAAAGTGCACTTCTCTTGTACTTTTTCAGGTCTCAGGGACTCCAATCATCACCAAATTTTGCAGGGACCTTGGAGGCCACATGAGGGACACCACCGGCCAGTTTTATTCCCAGGGGGAGACCACCGGCCTGTTTTGAGGGAGAGGGGTGGCCGGCCTGCCAGAAAAGGTGGCCGGCCAGCCACCTAGCCCAGATTCAGGGCAGTTTTGTCTTTTCACTCTCTTTTCTTTAAATCCACTTGGCCAAACACTTTGTGCTCATAACTCCAGCTCCGAAAAAATCTTCTCTACCTTCCTAGACCATTTTCTCTCTCAAATCTGCGCTCTATACGCGTTTTCCAAAGCCCCACGCAAGTTATTTTCGCGAAATCTTTCAATTTTCGTCACTTTGGACCGATTAAATTTTGATTACGGAGCTTCTTTTCTCATTTTCGCCACTTGAGGTGAGTTTGTCTCAATATTTGGAAGATTTTCTCGGGAGTTGACTTTTGTTGACTTTTTCCAATTTTGACTCATTTTGCTCGTTTTTGCTCCTTTTTGCAGATTTCTTGAAATGGCCGGTCATCTTCCTCACGGTGGAGGTCCTCCAGGTGCCGGGGGGGATCCCGATATTATGGCCTTGCCTCCGAGGGTTCGACCGTTTATTTCGGAGAGGTACGCCCCTCAGGTGCATGTCCTTCCGCAGGCTGTTTTCTACCATTTTACTGATTTTGATGATCGGGTGCCCGGGGATCTGCTTTTGCGAGAGCCGGAGTCTCACCTCTCTTATCAGGCACAAGAGGTATTTTACTTCGCCTTTTCATTTTCTGCAATGTATTCTTCATTTTCAGTGCATTTCGTACTTTCGCTGTGTTTATTGGCTCATTTGAGTACACAGCTTGTTTGGAATGCTTAGTCTATGACACCATATTCTATTTGCGTCTTGAACACATAGTTCAATCACTCTGAATTTCTGAACACGCAACCCATAAATTAATTGTGAACACACGGCACACACTGATTGAGAGTAGAACACGCAGCCCAAACTTTAATTTTCTGAACACACAGCCCATTGTTGAGGTGAACACATAGCACACACTGATTGAGAGTAGAACACGCAGCCCAAACTTTAATTTTCTGAACACACAGCCCATTGTTGAGGTGAACACGCAGCACACACTGATTGAGAGTAGAACACGCAACCCAAACTCTAATTTTCTGAACACACAGCCCATTGTTGAGGTGAACACGCGGCATACACTGATTGAGAGTAGAACACGCAGCCCAAACTCTAATTTTCTAAACACGCAGCCCGTTGTCGAGTTGAACACGCAGCACACACTAATTGAGAGTAGAACACGCAGCCCCAAACTCTAATTTTCTGAACACATAGCCCATTGCTGAGGTGAACACGCAGCACCACTAATTGAGAGTAGAACACGCAACCCCAAACTCTAATTTTCAGAACACACAGCCCATTATTGAGGTGAACATGTAGCACACACTGATTAAGAGTAGAACACGCAGCCCAAAACTCTAATTTTCTGAACACACAGCCCATTGTTGAGGTGAGCACGCAGCACACACTTATTGAGAGTAGAACACGCAGCCCCAAACTCTAATTTTCTGAACACACAGCCCATTGTTGAGGTGAACACGCAGCACACGCTGATTGAGAGTAGAACACGCAGCCCAAAACTCTAATTTTCTGAACACACAGCCCATTGTTGAGGTGAACACACAGCACACACTGATTGAGAGTAGAACAAGCAGCCCAAACACTTGTTGTCGAACACATAGCCCGAATTTTGAGTTTTCTGAACACGCAGCTCGAATTCTGTATCTGATTCAATTTTGCACACAGCTTATACATTTCATTTGCACGCAGCTTGCTCATTTCATTTGCACACAACTTATTCATCTCATTCTGAAACTGAATACATGTGCTCATCCTGAATGCAGATGACTTCCCGTGCTGTGCGGGGATATGGCTCTGTCACGGCGAGAGAGTGGTACGCCGAGCTCCTGGAGGTTGTTTGAGATTTGGTTGATGTGGTGGGGTTCGGGACCTTCTGCACTGGGATCTCTCGCTACCCCGCTAGCAGGACACTGATGGGCGCTTTGATAGAGAGATAGTGGGACACCACCAACTCCTTTCATTTCTCTGCCACTGGGGACATGACCATGACCCCGTTTGACTTTGCCGTACTGACAGGCCTCGATGTGGGAGGTTGGGCCATCCCATATGATGAGGACATGGGCGAGTGGGAGGCCGCCTGGACATATTTATTGGGAGCTCGCCCGCCAGTGGATAGATCTTCAGGTAGAGTCCGATACACCTGGTTCTCTTCTCACTTCAGGAGGGTGGAGATGGAGCCTGAGACTCTCGAGGAGGTGGCACAATATACTCGTGGATTCCTGATGTTCCTCTTCGGTACCACTCTATTTGCCAATAGGGGGAACACTGTTGGGCTCTATCTGCTGAGCGCCCTAGTAGACCTTTCACAGGTTAGCCGGTATGATTGGGGCGGTGCTAGCCTGGCCACTCTCTACTGTTATATGAGCGCGACTTCCCGCGGACGGGGGAACATACTCGGCGGCTATTGGAGAGCCTGGGAGGTACTTTCTGCCCTTTACATTTCTGCTTTTCATTATTTGTACATTGCACACGCGGCGCACTTTACATTCTGTACTTTGCACCTTGCTCTCAGCATGTTGTATTTATATTCTGCATTCAGCATTCTGTATTCTGATGGCTACTGCTCTGTTTCTCACAGTTGTGGGTCTACGCATACTTCCCGGTGTTAGCCCCAGAGCTTATAGTGGAGGTGCCCTTCACGATCCCGTACTCACTCGTATTCGAAGGTCAGTACCGGCCAAGACCTCGGGAGTCTCTTCCCTATTTACGGCAATATTTTGACACAGTGCGGTCATCGGAGGTATTTCAGAACTCTCAGTTCTTCATGTTTCCAATCTTACACTTTTACAATCTCTGATCAGCTTATGCATTGATTATCCGTAGATCACATGGCAGCCCTGGGCGCCTTTTGGTAGAGATCTCCGATTCTGGTTTGCCAGAGGATCGGGTACCTCCCGGTATAGGATTCTTCTTGAGGGGCCAGTTGGTAGGGCCTGGTTTTTGGGTGATCACTTCTTGCGCCAGGTGTGGGGCTACGCCACTCAGGACCTTCCGTCAACACCCCTAGCCGACATGCGGACCGTTGATAGGCTCCCGACCCAGGGTGTGATTGACGCCAGGTTGGGTATTGATGCATTTCTTCATCTGGAGCAGGGGGAGTTCGCGACTTATCGTCACACATATCTGATGCCTCCACTGACAGGGGTTCATACTCCGACGGTGAGGTCTGCTAGTATGCCATCATCGAGTAGGGCTCGGACTGCAGATGCCCCTTCCACTAGCAGGGCTCGGACATCTAGAGGTGGGAGTGGATTGGTTCCTCTGATTCCTCCGACTTATCCTCATCCTGGATGGCCGGATATGCCGACTGAGTTGATGGGGTGGCAATATGGGACTACCTCTTTGATTCCGATCCCTATAGAGCCTCCAATGCCTGGCCACCGATATGTCAAAGACCCCGACTCACCCCCGGTATGTTTTACAGCTTTGATTCATTACTCAGATACTTGGACGTTTATTCCTTTACTGATACTCTTGTCTTTGCATCTGCAGCCTCCTGTCGAGTATATGGACGAGGTGCTCGAGATGGTAGCCTCTCTTGAGGGCATGGTCCTGCGGAGAGAGGCGCAGTTGTCCATCATAGGTTTCCAAGTACCCTTTAGTTTTCTAGCATTTATCATACTTCTGATGACATGCTGATTTTGAACATTTTACTGCATTGATAGGCTGCCTGTGTAGAGCACATCTGACACACACCACATTCATGCATTATTCCTGCATATATCCACTCTGTGTAGTTTGTCTGCATCTGTATCTGATTTGCATGTGTTGGCTGATGTATTCAAACTGTATTTTTCATTTTCAGATGCCTCCGGTGTATGCTCAGTCACAGGCCGGGCCATCCAGGCCTTCCCGAGGAGCTGGGCCATCTAGGCTCTCTCGAGGAGCTGGGAGAGGGGAGTCGTCTCACAGACGCAGAGCGCACATCATTCAAGAGGAGGCCAGTGAGGAGGAGGAGGTTGCCGATTCTCAGTCAGATACATCTGCTGACAGGGAGGAGGGCTCTGACCCTGGTTCCGGTAGTGGAGGTGAGGCCGAGGAGGATCCTGAGGGCAACCGGATGCTCGCAGAGAGTGCCAGCGAGAAGAGGATGAAGAGGGCCTCTTATTCCTGCTCTTAAGAGCATTGATGCAGCTGTTCCCTGTTTTATTTACCTTTTTGCTAGTAGTTATAGCACATTGTATATTGTCAGGCAGTTTGATTTTCTATAAAACTTGTACCCTCGTTGTAAAATATTGTAACAAAGGAATGATGATGGAATGAAACAGCTTTTGAAAAAGTGTTGTGTTTTATGTTTTTAGCATCGCATCGCATCTTTTTGCACCAAAATGAGATTGAATGGATATGTGGATTGTGCATTTGCTAAGTCAGGTAGTGAACCGACACAACAAACTAAACAACTTAACTCACCAAGACAATAACAGAATCTTAGCAAGTTTACAACTCGATAAGCAAAACACAACAAAGTTGATAACTCGATAAGTAAGGCGCAACAAAATTGATTAAACAAAAAGTAACAACTCAATGTACAAGACTTGACAGCTCGACAAACTTAACAACTCGATAAGCAAAACAACAACTCGATAAGCAAGACAACAACTCGATAAGTAAGACTTAACAACAACTCTATGAACGAAGTGCATTTCGAACGATCTGGGTGACGGAACGCATCCGAAACTGAGGGAAATAAAGGCCTTCGACACTCCCAATGCATGGAAATGCTAGGAACTCCCTTCCAGAGGGTAAAACAGGACCAAAGACACACTTGGGAGCATGGCCAGCCACCTTTGGGAACTGGCCGCCTAGTTTTTTGCATTTGAGGAGAGAGAGGTGGCTGGCCTGCCAGGAAAGGTGGCCGGCCGGCCACTTAGCCCAGCAACCACCAAATTTTTGACACATGTCCCCCGAATAGTGTCTTATCCTCTTTAAAAGCTCTAGCCTCGTGGTTGATTCATTTCATCTCAATTTTGCACCAAAATGGAGGCATTTCTCATCAAAAATCTCACAGCTTGGATCGCTTCTCTAGATGGCTCGGAAAAGTTAAACTTCCGGCATTTCGGCTTGAATGCACTATTCACGCTGAGCCGTACTCCGCTGCACCTTCCCTTCCTTCATGCCGCGGCGAGCTTTTGGAACCTGGTAACACATGTCTTTAGCTTCGGCGGGCAAGAGGTATGTCCGACTTTCGAAGATTTTCAAGTTTTGATGGAATCCGACGGCCATGAAGAAATTTTGCCTCAGTTTTGCTGCGGTCACGCCCAAGCTTTAGGACGGATGTGTGGACTCACCATGCGAGACGCTCGGTCTCTGATCTGCAACGGGGAACTGGACATCCTCGGCTTGATTCATCACTTTTCTGACGCCGGTGACCGTGGCAACCACCATTGGCAAGGTTTTCGGCAACATGCCCTTTGCTTGTGCATGTTATCTCACTTTCTGCTTTCCCCAGGCTTTAGTGGATCTAGCATCCGTCTGATCGAAGTTGCTTAAGGCTTGAAGGAAGGAAAGAGCTGCATCGCCATGACTTTGGCCGAGACACTGATAGGCTTAGATGCTTTCTATCATCGGGAGACGACCAAATTCACAAGAAGCCCATTACTGCTGCAGGTAATGTTTCCCACACAATCTCACGTATATATTGCTCACATCACTAGGCCCTCGGGCTCGATTTTTCTCACAAAACCCTTGTCTCACTTTTCTCTCATTGTACATCTCTCTATTCTTTATTCTCTCATTTTTCATCCCTCCCCAGGTATGATTGATGGATAAATTACAGGTTGTGGACTCTTGCCCAGCCTACTCAGCTCGCGGCTACTTCTTTCGACAACGCCTAGTCGATGCCCCTGATGAAGGGTGGTGGTTTGACTGGATGTGCAATTTGTCTGCAGATCGCATCGCTTGGCACTGTCCTTGGCTTAATCTTCCGCCAATGAGCTATAGCATGTCCCGGCAGACCGGGATCCAGTTGATTGGTCTGACCCACAGCGTGTTCTACTTTCCATTCCGGTTCCTGTGCCAGTTCGGTCATGATCAGACTTGCCCGCCATAGGGGATAGAGTATCCTGCCATATTCCCGGTTCGAGGTGCACAGCTTGCCCGGTATGCCACAGCTTGGAGGACTAGAGAGCTCCTGGCCCTCGCTCCTGCTTTCAGTTACACTTTGTCAGACGAGTACTTGGATTGGCTCAATGAAGAGGCGCAGATTGGACCTAGCTTGGCATCAGAGGCTTCGACCAGCTCTGGGAGGGGGCGCAGGGACACCTGACTTATCTATGCCCTGAATTTATTGCTTTACTAGTACCTTCAAGTTTTCTTTATGAATGTAATAAAAAGCAACTTCAATTTGTATGCAAGAGCAGGAGAACTCTGTTTTGAAATCAATAAAATTGAAGGTTGTGGGTACTGAAAATTTTCCTCTTTGGTCCAAAAATGGTCTTAGTTGTAAAAAGATTAATTTGAACAAAGTCAACTTTTATTAAAACGTTTCAAAACTATTTTGAATATGGATCAGAACCGGACACGCCTGAGATCTATCACTGAGATGCACAACCCCAGATCCAAGCAACTGGAAAGTTGCCCCTAGTCTGAAAAGCACTGCACCGGAGATCACGGTGAATGCTGATGGACAAAGATGACTGAGATAATCAAAATGGACAAAGTTGATCGAGAAAAAGTTTATGGCTGAACTTCAGGATGAAGTTGCCTACGTATCCCAAAGATGGGAATCAAGCCTTACGTAGTTCAGGCTGGGGTTCACTTAGGTATTTTCACTCTCATTTTACGCTCTAACTTTTGCCAAGGCCGCCCTTTGCGGGTTTTCAACCTTGCGAGCTCAGTTTTTGTAGTTTTAAAATTTTTTGTGCTATGAGTTTTGCCTAGGTCGCCCTTTCAGGTTTTTGGCCTAGCGAGCCTCTCAAGGGTAATATTTCTTCAACTTGTCCATATTGATCGGTTGTGAGAACTCTAAGCCATCTAGATCCATCAGAACCACAGCTCCACCTGACCAGATAGACTTGATGATGTAGGGACCAATCCAGTTGGGTCTGAACTTGCCCCTTGGGTCATGGATGGGAGCTCGGTTGTCCTTGAGCACCAAATCTCCTTCTTTTAGATTCCTGGACTTAACTTTCTTGTTGAAAGCCCGGGCAATTCTGCGCTGATAACCCTGAACATGGTACAGTGCTTTCAGTCTTCTCTCATCAAAGAGCATGAGTTCCTCAAATCTGCTCTGCTGCCAATCTGCTTCGGCTATTTGGCATTCAGCCAGTACTCGCAATGACGAAACCTCAATTTCGATAGGTAGGACGGCCTCCATCCCATAAACCAATGAATATGGAGTCGCCCTAGTAGAAGTTCTGATTGAAGTCTGGTATCCCCACAGAGCAAACGGCAGCTTATCTAGCCAATCCTGGTAGGTTTCCACCATCTTCTGCAGTATGTGTTTGATGTTCTTGTTGGTGGCCTCAACCGCTCCGTTGGTTTGCGGTCGATAGGTAGACGACTTATGAAAAGCCACGTTGTATTTCTCTAACAAGTCAATCACTTCCTTTTTGAAGTGGGAACCGTTATCTGAAATTATCTCGTTTGGGACTCTGTAGCGACAGATGATGTTGTTTCTAATAAACTTTGCAACGTGTGACGCCTTCAACACCGCATAAGATTGGGCCTCGACCCACTTTGTGAAATAATCTATCGCGACCAGGATAAACTCATGCCCATTCGACCCCTTCGGAGTGACAGCCCTAATCACATCAATTCCCCAGACTGAAAATGGCCATGGCGAAGTCATATTGTACAGCTTCGACGGTGGAATGTTCATGCGATTTGCATGAATTTGACACTTGTGGCATCGCCGGACAAAACTGATACAGTCCTCCTCCATGGTGGACCAGTAGTAACCCTGTTTGAGGATCTTCCGTGCTAGCATTACTCCGTTCATATGCGCACCGCATTCTCCTCCGTGGATGGCTTCCATTAGACGCTTCGATTCTTCGGCATCAATACACAGCTTATGCATTCCCAGGTGACCTTTCTTATATAGCTTACCCCCACAGATGATGAACTGAACGGCCATTCTTCTGATTGCCCTTTTATCCTTGGCATTTACCCTTGGCGGGTACGCTTCTTTCTCCAGGAAATTCCAAATATCGTAATACCAAGGGTTTTCGTCTTGAACCTCATCTATAGCAGCAATCGACTCGTAGGCTGGCACAAATTTCTGGTCAATGATGACTGGACGCATCCGAACTCTGAACGGGGTGTCTATCATGGAAGATAGAGTTGCTAAAGAATCTGCGAACCTGTTGTTTTCTCTTAGTAGATGAGCAAAGTTTAGCTTCTCAAAACGAGGAATTAACAAATCTAAGGTCTGGTGATACATCATCATCTTTTCTTCTTTGACTTTCCAGTCTCCTTTTGCTTGAGACATAACAAGATTCAAGTTCCCGATGACGTCCAACCTTCTTGCCCCTAGTTCCAAGGTTGCTTCTAGACCAGCAATGCATGCCTCATACTCTGCTTCGTTGTTTGAGACTTTGAATCGGAGTTTGAAGGCTAGAGGGATACGGGACTTATCAGGTGCTATCAGCAACACTCCTATCCCATACCCGTATTGGTTTGACGCTCCGTCAAAGTACATCGTCCAAGTTTCATCGTCGATGTGCAAAATGGCTTCATCTGGGAATAAGTACTCGACTGCTTCACCCCCTTCCACTGGATGGTCGGCTAAGAATTCTGCTACCGCTCTTCCCTTGACTGACTTGCGTATCACATATTTTAGATCGAATTCAGAGAGCAACAGCAACCAACGAGCTAGCCTACCCGTAAGTGCTGATTTCTCGAAAAGATATTTGATGGGATCGAGTCGTGAAACCAACATTATAGAGTGAGCTAACAGGTAGTGCCGCAGCTTCCTGGTAGCCCATATCAAAGCTAAGCAAGCCTTCTCCAAAGGTGTGTAGCGAGTCTCATACTTTAGCATCTTCTTGTTTAGATAGTAGATGGCTTTCTCCACCTTGTCTTCTGATTCTTGTGCGAGCATACAGCCCATCGTAGTCTCAGTCACTGAAAGGTACAATATCAACGGTTTCCCCGGCTCTGGCGGTGACAACACGGGCGGGTTCTGTAAGTATTCCTTGATCTGTTCAAAAGCAACTTGGCATCGGCCGTCCCATTGGAATTTCTTTCCTTTCTTCAGGAGACCAAAAAGTGGTTCACAAGTCAAGGTTAATTTTGAGATGAATCGTCTTATGAATTGCACTTTACCCAGAAAGCCTCGCACCTCCGTTTCAGTCCTTGGTGGGGGCATTTCTAGGATGGCCTTGATTTTGGAAGGGTCGACTTCGATACCTCTTTGTGTAATCAGAAACCCCAGCATTTTTCCCGCTGTAACACCAAACGTACATTTTTAAGGATTCAGCCACAACCAGAATTCTCTAATCCTTTGAAAGAACTTTTGCAAGGCGGTGTAGTGGCCCTCTCTTTCTTTGGACTTGACAATCATATCGTCCATGTACACCTCAACCTCTTTGTGGATCATGTCGTGTAATATTGTGGTCGCAGCCCGTTGATAAGTAGCTCCAGCATTCTTTAACCCAAACGGCATTACTCTATAGCAGTATGTCCCCCACGGGGTAGTGAATGCAGTCTTTTCCCGGTCTTCTGGTGCCATCACTATCTGATTGTATCCTGAGAAGCCATCCATGAATGAGAGCAAAGCATGCCCTGTTGTGAAGTCCACTAGCTTATCAATATGCGGCAAGGGAAAGTCGTCCTTCGGACTGGCTCTGTTCAAGTCCCTGAAATCCACGCATACTCGGATTCTGCCATCCTTCTTCGGCACTGGAACGATGTTGGCCAACCAAGTCGGGTATTCGAATACCAGCAGGAAGCCTGCGTCGATTTGCTTGGTGACCTCTTCCTTAATCTTGAGAGCCCAATCCGGGCTGATCCTCCTGAGCTTCTGTTTGACGGGTTGGGCCTCGGGGTTAAGAGGGATCCGGTGCTGTACAATCTTAGGATCGACCCCAAGCATGTCTTCGTAGGACCACGCAAAAACATCTTTGAAATCTTTTAATAAAGCGACTAAGCGCTCGCGTTCCTTCGAAGACAACGTGGACCCGATCTGGACCAGCCGCGGGTCCTCCTCAGTACCAATATTCACGGTAGTGATTTCATCTATTAGGGGTTTAACAAATCTCTCCTATTCTTGTTTAATTAGACGTTGCAAAACTAGAGGAATTTCTTCCTCGTTTTCATCAAAATTTTGAAAGTCTGAGTTTATGCAATAAATCAAGGGCACAGAAAAGTACTCAGAAACCACAGCTACGTGATTCTCATTAAGCACATCCAAATCGTCTGATTCCTCGGTTACAACAGACTCAAATGAGAAAGAAAAAGACGACCTGGACAGGATTGTGGCATCCGTGTTATCATCCCCAGGATTACCAGACTCAGACTCAGTCGAGCTGGAACCTGATTCCGACTCACAAGATTCGGTGGAATCAGATTCCGGCTCACTACCTGACCCGGTACTGCTGGATAAAAATCCCTCCTCGTATTGCCAAGTGAGAGAGGGTGCGATAGATGCATCCAAAATAGTTGTTGGTAGGCTCGCAGTCGTTTCATCCCCAATCATGGAAACCGAGAAGTTATCCCCCAAGCACTTATGGTCGATCAGAGGATCTGAAACTAGACATGCGATCTTGCCCCATTTCAACCGGTGCCCTCGAGTCCACCGCCTTACCGCTCAATCTCGGTGATGGTGCATGCGCTCTTGACAACGTCATCCCCAGATAGTTGTAGGTCAAAGAAAATCTCGAAGCCTGGTACGCGCTTCTTCTCCGCGTTCAACCACGGCTCTGGAAAGCCACAAAACGAAAAGTCTTCCCCTTCCCGGACGAAACGTCCGTTTAGGGTACCCTGAATGGGCCTATGCATTAGCTCAAATGGCTTCCCGGCCTTCTTTGCTCTGGCTCTTCCAGCCATTTCTTTTCCCTTTCTTAACCAATCTTCTTTGGTGGGCTGATAACCCAATCTAAAGGTATGAGGGTTGTGTGGCACTTCGTCCAATGCTGCGACGCCCTTCCGGCCGCTCTTTCCCAATCCCATTCCGGGGATATGTTGTAGCTTGTTCATGAGATATACAGATTGAGCACTGACGTACACTCCCTCATTAACAGCCATGATATTCTGCACAACCTATGCCTCAGCCAAAGTAAAACCAGATAGAAACACGTCCTCCATGCCGTGCTCAATTTCTAGGACTGGTGTAGATACCTTCGGAGGTGGATGGATTGATGAATTCCTGAAAATAATGGCTACTCCCTTTCTACAGGGGTATTTCACCATCTGATGCAAAGTGGAAGAGACTGCCTTTACCTGGTGCAACCACGGCCGCCCCAAGCGTAAATTAAAGGTTGCAGGAACGTCCAAGACATGGAATTCAATGTTGTGTTGTCCTGGACCAACCTGGGTCTGAATTTTGACAGTCCCCATCACCTCCCTGCTGGTGTTATCATAGGCTTTGATCACTTGAGTAGTTGGCACGAAATCCGCGGGCTTTAACTCGATTGCTTATGCTGTCCTCGACGGGCACACATTAATAGCGGATCTCGTGTCGACAAGAACCACTGGAACCCACTTGTCTCTATATTCCAAAGAGATGTAGAGGGGTTTGTTATGATTTGCGCCCTCAGGCGGCAGTTCTTTGTCTGAAAAGGTTATCGTCGGGGAACCTCCTCCCGGAAAGACCAGTCCTACTAGCTGCTCTGGTGTGGTATCTATAGAGAGTTTAGCCTTGTCCATAACAGATAGGATAGCCTGTCTGTGCACTCGTGATGCCATAAGCAGTCCCCAGATGGAGATGTCTACTTGTATCTTCTTTAACTGCCTCAGCACAGCTTCCTCTTCAATCTGCTTCTCCCTCTGTTTCTCAGCTTCCTTGTCCTTCCCAGATGCCTCTGGTTGGTCTAGGTGTGGGGGCTTGAAGTACCGCCTGCTTCTTGTCATGTGATCAACCTCATCGAGGTACCAGGTGTCATCTGGTTGATTGCTTCCCCAATCATCGTCTGTGTGGGCAAGACATAAATCATCGTCTTCCCACCACATTCCGTTGGCATTCGAAAGGCACCTATCTGGCTCCGGCATGATTGTACTTGCAGCACTTTCAGCCCCTATGCTCACAGTATCTTCTGTCTTCGTGCCCACAGCACTTTCGATTACTTCATGGGTTTTGGCTTTTCGGATTCTCTCAGAATCCCAAATCATTTCCTGTTCCACCTACGTTAGTGCAGTTCGTTGTTCAGCTTTCTCTGAATTCACAATGCCCCTGTTCTGAGCGAAATTCTTCGTACCGGCGCTCTCTGGCAATTTACTCTGACTTTCGGCCCTTCCAGCCATAATTGATGCACTCTCCTCTGCCGGGTCCTGTTTTGGTTGGAACTCTTCCATCACATCCGGTTGATTATCCAACCATCCAGTGACCTCTGCCGATTCCTCATAATCAAACTAGTTGACTGTTGCGTCCCCTGATTCCTAGTCATTGAAAAACTGTAAGTTGGCAAAGTCCTCTTCTACGGCCGTCAGATCATCCATCCTCTGCTCAAATCTGTCCCCCCGGATCACATATAGTTCTGCTCTCTCTGGCAATTCTATACTTGGCTCAGACTGGCCTGCTGACAGAATGTACTCACTCGGATCGTAGGCTTCCCCAGCAAAATTCCCAGACTGCTCAATCCCTGACTCAACAGTTCTATCCTCCTTTGCAACCTCCCTTGTACTGTCTTCCACGGCCACCACCATTGGCTCAGGTTGGGTTGTAGAGATGTCCAACATGCACAAAAAGTCAGTGCAGTCGGGAAGGAGTACCTCCGGCTTAGGTAGATGGGAGGGAGTGATATAGATGCTAGGATCGTAAGACACGACCCCAGTCTAGATAAAGTTGACTCTTTTGGGAGGTGGAGCTGGGTTGTGTGTAGGGAGCGGGTTGGTTGTAACATTGGGCCTTTTTGGTGGCAAAATCACCTGTTTGTCAATGAGATCCTGAATCTCATGACGCAACTTGAAGCATTGGTCGGTGTCATGACCGTGTTGCTGGTGATATGCACAATACTTGGTTGGGTTGTGAGTGGGGGGAAGTGGATTTGGTAACGGCCTTTGCTCCAGGGGTTTTAGATGCCCTTTTCTGATTAAGACCCCTAAAGCTTTGGACAGGGGCATGTACAGTGGGGTGAAGGTTCTTTGGCCTCTTGGTTGGTACTTAGTGGTCTGTGTATTGCTTCCGGATGCACCGGATAAGGGTGTGGCTGCCATGGGCCTTGGAAGGGGAGGGGGAATGGTGGCGACCATGCTAACCTCCGAAGTTCTTGCAATTGCAACGCCACTCGGGCCTGCATTGTTATTGCGGTTAAAAGTTTTTCGGGGTTGCTCCCTGTCTTGGTCAATCAGACCCTGTTTCATCGCATCTTCAATTTGTACCCCCATCTCGTGCAGATCCGAAAAGGTGCGAAAGGCGAGTACAATCATCTTTTGCATTAGTTTTGGTTGGAGATTGCGCACAATCATCCTGATCTAGTCCTTATCGGTGGGCCTTAAAGTCATCATCAAGGCCTTCGCCCTCCATCGGGTCACGAAATCCGAGAAACTCTCTTTGGGCTCCTGCCTTGTTGTTTCGAGATCACGAGTGGTAATCTCAATTTGGGTGTTGTAAGAGTATTGCACAACAAAGGCCTCGGCCATTTCGTCCCAACTCCGCTTGACATCATCCTCCAACATCGCATACTAGATGGTGGCTACTCCCCGACAGGGTTCGGCCAAATAGCGAAAGCTTCTGGAGTCTGGTTAGGCCCATTGGTCGTAGTATATCTGAGAATAGTCAGAGGTGGACCATTGGATCACCGGATCTGTCGAAGCGATCAATCTGCGGCATTTTGAATCTATCTGGTAAGGTCACAGCCACATCGGTATATCCGTCCTCGATATTCGGAATAGCCTTTACTCCCTGGGATTTTTTGAATAGCTTCTCGAGCTTGCTCAATTTCAGTGCTGTCGGGTCTATTTTGAACTCGAAAGGAGAGTCCGGGTGGTTGGTGGGTGTATGGGTTTTGGACAGCTGAGGCGGAAGTGGGGGCAGAGCTGGCCCCGTTGGAATGTCTATGTCCTCCTGGATGTTCTGGACATTTGGCAAGGTGTTTTGGATGTTTGGCAGGACATTCTAGACAGTTGGTGTCTGCTCAGGTAGTGGGACCCCTGGTGGGGGAGGGTTTAGATGTGAGGCTGATGCTCCGGCTTCTTCTTTGGGCCGATGATTAGCTCACTTTCTTTGGGCCATGATTGTGGCCTGCTGTTTAGCGAACTCCGCTTGGCGGACAGCATCCTCCTGCATCTGTCTCATACTCTCTTGGAGTTGGCGTATCATTTCTTCCATCCCGGCCATATTTTGCTGATCTTGCTGACTGACTGGTATGTATATCTCTATGGCAGAAACTGAGACCTCAGCCCGACTGTTCACTACTAGGGTAGGCCACTGCTCTAGTAACCTCTGCTCAGACACATTGCGCCTTCTCGGCCTTTTTCTGACAACTGGGGCTAGAGAATGGAACACTGGCTGTCCGTCAACCAGATCCTCAGATCGATTGAGCCGACGACCTCTTGTCCAAAGTGCTTGGGGAATATTTGCTGGGTTTGAAGTAATTGTGCTAAAACTGTCCTAGCAAAAAGATAAATAAAGCAATAAGGAAATAAACAACCAGATAAATGAACAACATAACAACTTAAAATAAATACACAACACACGGCTGGGTATGACAACACATGGTCGATAAGCTGGATACACACTGTTCTCAAACACTAATCATTATCCCTGAATCACTGTCTGGCGAATATGATACCCTTGAATCGATTCTCAAACAACGATGATGCCCGCAGTTCGATGCCCAAACTCATAAACTGATACATGCATTCCCTGTAGAGACGCACTCTAAAAGCACATAACAGATAAGTGAGAGCCAAAACACCCCTATGTTGGGGTAGGGTTTCCCTGTCCTATTTTGTCAAGAGCTAGGGTTTCACTATGCACGCAGTGGTTTCAGACAACCTAACAATGGGTAAGCAACCTGTCCTAGTTTGGAATGGTCACTACGGATCCGAATATGCACTAGGTCGAATGGTCAAAAGGGTGCCCCAGTAAAATCGGGGTTTTGTGTTCCCATCTTGGCGAGCCGTGAACGGTAAGCCTTATGGCACCTTTAAACCGCTCAGGAATAGCAGATGGCAAACACGGTGTCCTAGGCGCACTAATGCAAATGCAATGCAAAGAAACACATAAGTGTAGTCAAAATCAGATATCATGAGTTCGAGTCAAGTTCTCTAACTCCCCAGCGGAGTCGCCAGAAATTGTAGACGTCCCCGAACGCCCTGGGAAGGATGGGGCCCCCGTTTCGTTCGTTTTGGGCTCACTACAATTCAGGACTCAAATTGTCACGGTTCTTAATCTGAACCAAAGAGTCCAAATCTGGCAAATTGTTTTGAGAAAAATAGATTTTTTTGAAAGAAGTGCCAAACATGGATTGCTTTGCCAGATACAGAGTCGCCACCTAAATATTTTATTTTGGAAAATTTAGGAAACCCTGACTCGTGCTTAAGGCCACGTGTCCGTCATCACCAAAGTTGCCTCGGCTCAGGAACTTGGGTATGATTAGGGAAGGTCACTTCGTGAGCACCCTTGCTCGCCCGATCAAAGATCGGCCTCTACTAACCATGATATCTAGTTTTGAAAACATTATGCATTCTTATACCGGTTATTTGCCTAGATTTACTATGTAATGCGCATAGCATACAAGTATAGACCGAGTCACCTGAATTGGAACAAAACATTTCAGGTTTGTTTTTTTTTTAAAGATGGTTTGCTACTCGCAAGTAGGCTTAAAAATGAAGATTTTGCCACCCTCGGGTGGGCTTAGAAAGCATGGTTTTGCCACTATCTAGTGGGCTTAAAACTCGCAGTTGATGATTTGTTCCAATCCAAATAACCCAACATTCACCCACAGGCATTCAGGCAGTTATATCATATAAGCAAATAGCCTCATGGTAAGCATGCTATCATGCCAGTCACTCACACACATGCAAGGATGCTAAAGCATAAAAACTCACCGAGTACTCCAAGCCAAAACAGAAGCTAATTAGAAATCATGCATGATCCTAACTATACAGAAATGTCTAATGCAACACATGCAATAATGCAACTATAGCAGGTTCGGCTACTCTAAACATGGTATATGGGATGCTACAGCTAACAAGTACTCAACTTGGAATTGAAATACAATGCAGTAAGTTATGATGCACCGAGCCCGGTGCATGCAAAATAGATGAATGAATGCAAACATGCTATCATATTGTATGCTAATTGAAACATGCCCTAATCTAACCATCATAAGCTGGTAAATATAAGGGAGAAAGACGTGGGGTTGGAAGACATACATCACACACACGCACATTTATTACAATATTGCCCTCGCGCAGACGGTCCGAATAAATAATATACAGTCCCAAATAAATAATACAGTCCCAATAAGTACAACATCCTAATTAATTAACAGATTAATCTAGGAAAGCTATAAACTAGCATGCAAGCTAGGGACTGCCTCGACTCTACTCTGGATGACGAATGATGCATGCTCGGGTTGCCTTTGCGCGGAAAGCCATTGTGATGCCCCAATTAGCCTCTGTTTGCAATTAAGCTCGGAATATCACGTGAAGCTCCAAAAGGGATTGCCGGTTTCTGATTCGCTGCAACAGAGAGCAGGAAAGGGGCATAGCAATGTATTTTCGCATATGTATGCATGCCTTGATCCTCGTGCCACCAATCACGCATCACGATGCACGATGGTCGAGGAGTCGAATTGCACAACTCAATATGAAATGAATGCACATATAAACACAACAAGACCAAGACTCCATCATGGATAATCCGGAGTGTCGGTGACTGGGAATTGAGACACGTTCCGTCACTCGGAGTACGAAACGTCCCTCGTTTCCCGTGCTCGGGCTAACTCCTATCCCAAACACAATGCAAATGAGATGACATGCACGAATGCAACTAACATACAACCTAGCGTGCACAATGCTATGAGATAATATACACGATGTGACATGGCATACACGATGCTCTAACATGCAACCTAGCATACACAATGCTATGAAATGAAATGGCATACACAATGCATAATGGACTTACGCCAACATGAGTGGACCTCAGCCACACTCACATCAGTGGCCATGAGATGGAAATGAGACACTCGAGATGCCTGCACACATGCACGCAAACCGAGGACCGAACCTAAGGCACGAATGCCACTCTACCAAAGCATGGTAAGGCATGGAACATGCTATGCAAACAAGAAAATTTCAGCACTAAAACATGATGCTAAACAGCCCCGAAGCATGGCAATATGGCACCCGATGCATGAGATGAGACCCAAAACTCAAAACTAGGCACATGGAATGACTTATAGCTATACAAAGCATGCATTATTTGAACACGAAGCATGAAGACAGAGTCAAGGAAGTCCCAAAATATGAACTTTTTCAGTTTAGAGTGTGGCCAAAAAGTGCTAGCAAGATGGCTTAAATTAGCATGCAATTTTGACTATCAAACATGGATTACATGGCAAGTACATGAAGCAAGTGAGCACTCACCAAACCAGAAAAAATTAGTGAATAAAGCATGCCAAAATAAGCCCAAATAACCATGGAAATACAGGCAACACATGCACAAATGAGGGTTCCTTTAGAGGGCATACAAAGGGATTCTTAAGCATATACAAGATAGACATGTGGCAGCCCTAAACCAACTTTGAAAATCAAATATGGTAGTCCCGAAACTCAACAAATTGACCCTAGAATGTGACTAAGAAGCATGCAAGATGGGGTCGCTTTGGAAGGCCAAAATGACCACCAAACAAGTCAAGGTGAGAGGGGGTCACCCCCCTCTAATTTGGAGGCTCAAAATAGCATCAAAGCCACTGGAAATCCACTGGATTCCAGTGGCTAGAAGGTCAAACAAAGCATGCCATTGGAGCTAAGGTGTAAGGCTCAAAACAAGAGACAATCTAGCATTCAAGGAAGCATGTGACCTCAAATAAGAAAATTCCCTTAATAAAACATGAAGATGATGCCAAAACAAGCCTTTTTCCAGTTTACAAAAAGTCTCAAAAATGAGCACAAATAGGGCTAATCTATCACACAAAAATGGCCCTAAACAAGAGAATAGAGATAAGGGATAGCAGATGGCCCCAAATGGTAAGGAGCCCTTCAAAAAATTTTAAGAGGAGCTCAAAAAAAGGCACTTTATAGTTTATATCAAGCCACGAAAATAAACACAAGTGAGGCTAAACTATCATGCAAGAAAAGGCTTGAAAGAGGGATAAAGAGACAAGTGGTTGCTTCTGGCCTCAAATAGAGGAGATCCCTTCAACAATGTTGAAGAGGGGCTCAAAAGAAGATATTTTACAGTTTATGACCAAGTCCAAAACAGCTCACAAATAAGCCTAAAATACTATGCAAAAAAAAGGCCTAAAAGAGAGTTAAAGAGGCAAGTGATAGTAGGATGCCTCAAAAAGCAAGAGGTCCTTGATCAAACATGAAAAGGAGCTCAAAATATGACTATTTATAGTTTGGGTCGGAGCCCAAAAATGCTTGCAATAAAAGCTAAAATAACATGAAAAATAAGGCAAGAAAGAGGGAAAATGGGACTCACCCTTGTAGAACCAAGCTTCAACAGCTTTTGGACCAGGTTTAGGAGCTCTTAACCTCTGGAAGACAGCCTCAAGTTACTGGAATGGATGTTGGAGGTATGGTGCTATGAGTTGTAGTGTAAAATGGTGTAGGACTTAAGGGGTTTTGATGCTTGGAGTAGAGAGGGAGAGAGATTGAATGCAAGAGCCTTAGAACAAATTTTTGTAACCTCTAAAACATAGCTGGGGGTGCTGGTTATATAGGCAAAGGAGTGGAGAAAAGGGGGGGAAAATGAAATTCAAATTCCCCCCCCAAAAAAAAGTTCCCCATCGAATCTGAGAATCTGGGGAAAATGAGGGTCTTGACTATAAGGAACCAATTTGAGGAACATGGTGGCAGTTTTAGAAACTCGGCGGCCGGCTAGGGTCAAAAGGGTCAATCAGAGAAAGCTGGCCAGCCACCCATATTGGTGGCCTTCCATGTGTGCACAACACAGCTATGTGGTTGAAACCCTGAAAATGTGAACTATGAGAGAGAAAACCCAACTTTTCAGAGGGGTTCAAAAGGGTCAGGAACAATTGCTGGCCGGCCATGACATATTGGTGGCCTCCCAGGTGTGTACAACACAAATATGTGGTTGATGGCCCAAAAAAGTGGCCTGGGAGTGGTCAACATCAGCTTACTAGCAAGAAAAACGAGTGACGGGGAGTGATGAAGGAATAAAGCTGGCTTTCAGAACAATTGCTGGCCTTCCACCATTCTACCACCTTCATAACAATGATAATAAGGTCTCTGCCAAAAATGGACTCAAACCGATGCAAATTGAAGGTTCGAGGGCCGAAACACGCAGCCTGGGGCCTCGAAAACTGACTGTTAAGCACCGGAGGTGGTGTTCGACCACAAAATTGGTCTCTCGGACCACAGTGTCCCTCAAAAGGGAGTAAATAAGATGCATGCCAAAAATCAGAGCAAACGGAGGCGGTTAAGCGGTCCCGAACCGAGGCACACGGCCGACGGCTCCGAAAATCGGAAACCGGGCTCCGAAATGGGAAAAATGGCCTACGACCACGAAACGTAGCCTACGTGTCACACCCCAATCCCGCCGTAGAAGATTTGCGCATGACCTATTCGAAGACAGACACTTAACCTGTTATATATATATCATATGGGGCCTGAACGAAAGCATTAAATATCAGAATTTGACAATAGAAACAAACTCCATTGAGCTACTACTATCATGCCAGGATCATAAACTTTTAAGAGACAAATAAAATCTAAAACATACACCTGAACATCGGTTATATACATACATATATACAGGCCCAGCCCTGTAATTGGGCATATATCAAAAACACTAGAGAACGAAGTGTTGCACACATGTCAACTTTAGGCCAACAACTAGAGTGCAAAACCAAAGTTCGGCAAAACTTCATGAAAATAAGAGCAACTTCTCTTAGGCTTGGACATGGAAAGGTTGACCAAAGAGGACAAGCGTCATGGCTTAGGACTGACCACTTGGTTGGTTACCTACAGAAACAGACATAACATAGGGTGAGGCAAACTCAGTGAATAGTATGATACATAAATGCACAATTTAAACATAATACATAACAATGCATAAATAAATGCAAAGGTCATGTGGTTAATCTGTTCCTGTTTTCATTTCAAATGGCCTTAGGCCCCAATCGTGAGTCATAATGGTTTTAAGCCCTCGAACACATTAACATTAAGCTTTTAAACATAATGGCATATAGCCCTTGTATACATGGCATGAAGCCCTTGTCAGAATGGCATAAGGCCCTTATCAGAATGGCATTACAGCCCTTGAACATATAGATATATCAACTCAAGAGGTGTCTCACACGGATTCTAGAGGTAACTCACATCGTAGCACTTAGTTCCGTGTAGCACTTTGTTTCATATCAGAATGGCATAAGCCCTTATCAGGTTGGCATTAAGCCCTTGAAACATATTGGCATTAAAGCCCTTGAAACATATATATGAACCCAAGAGGTGTCTCATATTGATTCTAGAGGTGACTCACATTGTAGCACTTAGTTCTGTGTAGCACTTTGTTTTATTTCATAACAACTTATGCAGATGGCCATGAGCCTCATAACTTTCACAGAATGGCTTACAGCCTCATAATTTTCATATATGTATGGACTCAAGAGGTGTCTCACATGGACTCTAGCGGTGGCTCACAATGTAGCACTTAGTTCCAAGTAGCACTTTGTTCCATACCAATAATTAGCAAGTCTTACATACCAAACCATACATAAATGTCATACCATAAACAGAAATAAATTCATACATATGCATTATGCTTGAATCATTAACAGAAATCATAATTCATACTTACTTATACTTGGCATTTTAATAGCGCTGGCAAATCAATAAAAAGCATTCTTGTTAGTTCCATAAAGAAATTCCTCAACTTGTGAACTTGTAGTATACTTGAACTTGTACATACGTAAGCTTATAACATAGCTTGTAACATACTTAAGCTTGTATCGTACTTAAACTTGTAACATACTTAAGCTTGTATCGTACTTAAACTTGTAACATACTTGAACTTATAACATGCGTATACTTGTAACATACTTGAATTTATAACATACGTGAACTTGTAACATGCGTCTACTTGTAACATACTTGAACTTATAACATGCGTGAACTTGTAACATACTTGAATCATAGTATTATTACCCCTGGGCAAGGGCCATAAGACCACGGTATTATTACCCCCAGGTAAGGGTCTTGTGCTAAGGATGTCATGAATACTTTTACATATATGGATAATCATTCCTTAAGTCATAACGTAACTTATCAAAAAACGAAGCATTTCTTGTTATGTCATGCCATTATCATGCGCTTAACAAAATAATTCATATTCTTATGTGGGTTGCATACTGATGATAAACCTTTACATTCATGTCATAGATTCTGACGATCTTGGGTCCCTTCGTAACCTAATCGAATAATCTTAGATTCACACAAATATCATTCTTCAAGGATGAACATAAGTTCCACTTATTCTTTAAGAAATAACGTAGTATGCTGATAAATAGCAAAGGCTAATATTTGTCATTAACAGAACATAAGAATTCCAAAATCATACCAACGTACGCGAATCTTTCAGCGGTCATATAAGTTCACATTGCTTTCCAATTGTCATGAATGTTCGTATAACACTTACAAAGAACAGAGCATTAGTGATAATAATTATCAACAGTAGATAAAATGTACATTTTTGTACTACTACTCACAGTGTTCAAGTGCTTGATCCGCCCCTGTAGCTGACCCTACACAATTTATGTAATTCAAACATAATTCATCATAGTACCACACCATTCAATTCACTATGAGTCAACACAATATAATCCAACAAAGTCAATATCACTTAGTTCATTAACACCATTTCTAATTTAATATATTTCAAAATAAATCTTTGAATTCCATTTCAACATTCCAAAACCGAGTTCATATCATCCATATCATTAATAGATTAGTTCCCCAATTTTCTCTTCACATTACAGCATGAATCACAATGTTCATAACATAGTTCATTCGCAAATTTTAAACATAATTTTCAAACATTTCCAAATTCCAATTAAACTTGAACACATATAATTCAATACCTCAATTTCATTACTCTACTTTCAATTTTGGCCAATTCATTAGTTATCATCATTAATCAACCTAGGGTTTCAAGAAAAATCCAAATTTCTTAACCCATTATTTTTGTTCCAATTTCCTCATTGATTACAAGTCTAAAGTTCATAATCCATCACTTTAACCCAACAATTACATCCCCAACATTGTAAACCCGAAATCCCCCAATCTCAAGTTGGACATAATGGATATGTTTGGTTTGAGTTTGGGAGATAAAAAGTACGAAAAGTTGTTTGGTTTGGTTTTTTTGGAAAGATGTTTTGGAAAATTATTTTGAGAGAGAGTTTTGGAAAAAGTGATTGATTTGATGTATATGAGAGAGATTTATTTGGAAAACTTGTTTGGTTTACAAGTTTTGGGAAATTTTTTTGGAAAAATTTGTTTGGTTTGAGTTTTTTTGAAAACTCATTTATAGAGAAATTTTCCCAAAAATTTTTGGAAAATTCAAACCAAACGAACCCAATATGTTCAAAACTATAGATTTTGTATTTATATACTCAAAATACTATAAATCCATCCATGAATACAAATATTGAAAGGGAATAAGGATTCCCACCTCAAGATTCAAAAAAGAAAAACAAGCTTTGAGAAGAATCCTCCACAAATTCAAATTTCAATCGGTGGAAAATGTTGACCCTTTCTTGTTCTCCATCCTTGATGCAAGATCTGTGGTGGATTTGTTGAGAAAAGTGAAGGAAATCAAGGTTTTGGGAGCTAGGGTTTCGGACATGGAAGAGGGGAGAAGAAGAGAAGGAAAGAAAATATAAGAAATGACTCAAAAATCACGTTTTTGAGCTGCTGCCCCACACATCGCCGCACGTGTGCCGCATTTCCCGCACAGATATGAAAACTTCAAACAGGCGTAACTCTCTCATCCGGACTCCGTTTTAGGTCATTCTTGTGTCCAAATTGAAGCCCCAAAAATAATCTTTCCAATTGTTCTAACCTCACATCCAAATTCAAAGTGTGGAAAAGGAAAAGGGTAAAAGGGTGACGGCTGATTGTAGGCGAATTATTCGAATTAAAGTTTTTGGTCAAATCTTACTTTACCATCACACCACTACCTCAATTAATACCCCAAAATAGATAAAAACATTCTCAATTCCAATGGATATAGTTGAATTAAAACACATTAACCCCTAATTAAATAAGGATGACTTTTGGGGTCATTACACTACGGCCACTGAGAGATGATCTACGAGACCTCTCCCTCCCTTCGAGAAGAGAAAACGGAGAAAACGGGGCCCGATTCGCAAACCGAGGCAAAGCACATAAAAGCCCAAAAGTCCGGAGGCAAGGCTTGCGGCCGAGATTCTGAAACTTCGGAACGAGCGCGATATGCAACATCACCAAGCGCTCAATCGGTGACGTCTGAGTCTTAAGGTCGGTCAAAAATGGGGTGTCTACACAAGGCAATAGCATGGGAGTGATCTTTGGAAAGCAAGAGCTTCATGTTTTGTTATGTTTTTACTTTGTATAACTTGGGGCTAAATATGTAAAGAGCAAAGCTCACTTTTGTTGTAACCAAGTTAAGGCTTAGAAAGATGTAAGCCAATAGGGCAATTATTTATATTAAACTCTTTCGTACCTTTAACCTCGTGTAATGAAAGGAGTGAGACTTTGATTTATGCTATCATCTATATATTTGCGGATGTATTTGTGTTATATTTTGGGGGTGTTACAACTTGGTATCAAAACGTACCGGGTTAGAATACTTTGGGTACGTGGGAAGTGGTTAGTACCACAATGGGTTTGTCTCCCTTGTTAGAGACTTAAGTATAGATAGTATGTGCTTATATGACAACATGCTTATGTGATTATTTGGGTATGGGATTGAATTTCTTGGATGTTGATTGGGTCCACGGGTTTCTAGGTGTCTTGTTAGAAAGACACTTGATCACTACTATTTCTAATTAGAACTCTAGTAACGTTGCGGGACAGTCATTATCCGAAGATGAAATTCGTATGTGTTTACGTGGTTATGTGCTTATGTGGAGTGAGTTATTGTTGTCTAATGTATTAGGACGCGAGTGAGTTAGCTTTGGTACATTTGTGAATGTACTAATTTCTTTGTTACCTTCATTAGGATGTCAGGACGTGGAACATGTGGTAGGCGTGGTAGGCCTAGGAGGCACGAGGTGCCCATACTGGATGAAATTTTGGCCCAAGAAGAGAGGGTTGGTCAGGCCCACATAGCTGAGCCAGTAGGTTAGCAGGCCAAAGCACCTTAGCTTGTGAAATGGTCGGAGCATTGAGGGAATCGATGGACATTCTTAGGGCTGAGAATCAAGTCCAGGCCCAAATAGCTGAAGCAGGGCCTTCTTGTCTGAAGAGAGAATTTTTTCGGTCTAATTCGGATGAGTTTTTGGGTGACCAAAAGGAGCCATTAAAAGCAGATGAGTGGCCTGAACAGATGGTGAAGACATTTAAGATGTTTGGCATTGAAGACGGGGGTTTAAGAGTGACCTTGGCATCCTTCCAATTGAAGAAAGACGCGGGTCAATGGTGGAAGTATGCGCAGGAGGGCATTGGAGGAACTTAGGAGGCTTTCGTCAATACCTTCCAGGACAAGTACTTGCCTCCCACTGTTATGGAGAAGTTGAGGGATCAGTTTTCTCATTTCAAGCAGTTGAACACACCTTGTAGACGTCCCCGAATGCCCCAGAAGGGATGACTCCCCCGTTCTGGTCATCTTGGGCTCACTATAGTTCAGGACTCAAATTGTCACGGTTCTTAATCTGAACCAAAGAGTCCAAATCCGGAAAATCGTTTTGAGAAAACAGATTTTTTTGAAAGAAGTGCCAAACATGGACTGCTTTTCCAGATACAGAGTCGCCACCTAAATATTTTATTTTTGGAAAATTTAGGAAACCTTGACTCGTGCCTAAGGCCACGTGTCCGTCATCATCAAAGTTGCCTCGGCTCGAGAACTTGGATACGATTGGGGAAGGTCACTTCGTGAGCACCCCCGCTCGCCTGATCAAAGATCGGCCTCTACTAACCATGATATCTAGTTTTGAAAACATTATGCGTTCTTATTCTGGTTATTAGCCTAGATTTTACTATGTGATGCTGTAGACACCCCATTTTTGACCGACCTTAAGACTTAGACGTCACCGATTGAGCACTTGGTGATGTTGCATATCGTGCTCGTTCAGAGGTTTCAGAGTCTCGGCTGCGAGCCTTGCCTCCGGACTTCCGGACTCTTTCATGCCTTGCCTCGGTTTGCGAACCAGGCTTTACTTTCTCTGTTTTCTCTTCCCAAAGGGAGGGAGAGGTCTCGTAGATCATCTCTCAGTGGCCGTAGGCTACGTTTCATGGTCATCGGCCATTTTGCCCGTTTGAAGCCCGGTTTCTGATTTTTCGAAGCTGTTGGCCGTGTGCCTCGGTTCGGGACCGCTTAACCACCGCCGTTTGCTCCGGTTTTTGGCACATACCTTATTTCCTCCATTTTTAGGGACACTGTGGTCCGAGAGACCGACTTTGTGGTCGAACACCACTTCCGGTGCCTAAAAGTCAATTTTCGGGGCACCGGGCTGTGCGTTTCGGCCCCCGAACCTTCATTTTGCATCGGTTTGAGTTCATTTTTGGCAGGGACCTCTGTTTCATTGTTAGAAAGCTTGTAGGAGGGTGGGAGGCCAGCAATTTTGCTGAAAAGCCAACTTTTTTTGAGTCCAAAGTGGTTCAGCATGAATCTGGGAAGGAGAAAAATCTGCGCAGCTTCACCGAAATGGGCATAACTCTTTGCACAAGAGGAATTAAGATATAAGGCCACCACCATTGGAAAGCTTACTTTCGGGGCTTCATTTTACACTCAAGAATCTCCTAAGTCCAGGTCCGGGGAGAGAAGATATGGTTGGTTGAAGTCCGGTTGGACCGAATCTGCGCGGCTTCACGGAAACTAGCATAACTTTTTCCACAGGAGGAATTTTGATGCAAGGTTTGCGGCATTGGAAAGCTAACTTCTGGGGCTTCATCCTAGCGGGTGGCCGGCCACTTTACCCCTTTGACCTGGCCGGCTGGCCACTTACCTGGTGGATGACCTTTTTTGCCCTTTTGAGCTGGCCGGCCATGATCCTTGTCCCAAGTGCATTCCAGCCATGTATTTTGTTCTGCACTTCACCCATGTCTGAGGGTTTGGCCTTTTGGGGGGGAAAATTGAATTTGAATCTCCCCCCCCCATTTTTTCCCTCTTTTCTTCACTCCTTTGCCTATAAAACCAGCCCCTCCCCTTCAGTTTTAAGGGTTAGAATCTTTGGTCTTACTCTCCTACATTGCATCTCTCTCTCTCTACATTTCAACTTTCAAAACCTCCCAAACCCTACACCATTTCTACACCATCACATAGCACCACACCACCACCATTCTTTCCAACACTTGGAGCTGGTTTTTCAGAGCTTAGGAGCACCTTTTCTCAGGCCAAGAGCTGCTGAAGTTTGGTCAACAAGGGTGAGTCTTCATTCTCCCTCTTTTGTGCTTTATTTGGTTCTATATCTAAGCCATACTTGCTTACATTTTTGGGCTCCGACCCCTAACTGAAAATGGCATTATTTTGAGGTCTTTTTCATGTTTGATTAAGGGTCCTTCCCTGTTTTAAGGTCTCTAGCTACCACTTGCCTCTTTAGCTCTCTTGTACGCCTCTTTCTTGCATAGTATTTTAGGCCTATTTATAAACTGTTTTGAGCTCTGTCATAAACTGTAAAGTGGCTTGTTTTGAGACCTTCTTTAAAAATTTTGAAGGGCTTTTCACTGTTTGAGGCTTCCATCTGTCACTTGCCTCTTTATCCCTCTTTTGGCCTTATTTTTGCATGCTTTTTTAGCCTCTTGTGCTTGTATTTTTGGGCTCTGGTCCAAACTTTAAATAGCCTTATTTTGACCCCCTCTTCATGTTTGATCAAGGGTCTTTTTCTGTTTGAGGCTTCCTTTCTACTCTTTGTGTTATAGCTCTCTTTTATGCCTTATTTTGCATAGTATTTTAAGCTTATTTGTGCACTGTTTTGGGCTTTTCCATAAAATGTAAAATACCATGTTTTGGGCCCCTCTTCAACATTGTTGAAGGGCCCTCCTCTATTTGAGGCCAGCAGCCATCACTTGCTTCTTTGTTCCCTTTTTGGCCATTTTCTTGCATATTGTTTTAGGCCTGCTTGTGTATATTTTCGTGGCTTGTTTTAAACTGTGAAGTGCTTCATTTTGAGTCCCTCTTCAACTTTGTTGAAGGGATCTTGGCCATTTAGGGCCAGAAGACGCTACTTGCTTCTTTATCTCTCTTTCGGGGCCATTTTTGCATGTTAGCTTAGCCCTATTTGTGTTCACCTTTTGGCCTTGCTTAAAACTGTAAATATGCTTGTTTTGGGACTTTCTTGATTCTGTCTTCATACTTTATGTTCAAATAATGCATGCTTTGTATAGCTATAAGTCATTCTATGCGCCTAGTTTCGAGTTTCATTTCATGCATCGGGTGCCATGTTTCCATGATTCGGGGCTGTTTTGCATCATATTTTGGTACTGAAATTTTCATGTTTGTATATCATGTTCCATGCCTTGCCATGCTTTGTTAGGGTGGCATTCGTGCCTTAGGGTTGGTCCTCGATTTGCGTACACGTATGCACGCATCTCGAGTGTCTCATTTTCATCTAATGGCCTCTTATGTGAGTGTGGCTGAGGTCCACTCATGTTGGTGTAAGTCCATTATGCATTGTGTATGCCATTTCATTCCATAGCATTGTGTATGCTAGGTTGTATGTTAGCGCATTGTGTATGCCATGTTACCTCGTGCATCGTGTATGCCATTTCATAGCATTTCGCACGTTAGGTTGTATCTTAGTTGCATTTCATACATGTCATGCATATTGCATTGTGTTCGGGATAGGATTTAGCCCGAGCACGAGAAACGAGGTACGTTTCGTACTCCGAGTGACGAAACGTGTCTCAATTCCGCAGTCACCGACACTCCGGATCATCCATGATGGAGTTAGGTCTTGTTATGTTTTCATGTGCATTCATTTCATATCGAGTTGTGCAATTCGACTCCTCGGCTATCATGCATCGAGATGCGTGATTGGTGGCACGAGGATCGAGGTATGCATACATTTGTGAAAATATATTGCCATGCCCCTTTGTTGCTCTCTGTTGCAGCAAAACAAGATTCAACAGCCTTCCGAAGCTTGGCACGCATTCCAAGAATAATCGCAAACAGAGGCTAATTGGGGCATCGCAGTGGATTTTCGAGCAAAGGCAACCCGAGCATGCATCATTCACCATCTGGAGGAGAGTCAAGGTAGTCCCTAGCTTGCATGCTAGTTTATTGCTTCCCTTAGTTAATTTATTAATTAATTAGGGTTTTGTATATATATTTGGACTGTATTATTTATTGGACTGTACTATTCATTTAGGACTGTATTATTTATTCGGACCCTCTGCGCGAGGGTAATGTTGTAATAAGTGTGCGTGTGTGTGATGTATGTCTTCCAACCCCACGTCTTTCTTCCCTTTTATTTACCCGCTTATGATGGTTAGATTAGGGCATGTTTCAATTAGCATATAGTATGATAGCATGTTGCATTCATTCATCTGTTTTGCATGCACCGGGTTCGGCGCATCATACTAACTGCATTTGTATTTCAATTTTAAGTTGAATACATGATACCTGTTGCATCTCATATACCATGTTTAGAATAGCCGAGCCTGCTATAGTTGCATTATTGCATGTGTTGCATTAGGCATTTCTGTATAGTTAGGATCATGCATGGATTTCTAATTAGCTCTTGTTTTGGCTTGGAGTACTCGGTAAGTTTTACGCTTTAACATCCTTGCATGTGTGTGAGTGACTACCATGATAGCATGCTTACCATGAGGCTAACTGCTTATGTGATATAACTGCCTGAATGCCTGTGGGTGAAGGTTGGGTTAGTTGGATTGGAACAAATCATTGACTGTGTGTTTTAAGCCCACTAGATAGTGGCAAAATCATGTTTTCTAAGCCCACCCGAGGGTGGCAAATCCACGTCTTAGCCTACTTGCAAGTAGCACCATCAAACCATTTTCAAAAACAAACATGAAATGTTTTGTTCCAATTCAGGCGACTCAGTCTATACTTGTATGCTGTGCGCATCACATAGTAAATCTAGGCTAATAACCGGAATAAGAACGCACAATGTTTTCAAAACTGGATATCATGATTAGTAGAGGCTGATCTTTGATCAGGCGAGTGGGGGTGCTCACAAAGTGACCTTCCCCAATCGTACCCAAGTTCCCGAGCCGAGGCAACTTTGGTGATGACGGACATGTGGCCTTAGGCAACGAGCCAGGGTTTCCTAAATTTTCCAAAATAAAATATTTAGGTGGCGACTCTGTATCCAGCAAAGTAGTCCATGTTTGGCACTTCTTTCAAAAATCTGTTTTCTCAAAACGATTTGCCGGATTTGGACTCTTTGGTTCAAGATTAAGAACCGTGACAACAAATCGAGTCCGAACTGTAGCGAGGTCCCCCGCGGACTTGTTACAGTTTCTAGTGACTCTCCTGGGGATTTAGAGAACTTGACTCGAACTCATGATATCTGCTTTTGACTACACTTGTGTGTTTCTTTGCATTGCATTTGCATTGGTGCGCCTAGGACACCGTGTTTGCCATCTGCTATTCCTGAACGGTTTGCCGGAGGCTTGTCTTGTCAAGACATGTCCATAAGGCTGACCGGTTGTGGGCTCTGCCAGTATGGGAACACAAACCCCGGTTTTACCGGGGCACCCTTTTTGACCATTCGACCTAGTGCATATCGAAATCCGTAGTGACCAATCCAAACTAGGACAGGTTGCTTACTCGATATAGGTTGTTTGAAATCACTGCGTGCGTAGTGAAACCCTAGCTCCTGACAAAATAGGACAGGAAAACCCTACTCCAACACAGGGGTGTTTTGGCTCTCACTTGCTTGTTATGTGCTTTTAGAGTGCGTCTCTACAGGAATGCATGTATCAGTTTGCAAGTTTGGGCATCAGGCCTGCAGGCACCAGTTCAATATTTTGGGGTTCATTTTGCAGAGGGTCAGTTGAGGCAGAATTTTGGGGCAGAATTCAGTAGAGGGCACAGTCATCCTGCTATGCTCGTATCTGTTTTGGTGAAGTTGAGCTGAGGTGCTATCTGTTTTCTCTTTTGCTAGGTAGTCCTGGAACCATAGCTTCAGAAGGCTCCGATATCCCCCGAGGTTCATCGAACTTGTGCTGATAGACTTTGTCAGGTCAGAGATTCAGTTCAAGGGCCATCAGTGTTCCTTTGCGGTGGGTAAAAGGCGATCAAGCACAAATCACCGATTACGGATCGGTAGCCCTTATCCACCCCGGTGAAGCAGTCGGTGAGGTCTCGATTTCTCTTGTAGGGATAAATACCCGGTCGATTAGATGGATCGGTGAGAACACGTCGAGGATGGAGGCAATGATCGTCGATGCAAGAAAGTATGAAACTCATGCGACAAGACTGTCATAGCGAAATTTTCCAAGCAAGGTCAGCAATCATGGCTCAGGCGGTGAGCTCATCACCAGTAATAAACAAAGCGGCGCGTCTGCTTCCCAACAAGTTCCTCCTCTAGCAGGAGCTCCCGCACCTGGGGAAACGACGAATGTTCAGAATACCTAAGAGGGTACAGACATTATTACAGGGGCAGCTCCGCCCTCGATCTTACCCTAGCTGTCCAAAACACCTACCAATGTACTGGACTCACCCTTTGAGATTGAGGTCGACCCTACAGCGTTGAAATTGAGCAAGCTTGAGAAGTTGTTCAAGAAATCCCAGGGGGTAAAATCCATCCCGGACATTGAGGACGGGTACACCGACGCAGTTGTGACACTGCCGGACAGGTTCAAGATGCCTCACATCGACCGTTTTGACGGGTTAGGAGATCTCATGGTCCACTTGAGTTTGTTTTCAGATGTTCTACGCCCGATGGACTTGACAAGATTACAGAAGCTCTCCCTTTTTGGCAGGACCCTGTTGGGTGTTGCGGCCATCTGGTACGCCAAATTAGAGGATTTAGTGAAACGAAGCTGGGAGGAGATGGCCGAGGCCTTCGTCGCACAATATTCATACAATACCCAAATTGAGATTACGACCCGTGATCTTGAGACGACGAGGTAAGAACCTAAGGAGAGCTTCTCAGAATTCATGGCCCGCTGGAGGGCCAAGGCCTCAATGATGACCATTAGGCCAATGGATAAGGATCAGATACGGATGGTTGTGCGCAACCTCCAGCCCAAACTAATGCAGAAAATGATCGTGCTCCCCTTCCCTACCTTTTCAGATTTGCATGAGATGGGAGTACAGATCGAGGATGCTATGAAGCAGGGCCTCATTGACTAGGAGAAGGAGCAACCCAGGAGGGCGTTTACTCGCAGTTCGAATGCGACCACCAGCAGTGACGCAGCTGCAAGATCTTCCGAAGTGGACATGGTCGCCACTACCACACCAAGAGCAGCCACCCCCTTTGTTGGTGCATCCACTTCAAACCCCCGAACTTCAGACTATTTACCCCGAGGCAAGAGGGTTTTCACCCCACTCTATATGTCTTTGTCTAAAGCCCTGGGGGTACTACTCAGGAAAGGACATCTGAAACCGTTAGAGCAACGGCCTCTACTCGATCCTCTCCCTCCAAAGCATGACCCGACTAAGTACTGTGCTTTCCATCAACAAACCGGTGATGACACCGACAGTTGCGTCCGTCTTCGCCACGAGATACAAAATTTAATTGACAACGGGGTCATCCCCGCACCAGGTCCTGCAAAGTCTATTGGCACTTGATCAGTGAACTTGTGGGGGATAATGTGATGTGATCAAGGGATGAACCACCTGCGGGCGGCGTTCAGTTTATTTCAGATATGGTGTATGGCACGCACTGTTTTGAGCATTTGTGAATGCTAGTTTTTGTACATTCTAACTTAGGTATTAGGTCAGTCTTATTGTTTTGTTTTGGAGCCTGTCTTTTTGTTTTGAGTCAGTCTCTTTTGTTTTGGGTCTGTCTTGCTGTATAAAGTCAGTCTTGTTGTATAGGAGTTGGGTGATTCAAGGGGGTGTTACCTCGGGCGTCACCATTTTATTTTTGTGTTTGTCTTTTCGTTTTGTTTTGAGTCTATTTCTGCCTTGGAGCCAATAACACCAAGAGATTTGAATGAACAACAGTGGTTTTTCATGCTTTTGTGTTTGCTTCTGCCGTGTGCCAGTTGTACCAGAAATTCCAAATGAGATGACAGTATTTGACTAGAAGCTGTGTCTTTTCTGTGCCTTGAATTCATTGCATCGACCTAAGTTTTTCAAAAGCTTTTTGAACACTGCGGTGAAAACGAAGAGGAAGGAATTCCTCGGTTTTTGCAAAATTTTGATTAATTGAGAGAAAGAGAGGCGTGCTAAGCCCTTAATGAATGAAATCATGCTTGTTAGTGTAAGTACTGGGAAGGATCCTGGCTTGATCCAGATTGGTTCTATACTGTCTTTAGCGCGAGCGATTTGTCACTTTCTTAAAAACTTTCAAAAAATGTTTTGCGCGGTCCTGCGAAGACCTGTGTAGAATCGCTTTTGAGATTTTACAGCTTAGGATCGCTCTCAGCCTTGAGACTCAACCCCTCACTTTCAAACCTTGAACTGGGATTCAGAATATTCAACGGTCAACTACAATGTGAGGCCTGTGTGGCCAGATTTGAAGCAGCCCTCGAACAAGAGGCCAGGAAAGTCGGATCAAGAAGATCAGAAGATCAGAAGAAGCTTGCAAAGCTAGAACAGAAGTACCCTTCGAACTAGGGGCAAAGATGTCAGATGTGCTCGAAGAGCCGAAGATGAGTCCTCTTGCAAATCAACAGCCACTCTCCTGGATACGGATGGCCTCAAAACCTTACAACCATTTGGCATGGACCAAGCTACACTTTTACCCTTTGAGAGGCTCGCTGGGCCGAAAACCCGGAAGGGCGACCCAGGCAAAAGTTAGAGCAAGAAAAATATATACAAAAAGCAAAAAAGAAAAAAGAAGAAAAGAGAAGAATGAAAAAAAGAAATGAAGAAAAAGAAAAAAGGAAAAAGAAGAAAAGAAATGAAAATGAAAAGAAAAGAATAAAAAGAAAAGAAAAACAAAGCTCGCAAGGTTGAAAACCTGCAACGGGCGCCTTGGCAAAAGTTAGAGCCTAAAAAGGAGAGGTTAAATACCCGAGTGTACCTTAACCCCGAACTACGTGAGGCTTGATTCCCATCTTTGGGATACGTAGGCAACTTCATTCTGAAGTCCAGCCATAAACACTTCCAAATCAATTGTGTCCATGTAATGGTTTTGATCATCTTTGCCTTCTCTGTAACCGAGAGTCTGGTTGTGTTCATCGCTTCCGAGGATGACTACAAATCTTGTTGTAGTCTTGGATTCAAACAAGGGGCAACTTTCCGTTGCCATTCAATGCGCTGCGGTACCGTTCCAACAAGGGGTAACTTTCCGTTGCCATGCAGTGTCCTTCAAACAAGGGGCAATTTTCCATTGCTATGGGTCCGAGGTTGTGCATCTCAAGAGTAGGTTCCGTGCTCGTTGAGCAGTGGCCGTTTGCAAAAATAGTTTTTGAGAATTTTTACCGAGGTTGGCTAATTTCTCAAAAATTATTTCATTTTTCAAAACTGGACCATTTCTTGGACCCAAAAAGGAAAATTTTCAGTGCTCATAGCCTGACTTACATGACTTTAAATCAGAAAATTGAACAAGCATGTTAATCTAACTCTCATTTTGGTCAAAATTATTTTATTAGAAAACCCAAAAAAAAAGGGTCAAAATGATGAACTAGGGGCACAGTTGAGTCAGGTGTTTTGTCTTTCCCTCATTATCAACATACTTGCCAAGAAGGGCACCATATTCGCCAGAAAAGGGCACCACTGAAGCTAATTGCAAAGGGCTGAAAGCTCTCTCATCCTCCAAGCAGCGAGGTATCGAGCCAAGTGCGAAGCACGAATTAGAATGGATCAAGATATTCCACTCCTTCATCTGGACAGATCTGATCACGTCTAAACTCCCCAGCAGAGCATCATCAACTAATGTCAGCTGTAGATTTGCTACACACCCAGTTGTAGCACAGCCCCTCTGTGGGAGAAACTCACTAGCTGCGTGCAGAAGAAGAAGAATCTAGCTGAGTGCTAGGGGGCAAGAGCCAGCAACTTTCTGTTTATCCATTGACCACCCAAGGGAGGGATAAAAAATGAGAGATTAAAGAATAGAGAGATGTGCGCTGAGAGAAAAAGTGAGGAAAAGGGCTTTTTTTTCAGAAAAACAGAGCCTGAGGGCCGAGTGATGTGAGAATCACAAATGAGAAAGGGTGGGAAACACTACCCAGTGAAACAGGCTCCCTGTGCACATCTGAGTGTCGTGTCTTTTTGTTTTATCTCGATTCTTGTTTTGAGCCATTTCAAGTGTTACTCGATGTGTCTAGGTTGTGTGCCTTTTATTTCCTTGTTGAGTCATTTTGCTGTGTTCAGTCGTAGGCCCAATACCTGGTTGAAAACTCATCTCTCAATTTCAAAAATGAAATCGTTTTGTGCTCAAAGTGTTGTGCCATTCTTCACGTTTGTGCAAAACAAGTTTCGTTCTTTCATAAAATCGCACGGTTCAGCCCAGGTCATGTGAGAACAGTAAAACCAGGACCTATCTGAAGCTACATGGGTTCCGGACTGCAAAGCAAAAGAAAAGAGGAAAAATGGAAGCATCTGAGTGTGCTTTAACTTCAGAAAATTCCGTGATTGTATTCCAGATATACCTTTTCAGGCCTCGCCATTTCTCTGGAGTATGAGTGTACCTCGACCCCAAGCTTAAGCCTGCTTCAAGTCAGAACAGCGATTAACGCAACTGCAGATGTTATCTCTCGCCAATATAGACAGGGTGTCCCCTTTTGAGCTGAGCGTGTTGCCAAGTCCTCTGAGAGGTAAATTGGAGGCACCAGAGTACATGTTTGATGCCCTTCTATTGCATAGCATGTGAGCTTTCATTTACACTTTTGTTGCATGCGTGCTGCGCCTTGTTATGATTCATGCATAGAATATGCTTGCTTTCGATTCTGCATAGAATATGCTTGTCTTCAATATCGCATAGAATATGCTTTCCATGTTGCATAGAAAATGCCCCCATGCTCGCATAGAAAGTGCATTTTATTGCACTTCTCCTGTACACCTCACTCGCACTGCCTTGTGCACCTATATTGCATCGTCATGAACACTCTTTACTTGCATTGTTATGCACCCATTTCGCTTGTATTGTAATGCACTTCCACCTGCATTGTTATGCACCCACTTCACTTGCATTGTGATGCACGTTCCAATTGCATTGTTATGCACCCACTTCACTAGCATTGTTATGCTCATTCATTGCATTGACTATGCACATCTATCTAGCATTGTTATGCTCATTACTTGCATTGTTATGCACCTTTTCACTTGCAATTATCATTCTTTCCCCTCGCGCATGCGACGGGTTAGACCTCCTTTGGTTAAAAGCGTTCGGAATACGTTCCAATGCTCACACCATTCTGAAACGCCGGGATACGTCCCTATGTTTCTCCCTCTTCGGTTAAAAGCGTTCGGAATACGTTCCAATGCTCACACCATTCTGAAACGCCGGGAGACGTCCCTATGTTTCTCCCTCTTCGGTTAAAAGCGTTCGGAATATGTTCCAATGCTCACACCATTCTGAAACACTGAGATACGTCCCTATATTTCTCCCTCTTCGGTTAAAAGCATTCGGAATACGTTCCAATGCTCACACTATTCTGAAACGCCGGGATACGTCCCTATGTTTCTCCCTCTTCGGTTAAAAGCGTTCGGAATACGTTCCAATGCTCACACCATTCCGAAACACCGGGATACGTCCCTAGGTTTCTCCCTCTTTGGTTAAAAGCGTTCGGAATACGTTCCAATGCTCACACCATTCTGAAATGCCGGGATACGTCCCTAGGTTTCTCCCTCTTTGGTTAAAAGCGTTCGGAATACGTTCCAATGCTCACACCATTCTAAAACGCCGGGATACGTCCCTATGTTTCTCCCTCTTCGGTTAAAAGTATTCGGAATATGTTCCAATACTCACACCATTCCGAAACACTGCGATAAGTCCCTATGTTTCTCTCTTTGTCCCCTTCCTCACACGATTTCAACGTGTCTGGAATTTATCTTAGGTCGCGTGGAACGCGCTCCTGATTAATTTTCTTTGTTCTTCCTTCACTCACGAGTCCAGCGTGGTTGGAGTATGTCACCATTTTGCATCTATTGTACTCTTTGTTGCATCGCATCTATTATCTATTACATCACATCTATTACATCCATGGCATCATGTCTATTTTATTGCCCGGTCTAGGAGACCTTAAATCCTCTAAAGGTGCAATTCCTTTGGTGTTTGTCGTGCCCGAACGACTTCCGGTGGTCTGGTATAGCCACCTGCCTGTGTTAACGGTGAGTTCCTAGGAGACCAACTGAGACGGTGGAAACTAGAGTTCGAATGGCTCATGCCTAGAACACAAAGATTCGGGATTTCCGAGACTAAAGTCTGGTTTAAATACCCAGGGATATATCCTCGGCTTGAAATCTGTATGGCAGCCCCATAGATTGAGATAGCATCTGTATGCACCTCAATTCTGGATACTGATCCAACCTAGTCTGTCACCCTGTTGGAGAATAGGGAAAGCTGCAACCATAGTCAGGGAGAAAAGTAGTACATGTGGTTCAACTGAGAAGAAGAGGAAGATTCCCACATCAACATGAGGTAGGATATTGCCGAGGTAAGTCATTGCCAATTGCCCCTGTAAGGTACCTTTACCTCTTAGCTATTACATTGCATCTTAGCCACTACATTGCAGTGCATTGCATGAGTCCTCAATTTTCAAACCGGCTTCGCATAGCGTATAAGTCCAATTTTCATACCGGCTTCGCGTAGCGTATAAGTCCAATTATCAAACCGGCTTCGTGCAGCGTATAAGTCCAATCTTCAAACCGGCTTCGCGTAGCGTATAAGTCCAATTATCAAATCGGCTTCGCGTAGCGTATAAGTCCAATTATCAAAATATTTCTGCATCCTATCCCTGAACTACGCTGGTTTGATTCCTTGCAAAGGCATACGTAGGCAGCCTATGGGCACAACCATTTATTTATCTATACTTCGTTTGCTTGTCTAAGTCTTCGGCCTTGTAAAAAATGGGTCGTCTCTGGGCTTTGACATTCACTCCCGTCACTTATGACTTTCGAGTTCTGTCAAAGAGGGCAACTGTAGACACCCCATTTTTGACAGACCTTAAGACTCAGACGTCACCGATTGAGCGCTTGGTGATGTTGCATATCGTGCTCGTTCAGAGGTTTCAGAGTCTCGGCTGCGAGCCTTGCCTCCGGACTTCCAGACTCTTTCATGCCTTACCTCGATTTGCGAACCAGGCTCTGCTTTCTCTGTTTCCTCTCCCCGAAGGGAGGGAGAGGTCTCGTAGATCATCTCTCAGTGGCCGTAGGCTACGTTTCATGGTCGTCGGCCATTTTGCCTGTTTGAAGCCCGGTTTTCGATTTTTCGAAGCTGTTGGCCGTGTGCCTCGGTTCGGGACCGCTTAACCACCTCCGTTTGCTCCGATTTTTGTCACATACCTTATTTCCTCCCTTTTGAGGGACACTGTGGTCCGAAAGACCGACTTCATGGTCGAACACCACTTTCGGTGCCTAACAGTCAGTTTTCGGGGCTCCAGGCTACGCGTTTCGGCCCCCGAACCTTCATTTTGCATGGGTTTGAGTTCATTTTTGGCAGGGACCTCTGTTTCATTGTTAGAAAGCTTGTAGGAGGGTGGGAGGCCAGAAATTTTGCTGAAAAGCCAACTTTTTTTGAGTCCAAAGTGGTTCAGCATGAATCTCGGAAGGAGAAAAATCTGCGCGGCTTCACCGAAATGGGTATAACTCTTTGCACAAGAGGAATGAAGATATGAGGCCACCACCATTGGAAAGCTTACTTCCGGGGCTTCATTTTACACTCAAGAATCTCCTAAGTCCAGGTCCGGGGGGAGGAGATATGGCTGGTTGAAGTCCGGTTGGACCGAATCTACGCGGCTTCACGGAAACTGGCATAACTTTTCCACAGGAGGAATTTTGATGCAAGGTTTGCGGCATTGGAAAGCTAACTTCTGGGGCTTCATCCTAGGAGGTGGCCGGCCACTTTACCCCTTTGACCTGGCCGGTCGGCCACCTTTTTATGGCCGGCCGGCCACTCACCTGGTGGATGACCTTTTTTGCCCTTTTGAGCTGGCCGGCCATAATCCTTGTCCCAAGTGCATTCCAACCATGTATTTTGTTCTACACTTCACCCATGTCCGAGGGCTTGGCCTTTTGGGGAAGAAAATTGAATTTGAATCTACCCCCCATTTTTCCTCCATTTTCTCCACTCCTTTGCCTATAAAACCAGCCCCTCCCCTTCAGTTTTAAGGGTTAGAATCTTTGGTCTTAGTCTTCTACATTGCATCTCTCTCTCTCTACATTTCAACTCTCAAAACCTCCCAAACCTTACACCATTTCTACACCAACACATAGCACCACACCACCACCATTCTTTCCAACACTTGGAGCTGGTTTTTCAGAGCTTAGGAGCACCTTTTCTCAGGCCAAGAGCTGCTGAAGTTTGGTCTACAAGGGTGAGTCTTCATTCTCTCTTTTTTGTGCTTTATTTGGTTCTATATCTAAGCCATACTTTCTTACATTTTTGGGCTCCGACCCTAACTGAAAATAGCATTATTTTGAGGTCTTTTTCATGTTTGATTAAGGGTCCTTTCTTGTTTAAGGTCTCTAGCTACCACTTGCCTCTTTAGCTCTCTTGTATGCCTCTTTCTTGCATAGTATTTTAGGCCTATTTATAAACTGTTTTGAGCTCTTTCATAAACTGTAAAGTGGCTTATTTTGAGCCCTTCTTCAACATTATTGAAGGGCTCTTCACTATTTGAGGCTTCCATCTGTCACTTGTCTCTTTATCCCTCTTTTGCCCTTATTTTTGCATGCTTTTTTAGCCTCTTGTGCTTGTATTTTTTTGCTCTGGTACGAACTGTAAATAGCCTTATTTTGACCCCCTCTTCATGTTTGATCAAGGGTATTTTTCTGTTTGAGGCTTCCTTTCTGCTCTTTGTATTATAGCTCTCTTTTACGCCTTATTTTGCATAGTATTTTAAGCTTATTTGTGCACTGTTTTGGGCTTGTCCATAAACTGTAAAATACCATTTTTTAGGCCCCTCTTCAACATTGTTGAAGGGCCCTCCTCTATTTGAGGCCAGCAGCTATCACTTGCTTCTTTGTCCTATTTTTGGCCATTTTCTTGCATATTGTTTTAGGCCTGCTTGTGTATATTTTCGTGGCTTGTTGTAAACTGTGAAGTGCTTCATTTTGAGCCCCTCTTCAAATTTTTTGAAGGGCTCTTTGCCATTTAGGGCCAGAAGCTGCTACTTGCTTCTTTATCTCTCTTTCGGGGCCATTTTTGCATGTTAGCTTAGCCCTATTTGTGTTCACCTTTTGGCCTTGCTTAAAACTGTAAATATGCTTGTTTTGGGACTTTCTTAATTCTATCTTCATACTTCATGTTCAAATAATGCATGCTTTGTATAGCTATAAGTCATTCCATGCGCTTAGTTTCGAGTTTCATTTCATGCATCGGGTGCCATGTTTCCATGATTCGGGGCTGTTTTGCATCATATTTTGGTACCGAAATTTGCATGTTTGTATATCATGTTCCATGCCTTGCCATGCTTTGTTAGGGTGGCATTCGTGCCTTAGGTTCGGTCCTCGGTTTGCGTGCACGTATGCACGTATCTCGAGTGTCTCATTTTCATCTAATGGCCTCTTATGTGAGTGTGGCTGAGGTCCACTCATGTTGGTGTAAGTCCATTATGCATTGTGTATGCCATTTCATTCCATAGCATTATGTATACTAGGTTGTATGTTAGTGCATTGTGTATGTCATGTTACCTCGTGCGTCGTGTATGCCATTTCATAGCATTTCGCACGTTAGGTTGTATCTTAGTTGCATTTCATACATGTCATGCATATTGCATTGTGTTCGGTATAGGATTTAGCCTGAGCACGGGAAACGAGGTACGTTTTGTATTCCTAGTGACGGAACGTGTCTCAATTCCCCGATCACCGACACTCCGGATCATCCATGATGGAGTTAGGTCTTGTTCTGTTTTCATGTGCATTCATTTCATATCGAGTTGTGCAATTCGACTCCTCGGCCATCATGCATCGAGATGCGTGATTGGTGGCACGAGGATCGAGGCATGCATACATTTATGAAAATACATTGCCATGCCCCTTTGTTGCTATCTGTTGCAGCAAAACAAGAATCAGCGGCCTTCCGAAGCTTGGCACGCATTCCAAGAATAATCGCAAACAGAGGCTAATTGGGGCATCGCAGTGGATTTCCGCGCAAAGGCAACCCGAGTATGCATCATTCACCATCTGGAGGAGAGTCAAGGCAGTCCCTAGCTTGCATGCTAGTTTATTGCTTTCCTTAGTTAATTTATTAATTAATTAGGGTTTTGTATATATGTTTGGACTGTATTATTTATTGGACTGTACTATTCATTTGGGACTGTATTATTTATTCGGACTCTCTGCGCGAGAGTAATGTTGTAATAAGTGTGCATGTGTGTGATGTATGTCTTCCAACCTCACGTCTTTCTTCCCTTTTATTTACCCACTTATGATGGTTAGATTAGGGCATGTTTCAATTAGCATACAGTATGATAGCATGTTGCATTCATTCATCTGTATTGCATGCACCGGGCTCGGCGCATCATACTAACTGCATTTGTATTTCAATTCCAAATTGAATACATGATAGCTGTTGCATCTCATATGCCATGTTTAGAATAGCCGAGCCTGCTATAGTTACATTATTGCATGTGTTGCATTAGGCATTTCTGTATAGTTAGGATCATGCATGGATTTCTAATTAGCTTTTGTTTTGGCTTGGAGTACTCAGTAAGTTTTACGCTTTAGCATCCTTGCATGTGTGTTAGTGACTGCCATGATAGCATGCTTACCATGAGGCTAACTGCTTATGTGATATAACTGCCTGAATGCCTGTGGGTGAAGGTTGGGTTAGTTGGATTGGAACAAATCATTGACTGTGTGTTTTAAGCTCACTAGATAGTGCAAAATCATATTTTCTAAGCCCACCCGAGGGTGGCAAATCCACGTCTTAGCCTACTTGCGAGTAGCACCATCAAACCATTTTCAAAAACAAACATGAAATGTTTTGTTCCAATTCAGGCGACTCAGTCTATACTTGTATGCTGTGCGCATCACATAGTAAATCTAGG
Source organism: Camellia lanceoleosa (assembly GCA_025200525.1). NCBI lineage: Eukaryota > Viridiplantae > Streptophyta > Magnoliopsida > Ericales > Theaceae > Camellia > Camellia lanceoleosa. The sequence continues at coordinate 2,893,763 of CM045767.1, read as the reverse complement.
CTAATAACCGGAATAAGAACGCACAATGTTTTCAAAACTGAATATCATGATTAGTAGAGGCCGATCTTTGATCGGGGGAGCGGGGGTGCTCACGAAGTAACCTTCCGCAATTGTACCCAAGTTCCCGAGCCGAGACAACTTTGGTGATGACGGACACGTGGCCTTAGGCAACGAGTCAGGGTTTCCTAAATTTTTCAAAATAAAATATTTAGGTGGCGACTCTGTATCTGGCAAAGCAGTCCATGTTTGGCACTTCTTTCAAAAATCTATTTTCTCAAAACGATTTGCCGGATTTGGACTCTTTGGTTCAAGATTAAGAATCGCGACAACAAATCGAGTCCGAACTGTAGCGAGGTCCCCCGCAGACTTGTTACAGATGCGCACAGCATACAGGTATAGACTGGATCGCCTGAATTGGAACAAAATATTTCATGTTTGGTTTTCGAAAGATGGTTTGCTACCCTCAAGTAGGCTTAAAATACAGATTTTGCCACCCTCATGTGGGCTTAGAAGAGATGGTTTTGCCACTATCTAGTGGGCTTAAAACTCACAGTCAATGCATTGTTCCAATCCAAATAACCCAACCTTCACCCACAGGCATTCAGACAGTTATATCACATAAGCAAATAGCCTCATGGTAAGCAGGCTATCATGGCAGTCACTTACACGCATGCAAGGATGCTAAAGCATAAAAACTTACCGAGTACTCCAAGCCAAAACAGAAGCTAGGTTAGAAATCTATGCATGATCCTAACTATACAGAAATGCCTAATGCAACACATGCAAGAATGCAACTAAGATAGGCTCGGCCAGCTAACAAATATTCAACTTGAAATTAAAATACAATGTAGTGAGGTATGATACGCCGAGCCCAGTGCATGCAAAACAGATGAATGAATGCAAACATGCTATCATACTGTATGCCAATTGAAACATGCCCTAATCTAACCATCATAAGCTGGTAAATAAAAGGGAGAGAAAGACATGGGGTTGGAAGACATACATCACACGCACACACACTTATTACAATTGTGCCCTTACTCGGAGGGTCCGAATAATAATATACAGTCCCAAATAAATAATACAGTCTCAATAAGTACAAAATCCTAATTAATTAACAAATTAATTTAGGAAAGCAATAAATGGCACGCAAATCCACGGACCGTCTCGGTTCTGTTCCAAATGATGAATGATGCATGCTCGGGTTGCTTGGCGCAGAAATCCATTGCGACGCCCCAATTAGCCTCTGTTTACAATTAAGCCCGGAATGTTGCGCGAAGCCCCAAAAAATTGCCGGTTTTTGATTTGCTGCAACAGAGAGTAGGAAAGGGGAATGGCAATGTATTTTCACATATGTATGCTTGACTACTCTTCAGGAAGCGTAGTCCTCGATCCTCGTGCCACCAATCGCACATCTCGATGCATGATGGCCGAGGGGTCGAATTGCACGGCTCAATATGGAATGAATGCACACATAAACAGAACAAGGCCTAAACTCCATCATGGATAATTCGGAGTGTCGGCGACTGGGAATTGAGACACGTTTCGTCACTCAAAGTACGAAACGTCCCTCGTTTCCCGTGCTCGGGCTAACTCCTATCCCAAACACAATGCAATATGCATGACATGCATGAATGTAACTAATATATAACCTAGCATACACAATGCTATGAGATGGCATACACGATGCACGATGTAACATGGCATACACGATGCTCTAACATGTAACCTAGCATACACAATGCTATGAATTGAAATAGCATACGCAATGCATGATGGACTTACACCAACATGAGTGGACCTCACCCACACTCACATCAGCGGCCATTAGATGGAAATGAGACACTCGAGATGCGTGCACACGTGCACACGAACCGAGAACCGACCCTAAGGCACGAATGCCACTCTACCAAAGCATGGCAAGGCATGGAATATGGCATACAAACATGCGAATTTCAGCGCTAAAATATGATGCTAAACAGCCCCGAAATATGGCAATATGGCACCTGATGCATGAGATGAACTCCGAAACTTAAAACTAGGCATACGCAATGACCTATAGCTATACAAAGCATGCATTATTTGATCATGAAGCATGAAGAAAGAGTCAAGGCAGTCCCAAAACATGAACTTTCTTAGTTCAAAGCATGGCCAAAAGGTGCTAGCAAGATGGGCTAAAGTAGCATGCAATTTTGACTAGTAAACAAGGGTTACATGGCATGTATATGAAGCAAGTGAGAACTCATCAAACCAGAAAAAATTAGTGAATAAAACATGCCAAAATATGTCCAAATAACCATGGAAATGCAGCCAAAACATGCACAAATGAGGGGCTCCTTTAGAGGGCATACAAAGGGATTATTAAGCACATGTATCAAGGACACTTAGCATGGTACAAAAAACTCTGAAAATCAAATATGGTAGTCCCAAAACTCATCAAATTGACCCTAAAATGTGACTTCAAAGCACGTAAAGAGGGGTCCCTTTGAAAGACCAAAATGACCATCAAACAAATCAAGGTGAGAGGGGGTCATCCCCCTCTGATTTGGAGGCTCAAAACAGTATCAAAGCTACTGAAAATCCACTGGATTCCAGTGGCTAGAAGGTCAAACAAAGGATGCAACAAGAGCTTAGGTGTAAGGCTCAAAACGAGGGACAATCAAGCATACAAGGAAGCATGTGACCTCAAATAAGAAAATTCCCTTAATAAAACATGAAGATGATATCAAAACAAGCCTTTTTTCAGTTTATAACAAGTCTCAAAAATGAATATGAATAGGGCTAATCTATCATGCAAAAATGGCCCTAAAAGAGAGAATAGAGACAAGGGACATCAGATGGCCCCAAATGGCAAAGATCCCTTCAACAAAATTGAAGAGGGGCTCAAAAAAAGGCACTTTACAGTTTACATCAAGTCTCAAAAATGAACACAAGTGGGGATAAATCAACATGCAAGAAAAAGGCCTAAAAGAGGGATAAAGAGGCAAGTGGTAGCAGCTGACCTCAAACAGAAGAGAGCCCTTCAACAAAGTTGAATAGGGGTTCAAAACAAGACATTTCACAATTGATGACAAATTCCAAAACAGCTCACAAATAAGCCTAAAATATCATGCAAAAATGGCCTAAAAGAGAGTTTAAACACAAAGGGTGAGGAGGAGACTTCAAACAAAGAAAGACCCTTGATCAAACATGGATAAGAGATCAAAATATGACTATTTATAGTTCGGGTCGGAGCCCAAAAATTCTTGCAAGCAAGGCTTATAAATGAAGCAAGAAAAGGCTAGTTTAAGGGAAAAGTGTGCTTACCCTTGAAGAGCAGTGAACCAACAACCTTTGGACCAAGAAGAGGAGCTCCTAGCCTCTAGAAATCAGCTTCAAAAGGCTGGAATGGAGTTTGGAGGTGTGGTGCTATGGGTTGTAGTGTAAAGGGTGCAAGAATCTTAGGGTTTTGAGGCTTGGAAGAGAAGGAGAGGGAGAGATGTAAGCAAGGCTCTAAACAAGTTTTTGTAACCCTCTAAAATGGAGCTGGGGGGGGAGCTGGTTTTATAGAGGGAGGAGTGGAGGAAAGGGGGGAAAATCAAATTCAAATTTTCCCCCCCAAAAGACCCCTCCTCGGATACAGGATCTGGGGGGAAACAGAGGGTGCAACTGTAAGGAACCAGGTGAGGGGGTCATGGCCGGCCAGGTTCAGAGGGTTCAGGCGGCCAGCTGGCCACCTCCCCTGGCCGGCCGGCCAGGGTCAAAAGGTTCAATCAAGAAAATCTGGCCGGCCACCCATATTGGTGGCCTCCCATGTGTGCACAACACAACTATGTGGTCAAAACCTAGGAAATGTAACCCAGAGAGAGAAAAACCAACTTTTTAGAGGGGTTCAAAAGGGTCAGGAACAATTGCTGGCCGGCCATGTCATATTGGTGGCCTCCCAGGTGTGTACAACACAAATATGTGGTTGAGGGCCAAAGAAAGTGGCCCGGGAATGGTCAACAACAGCTTTTTAGCGAGGAAAACGGGCGACGGAGAGCGATGAAGGAATAAAGCTGGTCTTCAGAACAATTGCTGGCCTTCCACCCTTCTACGACCTTTCTAGCAATGAAAATAAGGTCTCTGCCAAAAATGGACCCAAACCGATGCGAATCGAAGGTTCGGGGGTGAAACATGCAGCCTAGGGCCCCAAAAACTGACTGTTAAGCACCGGAGGTAGCGTTCGACCACGAAGTTGGTCTCTCGAGTCACAATGTCCCTCAAAAGGGAGTAAATAAGATGTGTGCCAAAAACTGGAGCAAACGGAGGTGGTTAAGCAGTCCCGAACCGAGGCACATGGTCGACGGCTCCAAAAATCGGGAACCGGACTCCAAACGGAAAAAAAATGGCCTACAACCACGAAACGTAGCCTACGGCCACTGAGAGATGGTCTACAAGACCTCTCACTCCCTTCGGGAAGAGAAAACGGAGAAAACGGGACTTGGTTCGCAAACCGAGGCGAGGCACAAAAGAGTCCGGAAGTCCGGAGGTAAGGCTCATAGCCGAGACTCCGCAACCTCAGAACAAGCATGATATGCAACATCACCAAGCGCTCAATCGGTGACGTCTGAGTCTTAAGGTCGATCAAAAATGGGGTGTCTACACATCTGTAGCCGAGTTTGAGGCCACTTTCACTAGCGTGTAGACACCCCATTTTTGACCGACCTTAAGACTCAGACGTCACCGATTGAGCGCTCGGTGATGTTGCATATTGTGCTGCTCAAGTCTCGAGTCTCGGTAGTGAGCCTTGCCTCCGGACTTCCAAACCATTTTCTGTACTTTGCCTTGGTTCGCGAACCAGGCTCGATTTTCTCAGTTTTTGTTCCTGAAGGGAGGGAGAGGTCCCGTAGACCATCTCTCGGTCAGGACTACTTTTTCGGGTCAGAGGCCATTTTGCCCAATTCGAGCCCTGGTTCGGAGCTAACCATCTCCGATTGCTCTGATTTTTGGCATGCATCTTATTTGCTCCCTTTTGAGGGACACTGGGGTCCGAGGGACCGACTTCGTGGTCGAACACCACTCCCGGTGCCCAACAGTCAGTTTTCGGGGTCCCGAACTGCGCGTTTCGGCCCCCGAACCTTCATTTCGCATCGGTTTGGGCTCATTTTTGGTGGAGGCCTTATTTTCATAGTTAGGAAGCTTGTAGGAGGGTGGGAGGCCAGCAATTGTTTTGACAACCAACTTTTTGTTTGGTCAAAAGTGGTTCAGCATGAATCCGGGAAGGAGAAAAGTCTGCGCGGCTTCACCGAAACGGGTGTAACTCTTTGCACAAGAGGAATTAAAATATGAGGCCACCACCATTGGAAATCTTACTTCCGGGGCTTCATTTTGCACTCAAGAATCTCCTAAGTCCAAATCCGGGGGGAGGAGATATGGTTGGTTGAAGTCTGGTTAGACCGAATCTGCGCGGCTTTACGAAAACTGGCATAACTTTTTCTACAGGAGGAATTTTAATGCAAGGTTTGCGGCATTGGAAAGCTAACTTCAAGGGCTACATGGCCGACCAGTTTTATGGCTTGGACCTTTTGACCCTGGCCGACCGGCCACCTTTTCCAGCCGGCTGGCCACTTACCAAAAAAATGACTTTTTTTTCCTTTTTTAACTAGCCGGCCATTTTCCTCTCCCTCAGTGTATTCCAGCTGTGCCAGCTGGTTGCCAATTGGACCATCCTCCATACACGTGTATGGAGGATTAGAGAGGTCCCTTAGATATTTTTCATGCCTCTCCTCTATAAAGGAGAGGCTTGGCTAAAGGTTAGACATTTGTTAGACACATTTGAGAGAGAGCTATACCTTCCACCTCCCATTTCTCTCCATTTCCAAGCTCCAAAGTCATTTTTCTTGTACCATTTCTACATCAACCCCTAGCACAAGACCCCCACACTCCATTCCAACACTTGGAGCTGGTTTTTCAGAGGCAAAGAGCATCTAAACTTGGTCCAAAAGGCTGTCAAGACTTGTCTACAAGGGTAAGCTGCCATCTCCCTCTTTTGTAGTATTTTCTTGCCTCATTTCTTAAGCCTATTTGCTCACTGGTTTAGGCTCCGACCCAAACTGAAAGGGTCACTCTTTTGAGCTATTCTTCATGTTTGTTGAAGGGCTCAACTCTATAATGCACTTGCTTCAATACCCCTTGGTATGTCACATTTTTGCATGAAATTTCTAGCCTATGTGTGATCTGTTTTCGAGCATAATGTAAATTGTAAGAGGGCCTATTTTAAGCCCCTCTTCAACATTTAAGAAGGGCTAAACCCTGTTTGGGCCCCCTATCTTGCACTTGCTTCATAATCTCTTCTATTTACCGTAAATTTGCATGATTTGTTTGGCCTATATGTAAATTGTTTTGGAGCATGTCATGAACTATGAGTAAGCTTATTTTTGTGTCCCTCTACAACATTGTAGAAGGGATCAACCTTTTTTGGGGTCTCCATGTTGTACCTACCATTATACTCCTCTTTGGTCCCCATTTTTGCATGCCTTTTTAGGCTAATCTAGCTTCTGTTTTCGGCCATCATCAGAACTGGAAATGGTCATATTTTGACCCCCTGGATATATTTCATGAAGGGTTTTTGCTTGTTTGATGAATTTTTGGCCTACTTCATGTTATACCCTCTTGTGGCCTATTTCTTGCATGGCATTTTTTGGCACGTTTTCATGCTGATTTTGGGGATTTCATCTACTGAAAATGTGCATATTTTTAGTCCCTCTTCAGTGTTGTATAAGGGAATTTTGCTGTTTGGGCATTGCATGTATCACTTGCTTCATAGCCTCCCTTGTGGAGCCATTTTTGTATGCCATTGTTGCCCTATCTATGCTTGCTGTTTGGCCATGTTTTAGACTAGAAAATGCTTGTTTTGGGGCTGCCTTGCTACTGCATTTTCATTCCATGTCCATATTGTGCATGCATTGCATAGCTGTAGGCCATTTCGGGCGCCTAATTTCGCATTTCGGGATCATTCCTTGCATTTGGTGCCGTTTCACCTCATTTCGGGACTGTTTTCTCCCACATTTTAGTGCCGAAATTCATTTGCATGTTTGCATATCATTTTCTATGTCATTTCATGCCTTAATGCCATTGCCTCGGTTTGCGTGCCCGTGTGCGCGCATTTCAAGGCACTTCATTTTCATCCATCGGCCTCTTATGTGAGTGTGGCTGAGGCTCACTCATGTTAGTATAAGTCCATTTTGCATCCTGTATGCCATTTTTAGTCTCATTGCATTCCGTATGCCATTGTCTCGGTTTGCGTGCCCGTGTGCACGCATTTCGAGGCACTTCATTTTCATCCATCGGCCTCTTATGTGAGTGTGGCTGAGGCTCACTCATGTTAGTATAAGTCCATTTTGCATCCTGTATGCCATTTTTAGTCTCATTGCATTCCGTATGCCATTGTCTCGGTTTGCGTGCCCGTGTGCACGCATTTCGAGGCACTTCATTTTCATCCATCGGCCTCTTATGTGAGTGTGGCTGAGGCTCACTCATGTTAGTATAAGTCCATTTTGCATTCTGTATGCCATTTTAGTCTCATTGCATCGTGTATGCCATTACCTCGGTTTACGTGTCCGTGTGCACGCATTTCAAGGCATCTCTTTTTTCATCTCTCGGCCTCTTATGTGAGTGTGACTGAGGGTCACTCATGTTAGTGTAAGCCCAATTGCATTGTGTATGCCATTTTATGCCTTAGGATCATTTTCTCGGTTTGCATGCCCGTGTGCACGCATTCCGAGACATTTCATTTTCATAGCATTGTGTATGTTAGGATTGTATCTTAATTGCATTTCATACATATCATGCATATTGCATTGTGTTCGGGATAAGAATTAGCCCGGGCACGCGAAGCAGTGCGTTCCGCTCCGGAGTGACGAGCAGGTCTCAATTCCCAAGTCACCGACACTCCGGATTATCCATGATGGAGTTAGGTTTTGTTGTAGCATTCATATGCATTCATCCTATATTGAGTTGTGCAATCCGATTCCTCGGCCATCATGCATCGAGATGCGTAATTGGTGGCACGAGGATCGAGGCATGCATATATTTGTGAAATACATTGCTATGCCCCTTTCCTGCTCTCTGTTACAGCAAAATGAAGAATCAGTAACTTTTCGGAGTCTGGCACGCATTTCGAGAAAAGGTGCAACCAGAGGCTAATTGGGACATCCCAGTGGATTTCCGCGCAAGGCAGCCCAGCATATATCATTCATCAGAATCGAGGCAGCCCCTGGCTTGCATGCCAGTTTACAGTTTTTCTTAGTTAATCTGTTAATTAATTAGGAATCTGTATATTTATTCGGACTGTATTATTCTTTTATTTATTCTTACTGTATTATTCTTTTATTTCGGACTGTATATTTATTCGGACCCTCTGTGCGAGGGCATAATTGTAATAAGTGTGGGTGAGTGTGATGTACGTCTTCCAACCCCACGTCTTTCTTCCCTTTTATTTACCTGCTTACGATGGTTAGATATAGGGCATATTTCAATTAGCATACAGTATGACAGCATGTTTGCATCATTCATCTGTTTTGCACGCACCGGGTTCGGCGCATCATACAAACTGCATTTGTATTTCAAATTCCAAATTGAATACGTGATAGTCGTAGCATTTCACATGCCATGTTTAGGACAGCCGAGCCTGCTATAGTTTGCATCTTTGCATGTGTCGCATTAGGCATTACAGTATATTTAGGATCATGCATGATTTCTAACGAGCTTCTATTTTGGCGTGGAGTACTCTGTAAGTTTTATGCTTTAGCATCCTTGCATGCGTGTGAGTATTGCCATGAATAGCATGCTTACCATGAGGCTATGTGCTTATGTGATATAACTGTCTTGGTTGCCTGTGGGTGGAGGTTAAGTTACTTGGATTGGACAATTCATCAAATTTTTGTTTTAAGCCCACTAGATAGTGGCAAAATCATGTTTTCTAAGCCCACCCGAGGGTGGCAAATCCACGTCTTAGCCTACCTGCGGGTAGCACCATCAAACCATTTTCAAACAAACAAACATGAAATGTTTAGTTCCAGTTCAGGCGACTCAGTCTATACTTGTATGCTGTGCGCATCACATAGTAACCTAGGCTAATAACCGGAATAAGAACATACAATGTTTTCAAAAACAGATATCATGATTAGTAGAGGCCGGTCTTTGACCGGGCGAGCGGGGGTGCTCACGAAGTGACCTTCCCCAATCGTACCCAAGTTCCCGAGCCGAGGCAACTTTGGTGATGACGGACACGTGGCCTTTTGGCACCGAGTCAGGGTTTCCTAAATTTCCCATAAAAAACATTTAGGTGGCGATTCTGTATCTGGCAAAGCAGTCCAGCAGCCCATGTTTGGCACTTCTTTCAAAAATCTGTTTTCAAAATCGATTTGCCGGATTTGGACTCTTTGGTTCAAGATTAAGAACCGTGACATTTGAGTCCTTGAGCTGTAGTAGACCCAATATCGAACCAGAACGGGGGGGGACTCGCACTTCTCGCCTGGGATGCGTTCGGGGACGTCTACAGTTTCTGGCGACTCTGCTAGGGATTTAGAGAACTTGACTCGAACTCATGATATCTGGTTTTGCCTACACTTGTGTGTTTCTTTGCATTGCATTTGCATTGGTGTGCTTAGGACACCGTGTTTGCCATATGCCATTCCCAAACGATTTGCCGGAGGCTTGTCTTGTCAAGGCATGTCCGTAAGGCTGATCGGCTCTGGGCTCTGACAGCATGGGAACACAAACCCCGATTTTACCGGGGCATCCTTTTTGACCATTCGACCTAGTGCATATTCGGATCCATAGTGACCATTCCAAACTAGGACAGGTTGCTTACCCGTTTATAGGTTGTTTGAAGCCGCTATGTGCGTAGTGAAACCCTAGCTCCTGACAAAATAGGACAGGGAAACCCTACCCCAACATAGGGGTGTTTTGGCTCTCACTTATCTGCTATGTGCTTGTTAGAGTGTGTCTCTACAGGGAATGCATGTATCAGTTCATGAGTTTGGACATCAGGCCTGCGGGCGCCAGTTCAGTATTTGAGAATCAGTTTTACCCGAGGGTATCAGATTTGAGGCAGAATTTTTGGGGCAGACTTCAGTAAGAGGGCACAGTCATCCTATTATGCTCATATCCGTTTTGGTGAAATCAGGCCGAGATGTTGCATGTTTTCCCTTTTGCTAGGTAGTTCTGGAACCATAGCTTCAGAAGGCTCCGATATCCCCCGGGTACATTGGACTAGTGCTGATAGACTTTGTTAGGTTAGAGATTCAATTCAAGGGCAACCAGTGTTCTTTCACTGAGGCAAGGCAAAGAAAGGCCAGTCAGGGCTCATTGATTCATCTGATCCGACAGTCACCAGTCACATCATTAGTAGACCCGTGATGGCACAGGGTTCGGAAGAATTTGTGGCCGTGATAGCAGCGCCAAATCAGGGAACTGCCATGCAGGCTGAGACCAGTATTGAAACGCAGCGCCCATCTGGGGCATCTGCCTCACATCCAGCTTTGGGACCCCAGCCGAACTTTGACCCAATTCCGCCAACTGAAGATTTGCAGGGTCCAGATCCTCGAGAAGGGTTAGCTCAAGCCCGAGTTTTCAGACCCTTGGTGTAGCCTAATGAGAGGCGTTATCCCCTTGATGCTAATGACCTCGATCTGACCGCAGTGAAAATTGCGAACCTTGAGAAGCAATTCAAAAACCTGTGGCCTTAACTCCATTCCCGACATTGAGGATGGGCACATCGAGTCTGCCATCCGGCTCCTGATGATTCAAAATGCCACATATTGACCGTTTCGACGGGTCTAGGGATCCAATGGTACATATCCGATTTTTCTTGGATGTCCTAAAGCCGATGGGTCTGACTAAGCCACAGAAACTCTCTCTGTATGGAAAAACCCTGTCCGGTGTAGCAGCCACTTGGTACGCTAAGTTGGAAGACAAAGTGAAGCAAAACTGGGAAGAATTGGCTGAGGCCTTTGTCGATCAGTATTCCTACAATACCCAAGTTGAAATGACCATCCAAGAGCTTGAAGCAACCCGCCAGAACCCAACAGAGCCTTTTGTGAAATTTGTTGCGAGGTGGAGAGCAAAGGCAGCACAGATGACAGATCGCCGCCCTTCTGAGAGGGATCAAGTGCAGATGATGGTGCGAAACCTTGAGCATGATATGTTGCAAAAGTTGATAGTGGCTCCGCTATTCACTTTCAAAAGTTTGCATGAACTGGGGGTTCAGGTCGAGAATGCGTTCAACAGCGGGATCATTCCCAGAACAAGTGAACCGACAAGGAGGGCGAGTGCAGGGAGTACCAATGTTGGAAGTAGCACTATTCCCGACCCCACTGAAATCGATACAGTCACCACAGCCAACCCTTTTGCCAATCCAAGACTACAAACAGCCGACCTAGCCCGAGCCCAGGGCAGAACTTTCACCCCTCTCTATATGAGCCTGACTAGCGCACTAAAACTCTTGATGGAAAGAGGGCATCTCAAACCCCTCGATCCTCAACCTCTTCCCGACCCACTCCCAGCCAGACATAACCCCTCCAAGTACTGTATGTACCATCAGCAGTGCGGCCATGGCACCGACCGTTGCTACCGCCTTCGTCATGAGGTCCAAAATCTCATCGACAACCGGACGATAGCTCCACCTTCAGGCCCCAATGACCAAACATTTCCCGCCTACCTCAATCTCATCTATACACTGCCATCCACCTATGACCCCAGCATATACATCACCCCGGCCCATCTACCCAAACCTGAGGTGTTTATCCCAGAAATCACGGACTTATGCATGATGGGTGCACCTGAACCCCAATCATCTCAAACCCGAGAACCTACTACTTCTGAATTGATGGGAATGATAAAAGATCTTCAAAGAACTGTGACCGATCTGGCCTCCGGGACATTGGCTCCATCATCAATCACACCACATACTGGGAATTTCATGTCAAAAGGCTCCCCAGTCTTGGGGCGGGCTACATTTGAGGAAGGCCAATCCCGTGGCAAAGTGGAAACGAGTAGAAAGAACAAGGTAGGGGCAGGCATGGATCCCCATGAGCATCTTCTGTTGGCTGTTGAGGCTTTGAAAGCCGAGGGACTGAACAAAGAGCAAGTGCTCGCAGTTGTTGCAAAAACTGTGGACGGCATTTTCGCTACTCAAGTTGGAGACAGCTTGAATCAAGGGGAAAATCAGGAGAAGGGCCGTTATACCAGAGGTAATCCTGTTAGCTCTAATCCTCTACTCAGAAGAGATCAACAAACCGGGCCAGCACCTGCCGATCCCTTTACTGGCGCGTCCAGCAAAAATCCACAAACCTTGAAGTACCAACCCCGAGGTCAGAGGGTCTTCCATGCCCTCTACATGCCTTTGTCCAAAGCTCTCCAAATCCTTGTTGGACAAGGCCATCTCAAACCCTTTGAGCCTCGGCCTCTCCCGAATCCTCTTCCGGCTACGCATGATGCTACCCAAGATCAAGATACCATCAAGAACCGCCATGCTACTACCAACAAGCTCGTCTTCGCCATGAAGTCTGGGATCTATTGGACAACGGTCATCCTCCGCCGAGCTCAAGAAAGTCTATCGGCCTTTGGTCGTGAACTTGGGGGATAATGTTATGTGATCGAGGGATGAACCACCTGCGAATGGCGCTCAGATTACTCCAGCTGTGGTGAATGGCATGCACTGTTTTGAGCAATGTACAAGTGCTGTTAATTTTGCATTCTGACTTGGGTATTGGGTCAGTTTTGTTGTTTTGTTTTGAGTCTGTCTTTTGTTTTGAATCAGTCTCTTTTGTTTTGGGCCTGTCTTGTTGTATCGAGTCAGTCCTGTTGTATAGGAGTCGGGTGATTCCGGGGGTGTTACCTCGAGCGTCACCATTTTGTTCTGCGTTTGTCTTTTTGTTTTGTTTGGAGTCTATTTCTGCCAGGGAGCCAGTTATGCCAACAGATTTTGAATGAAACAGCAGCGATTTTCACGCTCTCACATTTGCTTCTGCCGTGTGCTAGTTGTGCCGGGATTTGAATGAAATGGCAGTGCATTCCACCTGCTCTCTTGTGCCTTGAAGTCATTGTATTGACCCTAAGTTTTTCAAAACCTTTTTGAACACTGTGATGAAAACAAAGAGGGAGGAATTCCTCGGGATTTGCAAAACTTTGATCAAATGAGAGAAAGAGAGGCATACTAAGCCCTTAATGAATGAAATCATGCTTGTTAGTGTGAGTACTGAGAAGGACCCTGGCTTTGATCCAGATTGATCCTACATCGTCTTTCTGAAGCGATTTGTCGCTTCCTTAAAAACTTTCAAAAAAATGTTTTGCGCGGTCCTGCGAAGACATGTGTGGAATCGCTCTTGAGATTGTGCAGCTTAGGATCGCTCTCAGCCTCGAGACTCGACCCCCCCTTTGCTTTCAAACCTTGAACGTGCATTCAAAATGTTCAACGGTCGACCACAATGTAAGGCCTGTGGGGCCAGATTTGAAGCATCCCTCGAACAAGAGGCGCCGAAGTCAGATCAAGAGGATCAGATGTCGTCAAAAGAAGCTTGCAAAGCTAGATCAGAAGCACCCCTCGAACTAGGGGCAAAAAATATCCGATGTGCTCGGAGAGCCAAAGGTGGATCTTTCTGCAAATCAATACAACAGCCACTCTCTTGAATACAGAGGGCTTCAATCTCAAAACCATTTGGCATGGACTTGTTACACTTCTACCCTTTGAGAGGCTCGCTGGGCCGAAAACCCGGAAAGGTGACCCAGGAAAAAGTTAGAGCGAAGAAAAGAACAAAGAAAAGAAAAAAAGAAAAAATGCAAATAGGAAAGAAATAAAAAAAAATGAATGAAAAAAAAAGAGAAAAGAAAAAAGAAAAAAAATGAAAAGAAAAAAAGAAGAAGAAGAAGGCTCGCAAGGTTGAAAACCTGCAACAGGCGCCTTGGCAAAAGTTAGAGCATAAAAAGGAGAGGTTAAATACCCGAGTGTACCTTAACCCCGAACTACGTAAGGCTTGATTCCCATGTTTGGGATATGTAGGCAACTTTATTCTGAAGTCCAGCCATAAAACAATTCAAATTTGATTGTGTCCATGTAATGGTTTTGATCATCTCTGCATTCTCTGTATCCGAGAGTCTGTTTGTGTTCGTTGCTCTGAGGACTGACTACAAATGCGCTCCAGTGCCGTTCAAACAAGGGGCAACTTTCCGTTGCCATTCAACGCGCCGCAGTGCCATTCAAACAAGGGGCAACTTTCCGTTGCCATTCAATGCGCCGCGGTGCCGTTCAAACAAGGGGCAGCTTTCCGTTGCCATGCAGCTCTCTTCAAGCACGGGGCAGTTTTCCTTTGGATCTAAGGTTGTGCATCTCAGGAGTAGGTTTCATGCTCGTTGAGCAAGTGGTCGTTTGCAAAAATAGTTTTTGAGAACTTTTACTGAGGTTGGCTAATTTTCTCGAAAAATCATTCTATCTTTTCCAAAACTAGACCCTTTTCATGGACCCAAAAAAGGAAAAGTTTCAGTGCTCATAGCCTGACTTGCGTGATTTGAAATCAAAAATCGAACAAGCATGTTAATCTAACTCTCATTTTGGTCAAAATTGTTTTAGTAGAAAGCAAAAACAAAACATGGTCAACATGATGAACTAGGGGCACAGTTGAGTTAGGTTCTCTGTCTTTTTCCCTTTATCAACGCACTTGCCAGAAAGGGCACTCTACTTGCCAGAAAAGGGCACAACTGAAGCTAACAACAAAAGGTTGAAAGCTCTTACACCCTCCAAGCAGCGAAGTATCAAGCCAAGTGCGAAGCACGAACTGGAATGGGGCAAGATATTCTACTCCCTCATCTGGACAGATCTGATCACGTCTGAACTCCAAGCAGAGCATCATCAATCGATGTCAGCTACCGATTTGCTACACACCCAGTTGTAGCACAACCCCTCTGTGGGAGAAACTCACTAGTTGCGTGCAGAAGAAGAAGAATCTAGCTGAGTGCTAGGGGCGAAAGCCCACAACTTGTTGTTTATCCATCAACCACCTAGGGGAGGGATGAAAAATGAGAGATTGAAGAATAGAGAGATGTGCGATGTGAGAAAAAGTGAGCAAAAGGGTTTTGAGAGAAAAATCGAGATTGAGTGCCCGAGCGATATGAGAGACACAAATAAGAAAGGGTGGGAAACACTACCCGGTGAAACAGGCTCCTCACGTGCGTCGAGTGTTGTGTCTTTTGTTTTATCTCGATTTTGTTTTGGGTCGCTTTCAGTGTTACTCGATGTGTCTAGGTTGTGTGCCTTTTATTTCCTTGTTGAGTCGTTTCTTGTGTCGGTCCAAATGAGGCTCAATACCTAATCAAAACTCATCTCTCAATTTCAAAAATAAAATCGCTTTTGTGCTCAGGAGTCTTGTGCCGTTCTCCACATTTGTGCAAAACAAGATTGGTTCTTTCAAAAAGTCATGGTCCACCCCGATAAGTGTGAACAGAGAACAAGGGCCTAACTCAAGCTTTTTAGGTTCGGACTACAAAGCAAAAGAAAAGAAGGAAAATCGAAGCATCTGAGTGAGTTTCACCTTCAACAAGTTCCGTGATTGTATTCCGGATGTACCTCTTCAGGCCTTGTTAATACTACCGAAGTGTGAGTGCGCCTCTACCTCAAGTGTAAGCCTGCTTTAAGTCAGAATGACAGTCCAAGCAACACCCGAGGGTTTTACATGTAGATGTTATCTCTCGCCAATTTGAACAGGGTGTGCCCTTTTTGAACTGAGTGTGTTGCAAAGTCCTCTAAGAAGCAAATCAAAGGCACCGGAGTACATATTTGATGCTCCTCTATTACATAGAATGTGGACTTTCATATACACTGTTGTTGCATGCGTGCCGCGCATCGTTATGATTCATGCATAGAATATGCTTGCTTTCAACATTGCATAAATTGTGCTTCCATACTTGCATAGAAAATGCTTGTATCTATTGCATAGAAGATGCCCCCATACTTGCATAGAAGATGCGCTTTATCGCACTTTCTTGTGCATTTTATCTCGCTCGCACTGTCTTGTGCACTTACACTTTGTATCTCACTTGCACTGTCTTGTGCATCTTGTGGTTGTATCTCACTCGCACTGTCTTGTGTATTTCAAAACACTCGCGCTGTTTAGCGTATCGCGCTGTCTTGTGCATTTCAAATCACTCGCACTGTCTTGTGCATTTCAAAACACTCGCGCTGTTTAGCGTATCGCGCTGTCTTGTGCATTTCAAATCACTCGCACTGTTTTGTGCAGTTTATCATTCGCGCTATTTTGCGCACCTCAATCGCACTGTTTTGTGCAGTTTATCATTCGCGCTATTTTGCGCACCTCAATCGCACTGTCTTGTGCATTGCATTCATCGCGCTATTTTGCGCAACTCAATCGCACTGTCCTGTGCTTTGTATGTCACATCGCACTATTTTGTGCATTTCAAATCAATCGCGCTGTTTAGCGTATCGCACTATTTTGTGCATTGTATCATTTGCGCTATCTTGCGCGTCTCACCTGCACTTGTTAGTGCATTACATTTCACTCGCGCTATTTTGCGCATCGCACTATTTTGTGCACATTACTTGCATTGTGCATTGTATCATTCGTGCTATCTTGCGCGTCTCACCTGCACTTGTTAGTGCATTACATTTCACTCGCGCTATTTTGCGCATCGCACTATTTTGTGCACATTACTTGCGTTGTGCATGCATTTTATCGTGCTATCTTGCGCATCTCACCTGCACTTGTTAGTGCGTTGCATCGCGCTATCTTGCGCACCTTACCCGTATCACACTGCTTTATGCATTCACTCGCCGACACCGCATGTGTCAAACTTTCGGAATCACAGGAATCACATTGAATATATGTTGTTAGCATATTGTTCTTGTTGAGTTTCTCCCTTTTTGCAGGCACGATATTGTATATACGGTTCATTTGAAATTGGTCAAAAGCGAATCTGCATTTAATCGCCAGCAGTATCTTCTCCGTGTGAGACGCGACGAGAATTGAATAATTCTCCGCACTCTTAACTGCATGAAATGTAGTTATTGCTTTGCATTCTTGCTTAAAACTGTTGCATCTATTTGTGAATACTTGCTTCATTACAGCTTGCTGCACTTGCATGATCATTAAATTACATCTGATCCTGTGCATATCATTTTGCATTTTGTCCCCTTTGCCTGCGGGCACGCATGCTGGCACATCTCTGTTTATCTTGTATGATTGTCTAAGTCTTCGGCCTTGTCAAAAATGGGTCGTCTCTAGGCTTTGACATTCACTCCCGTCACTTGTGACTTCCAAGTTCTGTCAAAGAGGGGCAACTGTAGACACCCCATTTTTGACCGACCTTAAGACTCAGACGTCACCGATTGAGCGCTCGGTGATGTTGCATATTGTGCTCGTTCAGAAGTCTTAGATTCTCGGCCGTGAGCCCTGCCTCCGAACTTCCGAACCCTTTTCTGTACATCGTTTTGGTTCGCGAACCAGGCTCGATTTTCTCTGTTTTTGTTCCTGAAGGGAGGGAGAGGTCCCGTAGACCATCTCTCAGTGGCCGTGGACTACTTTTCGTGGCCGTAGGCCATTTTGCCCAATTCGGAGCCCGGTTCCCGGTTTTCGGAGCCGTCAGGCCATATGCCTCGGTTCGGGACCGCCTAACCATTTTCGATTGCTATAATTTTTGGCATGCATCCTATTTTCTCCCTTTTGAGGGACACTGGGGTCCGAGGGACCGACTTCGTGGTCGAACACCACTCCCGGTGCCCAACGATTTTGAGGTCGGCTGCGTTTGCCCCGAACCTTCATTTGGCATCGGTTTGGGCTCATTTTTGGTGGAGGCCTTATTTTCATAGTTAGGAAGCTTGTAGGAGGGTGGAGGCCAGCAATTGTTTTGACAACCAACTTTTGTTTGGTCAAAAGTGGTTCAAGATGAATCCTGAAGGAGAAAAGTCTGCGCGGCTTCACCGAAACGGGCGTAACTCTTTGCACAAGAAGAATTAAAATATGAGGCCACCACCATTGGAAAGCTTACTTCCGGGGATTCATTTTGCACTCAAGAATATCCTAAGTCCAAATCTGGGGGGAGGAGATATGGTTGGTTGAAGTCTGGTTAGACCGAATCTGCGCGGCTTTACGAAAACTGGCATAACTTTTTCTACAGGAGGAATTTTAATGCAAGGTTTGCGGCATTGGAAAGCTAACTTCAAGGGCTACATGGCCAACCAGTTTTATGGCTTGGACCTTTTGACCCTGGCCGGCCGGCCACCTTTTCCAGCGAGCCGGCCACTTACCAAAAAAATGACTTTTTTTTCCTTTTTTAACTAGCCGGCCATTTTCCTCTCCCTCAGTGTATTCTAGCTGTGCCAGCTGGTTGCCAATTGGACCATCCTCCATGCACATGTATGGAGGATTAGAGAGGTCCCTTAGATATTTTTCATGCCTCTCCTCTATAAAGGAGAGGCTTGGCTTCTTGGCTAAAGGTTAGACATTTGTTAGACACATTTGAGAGAGAGCTATACCTTCCACCTCCCATTTCTCTCCATTTCCAAGCTCCAAAGTCATTTTTCTTGTACCATTTCTACATCAACCCCTAGCACAAGGACCCCACACTCCATTCCAACACTTGGAGCTGGTTTTTCAGAGGCAAAGAGCATCCAAACTTGGTCCAAAAGGCTGTCAAGACTTGTCTACAAGGGTAAGTTGCCATCTCCCTCTTTTGTAGCATTTTCTTGCCTCATTTCTTAAGCCTATTTGCTCACTGTTTTAGGCTCCGACCCAAACTGAAAGGGTCACTCTTTTGAGCTATTCTTCATGTTTGTTGAAGGGCTCAACTCTATAGTGCACTTGCTTCAATACCCCTTGGTATGTCACATTTTTGCATGAAATTTCTAGCCTATGTGTGATCTGTTTTCGAGCATAATGTAAATTGTAAGAGGGCCTATTTTGAGCCCCTCTTCAACATTTAAGAAGGGCTAAACCCTGTTTGGGCCCCCTATCTTGCACTTGCTTCATAATCTCTTCTATTTACCGTAAATTTGCATGATTTGTTTGACCTATATGTAAATTGTTTTGGAGCATGTCATGAACTGTGAGTAAGCTTATTTTTGTGTCCCTCTACAACATTGTAGAAGGGATCAACCTCTTTTGGGGTCTCCATGTTGTACCTACCATTATATCTCTCTTTGGCCCCCATTTTTGCATGCCTTTTTAGGCTTATCTAGCTTCTGTTTTCGGCCATCATCAGAACTGGAAATGGTCATATTTTGACCCCCTGGATATATTTCATGAAGGGTCTTTGCTTGTTTGATGAATGTTTGGCCTACTTCATGTTATACCCTCTTGTGGCCTATTTCTTGCATGGCATTTTTTGGCACATTTTCATGCTGATTTTGGGGATGTCATCTACTGAAAATGTGCATATTTTTAGTCCCTCTTCAGTGTTGTAGAAGGGCATTTTGCTGTTTGGGCATTGTATGTATCACTTGCTTCATAGCCTCCCTTGTGGAGCCATTTTTGTATGCCATTGTTGCCCTATCTATGCTTGCTGTTTGGCCATGTTTTAGACTAGAAAATGTTTTTTTTGGGGCTGCCTTGCTACTGTATGTTCATTCCATGTCCATATTGTGCATGCATTGCATAGCTGTAGGCCATTTCGGGCGCCTAATTTCGCATTTCGGGACCATTCCTTGCATTTGGTGCCGTTTCGCCTCATTTCGGGACTGTTTTCTCCCACATTTTAGTGCCGAAATTCATTTGCATGTTTGCATATCATTTTCTATGTCATTTCATGCCTTAATGCCATTGCCTCGGTTTGCGTGCCCGTGTGCACGCATTTCGAGGCACTTCATTTTCATCCATCGGCCTCTTATGTGAGTGTGGCTGAGGCTCACTCATGTTAGTATAATTCCATTTTGCATCCTGTATGCCATTTTTAGTCTCATTGTATTCCATATGCCATTGTCTCGGTTTGCGTGCCCGTGTGCACGCATTTCGAGGCACTTCATTTTCATCCATCGGCCTCTTATGTGAGTGTGGCTGAGGCTCACTCATGTTAGTATAAGTCCATTTTGCATTCTGTATGCCATTTTAGTCTCATTGCATCGTGTATGCCATTACCTCGGTTTACGTACCTGTGTGCACGCATTTCAAGGCATCTCTTTTTTCATCTCTCGACCTCTTATGTGAGTGTGGCTGAGGTTCCCTCATGTTAGTGTAAGCCCAATTGCATTGTGTATGCCATTTTATGCCTCAGGATCATTTTCTCGGTTTGCGTGCCCGTGTGCATGCATTCCGAGACATCTCATTTTCATAGCATTGTGTATGTTAGGATTGTATCTTAATTGCATTTCATACATATCATGCATATTGCGTTGTGTTCGGGATAGGAATTAGCCCGGACACGGGAACCGAGGTATGTTCCGCACTCCGAGTGACGAAACGGGTCTCAATTTCCAAGTCACCGACACTCCGGATTATCCTTGATGAAGTTAGGTTTTGTTGTAGCATTCATATGCATTCATCCTATATTGAGTTGTGCAATCCGATTCCTCGGCCATCATGCATCGAGATGCGTGATTGGTGGCACGAGGATCGAGACATGCATATATTTGTGAAATACATTGCTATGCCCCTTTCCTGCTCTCTGTTACAGCAAAATGAAGAATCGGCAACTTTTCGGAGTCTGGCACGCATTTCGAGGAAAGGTGCAAACAGAGGCTAATTGGGGCGTACTAGTGGATTTCCGCGCAAGGCAGCCCAGCATATATCATTCATCAGAATCGAGGCCCACGCTTGTATGCCGATTCTGATTTTCTTAGTTAATCTGTTAATTAATTAGGAATCAGATATTTATTGAAGTATTATTCTTTTATTTGATCAGTATATTTATTCGGACCCTCGTGCGAGGGCATAATTGTAATAAGTGTGGGTGAGTGTGATGTACGCCTTCCAACCCCACGTCTTTCTTCCTTTTATTTACACGCTTATGGTTAGATATAGGGCATATTTCAATTAGCATACAAGATGACAAAGATGTTTGCATCATTCATCTGCTTTTGCACGCATCTGCTCGTAAGATCATACAAACTGCATTTGTATTTCAAATTCCAAATTGAATACGTGATAGTCGTAGCATTTCACATACCATGTTTAGGACAGCCGAGCCTGCTATAGTTTGCATCTTTGCATGTGTCGCATTAGGCATTACAGTATATTTAGGATCATGCATGATTTCTAACGAGCTTCTATTTTGGCGTGGAGTACTCGGTGAGTTTTATGCTTTAGCATCCTTGCATGCGTGTGAGTATTGCCATGAATAGCATGCTTACCATGAGGCTATGTGCTTATGTGATATAACTGTCTTGGATGCCTGTGGGTGGAGGTTAAGTTACTTGGATTGGACAATTCATCAAATGTTTGTTTTAAGCCCACTAGATAGTGGCAAAATCATGTTTTCTAAGCCCACCCGAGGGTGGCAAATCCACGTCTTAGCCTACTTGCGGGTAGCACCATCAAACCATTTTCAAACAAACAAACATGAAATGTTTAGTTCGATTCAGCGACTCGATCTATACTTGTATCTTTGTCGCATCACATAGTAACCTAGGCTAATAACCTAATAAGAACATACAATGTTTTCAAAAAGCAGATATCATGATTAGTAGAGGCGGTCTTTGATCGGGCGAAGGGTGCTCACGGCGACCTTCCTAATCGTATCAAGTTCCCGAGCCGAGGCAACTTTGGTGATGACAGACACGTGGCCTTTTGGCACCGAGTCAGGGTTTCCTAAATTTCCCATAAAAAACATTTAGGTGGCGACTCTGTATCTGGCAAAGCAGTCCATGTTTGGCACTTTTTTCAAAAATCTATTTTCAAAATCGATTTGCTGGATTTGGACTCTTTGGTTCAAGATTAAGAACCGTGACATTTAAGTCCTTGAGCTGTAGTAGACCCGATATCGAACCAGAGCGGGGGGGACCTCGCACTCCTCACCCGGGATGTGTTCGGGGACGTCTACATAGCCTCTCCAGGTTTGCACCTGAGTTGGTGATAACTGAAAAGCGTCGTTGTTTGGAGTTTTAGAAGAGGTTAAGGACCGGTCTCATGTTCCGAGTGGTTGGGTTTATGATTAGAGACTATGTGCGCCTTGTAGAGGCGGCAACCCATCTTGAGACTATCATGCAAGCTGAGGAAGAGAGGATGAGGGGCTCCAAGAGGAGTCAGGACAGTCAAGGGGATGGTAAGAGACACGGAGGGGTTCTAACCCTCAACAGTCCCAAGGAGTTCAGTTGAGGTCTATCTTTCTAATGCCTAGCTCGGGTTTTGAGAGAGGTGGTCAGAGAGATATGACTTGCTTCAAATGTGGCCAGCTAGGTCATTCTTAAAACTAAATGGATTAACATTTTCACATATGAAATATATGGGTAAATTTTCCTTTTACTTTGGCATCAGTGTTTTTTCATTTTTTTCAATGTGTCAAATTCAAAATTATTAAAATAATGGTATATTTTTTATTATAAAATTACGCGTGTCAATTTTTTTAATCAATACCACACTGTTAATAGAATATTTTTTTAATAATACCAAATATCTAAAAATTTAAAATGTATATATCTAAGGAACAAAAAGCGATTGTATTGAAAAATTTGTCAAAAAAATACTTTTTTATTAGATTTTTTACAAATTTGATTTATTTGATTTATTTTTAAATATTTTTAGTGTAAAATTAATTAATTAATAAATAAATAAATGATAAACAACTAAATAAATAAAAAATACAATCAAAATGGGTGGCTGGACCAAACACGTGTTCTGTCACGCGTTACGCATGGACCACTACTTTAAATGCGCGACGGTGCTACTTGCTTTGCTTTCCTCTATCCGCTGTTGCTAATGGCATTGGTGTGTGGGGTTCCCTTAGAAAAAGATATATGCGCTCTGTTTGGTTGTAGATTTATGAATGATTCTGAAAAGGAAAAAAAAAAAAAGAATAAAAAGAAAAAGTAAATAAAATAAAAATAAAATATATTATATTTCATTTAGTTTCATATATCTTTTTTTCTTATTTTTAAACCTCTCAATAAAACACAACATTACCGTGTCTAATTTTTAATTTGTTATTGATTCAATTATCTAAAAATCATATGTTGTCGTTATAAAATTATGAATTTTAAATTACGACTTTTGATGGATTGAATTTTTTTTAACCCACTACTAATACACCCAAATTAATTTAAATTTTTGAAAAATTCAAATAAGCAATTTAAATAAGATGAACGAGTTAAAAATCATGTGTTAAAAAAAAAAAATTGTATATATATATAGGCCTTATTTGGAAAGAGTATTAGGTTAAAATAAGTCCCTAAAATACAAAATAAATTAAAATAGTCAATAAGATAAAAGGCTCTTTTAGGAAGATGGTTATTTTGGAAAGACGGTTAAAGGCCATCTTTCAGCTTTTAACATATTTTGGAACACATTATCTTTCAAATTTTTTACACTTTTTTTTTTTTGTTGAAAAAAGTCAAAAAAAGTCAAAATATCAATTTTTAACCATCTTACCAAAACAACGTAAACGCCAAATTAGCGTTTAACTTATTTTGAGTCACATCACCTCTCTACTTTAAAAAAAAAAACAAAAAAAAAGCCAATTTTTAACCAATTTTCCAAAACAATTAAAAATGTCACATTCAATTCATAATCATTTTACTTTTTCTTTTCCATTCATCAAATTAACTACAAAAAAAAAAAAAAAAAATCAACTAACTTCTTAAACACAACTTTTTTAAAAGTTAAAATAATAAATAAAAAAAAAAAATCAAATAACCAACTTCCAAGTTGGAGTGTAAAAATAACCCGCGATCGGGGGTGGCCCTAGCCCGTTTGGGCCTAGGCCATCAGTTTAAAGTCTAGCCCGTGGCCCAACCCATCGGTTCGCTTAAGGCCCACTCAAGGCCCGGGCCGCTCGAGACCCAATGTTTTTTTTAGTAAAAAATAATAAAATTTTGATAGAAAAATTTTAAAATAACAAAAAAAAAAAAAAGTCAGACCCGCCTAAGCCCGAGGCCAAACCTAGGCCCACCGGGATGGCCCGAGGCCTGGCCCGCCTAAGGCCCAAACACCCTTGGGCCTGGGCCTAATTTTTGAGCTCGTGGGCCGGCTAGAATTTTGGCGGGGGCCAACGAGGCCCGACATGGGCCAGGTTAGATTTACATCCCTATTTCCAAGCAAAACAATACACAAGTTGAGTTAGTTAATAGGTTGCCAATTAATTTACCAGTCAATCAATTAGTAAATTTTACCATCTACCTCATCTCATTTAACTCAACTGCCTCATATTCTTCAAGTTAAACTGTGAATTTGAATTGATTTAAATGGCAGTTTGACAGTTTTTTTAAACACCTTAGAGCATCTCCAATAGTGTGCCATTAGAGCTGCTATTGCTAATTTATGGCAGCAATTGATAGAAAGGCACCTTCAATGGTAAGTTTTACTAGCTGCTGTTTTTGGCAAATGCTGAAGCTGCCAAGTCAGCTTCAACCAACCGTTTCCTCCCTCCCTCCCTCCCTCATTTTTTCATTATCCTTTCTAAACACATAAGCAATATTCACCAAAAAATCACACAAATTTCAAACATATCAAATTTCAAAACATTTAATCAATTTCCAAACACAAAAGTAATCCAGAAAATCAGCAATTTAAAATTTTAAAACACAGAATCATCAAGTACCAAATTTCCAAACACAGAATCAACAATCAATTTCCTTTCAAAACACATTAATTTAAAAACATATAATCAATTTAGAAAATCAACAATCATCATCCTTTCAAAACACAGAATCAATTTCCAAATTTCAATTTTAGCAATTTCAAGCAAAATAAATTTTAAAAAAAAAATTTAGAAAATCAACACAGTAAAGTCAAAAAAAATATCTGATAGAAATGGGTTGATCTTTTTCATGTTCTTTAGATGATCTTCTTTGTGTTCATTAGGGTTTCAATCTTCTTTGTGATCTTGTTCAACGTTGCTGATCCATTCTAGGAGTGAGAGAGAGCGAGAGAGAGAGAGGAGTAAGAGAAAGAGAGGGATGGGGGTAGACGGCGGTGCTTGGGGAAGAAGGAGATTGAGAGTGAAAGGGAGAGGGAAACAGAGAGAGATGAAAGGTTGTCTTCGGTAATTTGGGGTAGACACCGTTGCCAATCGAAGAGAGCGAGAGTGAGAATGAGAGTGAAAGTGAGAGAGAGAGGGAAAGGGAGACTGAGATGAACATGGAGGACGAAATGGTGAGAGAGAGTGAGAATGAGAGGTTAAAATTGGATGATTCTACACAAATCATCTCAGCCATTGATGATTTGTACATGGACAGTGGTGATGAAAGAAATAGAGCTGTTTTTTAGTGGTATGAATTTTGATGGAGTGAATTATATTTAATTTTTTTCTTCAATTTTTCATTTTTTATATTTGTCTAGTCGGAAATAATATAAATATATAATTTTTTTTAGAAACAATTAAAAAAATGTCACTAAAGACAAAAAATAAATTAAAAAAAAATCACTCAAAAACTTATATTCAAACAATACCTATAAATTTAGAGAAAAAAGTTAATTAAAATTTACCAAAATAATATTAGAGTTCCATTATTATAATTTAGTAAAATAATACTATTCATTATCAAATCATAACAATAACAATATTACTTTAACAAATAACATTGAAAATGCTCTTAGGTGGTAGTGGTGAAGGCATCTGCTAGGAAACTTGTTCGTACTCAGCTGTTTCTTGTTCTTGTCAGAGTTGTTTGGAATATTCTAAATAAATATATTTTTTGATTTTTTATAAAAAAAAAAATATGTAAAAAATTAAAAAAAATATTAATTGATGTAACTCAAAAAAAAATAAAAACATAAAAAGTATAGACTTATTTAATTTTTTCAAACAAAGCTTTACTGTCATTGTTTAATTGTTACTGTTTATGATCCCAAACATCTTTGCAACAATCGACGCACTCATTATTAAATGCTTGTCTAGCCTGTATTAAAAGAAGGATATTTTTATATATATATAGATTTATTTGGATAACAACAATTACGTCTATCAATATTTAATATTTATTTTTCTATTCACTTTTTTTAATTTTTTTACATATTTTGTATAAAAAATTTAAAAATATATTTATTTAAAACATCTCAAATCACTTTTAAATTAATTAATTAATTAAAATTATTTTTATTTTATATTTTATATTTTTTTTTGTGTGCGCTCTTTAATTGACATTAATATACGTACCGACACAAGCATTCACACACATATGCTAAACTCAAAATCTAGAGAGCTCTACTTCCATTTCTGAAGCGATGAGTCAAGTTTACCACACAAGCCATCAAGGCCCTCATCACCCACCAGGCAAACTCAAAATCCATCTTTTACAAAATCTGAATAATACTGTTCATGGGTTTTACTCACTGATTGATTTCTGATTCTGGGTTGAGTTTGATTTTTGATTTCAGGTTATGGGTTTTACTCACTGATTGATTTCTGATTCTGGGTTGACCTTTGATTTTTGATTTCAGGTTATGGGCCGCGTCCGCCGCATCCGCACCCATCAGGGGCTCCTCCGCCGCCGTTTGGAGGGTACCCTCCTCCGCAGCCGCCTCGACCCCCTGGTCCCCAAAGCTATCAAGGTTACTTCAATAACTACCCTCCACCGCCTCATCATGCTTACCACCACCACCACCATAACCAAATGGATGACGGCTGTTCTTCACTTCTGAGAAGCTGGTATGTCATCTCTTTTGGGTTATATGCTTGCTCGGTTGATGATATTGATTGTTCTTTTTTTATCTTATCTGAAATTTATTTGCATAGATTAGTGGTTTGTGATGGGTTATTGTAATTCTAATAATGATTTTTCTTTGATATGTCCAAATTAGATCTATTTTAGTTACTTTTCAAGTTGGAGTTTATTATGTTAACTATGACAACCATAATAATTTCATCATCCACCTAGTTTCAATTGCTTTTCAAGTTTCGAATTTGTTATAAAAATCAAATTAAAAAATTGATCTTGAATCTTCCAATTAGTCAAATTTTGAAGATCTTAGTTTTGGAATTTATCATATGTGCAAAATCCTT
Source organism: Camellia lanceoleosa (assembly GCA_025200525.1). Lineage (NCBI taxonomy): Eukaryota > Viridiplantae > Streptophyta > Magnoliopsida > Ericales > Theaceae > Camellia > Camellia lanceoleosa. Next base: position 2,866,646 of record CM045767.1, on the reverse strand, counting down.
GTGTTTTGCTCAATTACGACAGCTTTTCATCAGTATTGATTGATTTGGGTTATGTGTTGCCAATTGGAGAGATTATGTATGACGCTAAAAAGAATATATTTACGCTAAAAAGGAAGCCTTAAAAAGGTCCTAATCGAGCAAGCCGCCAGTCAAAGACTATGGAAGCAACTAAATTGCTTATCTCTTAAGCAAAAGCATTGAAGATAATTAATAAATAAATGGATTTGTGAGAAAGGCTTGGTGTGAAAAGTACCTTGAGTGAGTGGCTTGAGTCAAAAGCTTGTGAGGACATGAGTTTTATAGCTAAGTTTGCAGCTGATTTGAGTTGATTAGCTAAATAGCTGACTCAAACAGGCAAACAACCCAATATAGAACCAAGCAAACGAAAGATGCTAGATTAGTTTGGCAAGTCAAGTGGTAGGATGTGAAGAACATACCAAGAAAGCAGACTGGTTGCTGGAGACTTGTGGGGTGGAGGCTAAGGGTTTAAGCTTGTTGAGTTACTGAGGGATAAGCTATGTCAAATTGCTCAACCTTGGTGGCTCGATTGAGCTGGTTGAAAGAGGGGTAGTTATATCTTCCCCATTCTCAACTGGTCTATTTCATGGATCCTCTCTCAATTGTACTTCCCTTACACCAATTGCTTGAAATTTTACATTACCAATACAACTAATTCTATTCTACTATGATTCGTAACGCTGATACAACTTGGTATGCCTGGATTGCGTTGTTGGTTGAAAACTGATAGTCAAATACTGAAGTTCAGACATATGCTTGACCCTAGTTTCATTTTTTTCAATTTGGTAAATCTTAATGTAGAGCATTTGAGATTTTTGATCCAATTTAATATTTTCCTATCATCTTTGTTGACTGACTGTGATTGAAGTTTGCTCTGGTTTTCTTTGTTTAAGTAAAACTTGGTACTAGATGGGCAAAATATACTTCTACTAATTGTTGTAATATATCAAGCCTTTTTTTATATTATTTTTTTAACAGAATATATCAAGCTTTTACCTTCAGTTTTTTTACCCAATTGGAGAATTGTATCTGTTTCTACATGTGAGATTATGCTAAGGACTGTTTCACTTTTATCTATACTGTGGCAATCTATTGTTGGTGCAGATTCAGAACCTTTATATGTTTGTAATAGTTTTTTTCTTTATATTGTTCATACATTTTTGTTTCTTAGATGGGATTATTTGTGTTTTTTTTATTTCCCTTTATATTGACATGAGATAGTAACCATTAATGAATCAGATTTTCTGGCAGACAAGTTTTGAGAGCCTTCGACCACGAAGTACACAACTAGGATTCTCATAGATCAACTCCTAGTGCAATTTCCGAGTAACATAGGATGGTTAACATATTAAGCTTTTACATATTTTAATGTTGGTATGGAAGCATAGATTTACATTTAATAGCAATTGATTTGTGATTGAACAATAAAATTTCCTCATTGTTAGATCAACAGTTTCAGATTTTTTTAACATGCTTAAACTAAAGAAGTTTAAACCCACTTAGTTGGGGTCAGCTAGTGTATCCATTTCTTCCAATCGAATAGATTTGTAGCTACCTCATATAGTGCCACGTCTCGTGAACACATAGGCAATGATGCATACTTGGTACGTTGACATGAAAACCTAAGCGTACTACCCTTTGAGCTTGAGGGACACATGTATGGTCATAATCAAAGGAAATTAAATGACTTACAGGTATCCTGTCTAAGCCCTCAGACTTCATTTTTATGAAGTTTGTCTGTCTGACATCCCACTGGAATCATATCACGTGCCTCATTACCGCAGAAGTAATATTGCACAATCTACTACTCTAAGTAGGGTTTAGACACATCGAAGTCTTCAACATGGATTGTGGGACTCTTGGGATGTAGTGGCTTGGATGCTTCACCCTGGCACTATGCCCTCATGGGTACTATCTTGGGTTATTCCCTTAGTTGCACGAAGCGGAAGTGGGAGCGGGAGCGGGAGAAGATGGCCACTTAGAGTAGTTGTAGATTAGAAGCGCTTATGTATTACTTGTATTAATTATATTTTATTGATTATAATAAATGAGGAATAATAAATTATGTTAAAATAAATGAAAAATAGATGTTTTATTCTATAAATTTTTTAAGATTTTTTATTATATATGATTTAAATAGATTTCTTTTAAACAATTAGATGATTTATTTTATTTATTATATGTTAAATAGATTTCTTTTATTTTAGATGTTTTATCTTTTATATATATTATATAGATCGTGAGAAGGCCAGAGAGAGAGAGAGAGAGAGAGAGGGCAAAGACGAAGGCGATCGTGAGCAGATCAAAGGTGAGAGCGAAGGTCGACGTCTATGTTGAAGGCGAAGGCGAAGCTAGGGCTAGAGCAAAGGTCAACGTCGAAGGCGAGACCAAGTCTCTCTCTCTCTCTCTCTCTCCCCTTTACGATCCCATCTTGAACTGAATTGCGTTTCTCTCTCCACAGAAACGTGATTCTTACACGTTTCTTTCTAGGAAATGCGGAATCACGATTCTTACTCAGAATTGCCACCTGGCTCCACAATTTTTGCAACTATGGTTTTTTCTACTATGAGAGAGAGACCGTGTTACTAAACCCATGTATGGAATCTTTAGAAACGAGACAAATCTTAACACCCTGATTGTTTTCTAACATATGTCAACAGAATCCTGAGAAATCCAAGCACTTTGTTGTGGTCATGTGACTAACCATCCATAAGTAGAAGCAAGTATTCCTTTACATCACAAGTTTTTTATGCATCATCTTCTGAGAGGTCTTCCCTGAGCTAAAGCCTTGAAACTGCCGTACTCTGCTGCCTCTTTCTCTTTCTCTTTCTCTTTCTCTTGGTTAAACTGCTTTATCTCTTAGGGCTGGTTTGGGGTGTCCTAAAAAAGTGCACTTTTTGTCTTTTTGGACTAAAAAAGACAAAAAAAAAATATGGAGGTTTGGGTTAACTTTTTAACTTTTTATGAAAAAATATATATTAAAAAATTGTATAAAAAAAGTGTGTAAGAGATGATTAGAGAGGAGTGGGCCCCAGCCGTACAACCGGCCGTACAACCGGTTGAGTGAATTTGAGTTGGAAATTATTGACTAATTTTTGTACAAAGCATTGGACGGTTTTGTTTGACCCGTGGGGGTTATCACGGGTCTCATTTTAATAATCTGAGTCGTTGAATGTGTGTAACTCGTCGAACACTATATACCTATAAAAAAATCACGTTAATCGGATATCGATAGCTATCTGATCAGATTTATTTATTTTTCAATCATTAATTATAACACCATCCATTTGTTGTACATAACTGATTTGATCATATAGTTATCGATATCCGATCAATGTGATTTTTTGCAGACATATAGTACTCGACGATTTCTACACATTGAACAGTTCAGATTATCAAAACGGGACCCGTGATGGCCCCCATGGGACGAACAACGGTGTGTGTAAAAATCACACCCAATCATTTCTTTTGGAGGCACTGCCGCACACAGCGGCTGCACACCAATCAATTCGGTTTGTCCTTTCTTTGAAAAAAAATGATTTTTTTTTTTTTGGGTGAATAGTGATATCTTTTTGGATTTTGGAGTAACTTTTTGATTTTTTGGCTTATATAAGATTAAGCCAAATCAGCCCTTAGTCTTTCAAGTACTGCATGTGACAACTCGTTCAACCACTTCCACGATATTCAAGTCATATTTGGCCCCATTGACAGACTCCGTAAATTAGTTAGTGTGATCAAATTGACTGCACTGCTACAATTGGTGCTAGAGAAAAACATATAATATTCTTAAAACAACGAATTTGCCAGAGATGGTCACATATTTGGCCCTGTTAACAGACTCTATTGAATGATAAATTTTATGATTCTCCTATTAAAGAAAAGTGGCTGCCTGTGTCACCATTTGTTTTGTAGGATGCCACGTTAGGAAATTGGGTTTTACATTCATGTCATTTGTACCAGTATGAGAATATTGAATTACTTCCCATAGTTTGTGATTCGTGACACAATGATACACATCATCAAATATCATTAGAGTGAAATTGAAAGGAGCTTAATTTTTCCTACTCTGTTCCGAGTTTTTGGATTACATTGCACCTGGGATTGATAACTCTGATAAGAGGATACCTTCTTTGAGACAATCATTAAACTGATTTATGTTGCATTTTCTTTTTCCATTTTATGTTCTTTGTTGGTTCTGCAGTTTGGCTGCTCTCTGTTGCTGCTGTGTGCTGGAGCGTTGCTGTTGCTGCTTCTAGGTTGAGAAGTGGGCTTTGATCAATCAAGTATACATGTAATAAATAGTTCTTGATACATTCCCCGATTTCTCATGAATATCTGCATAGCCCCATTTAGTGTGTGTGACTAAATGAGAACTATCATTCTCTTTTTTCTTGTTCTTTTTTTGTTTTGTTTTGTTTTGTTTTTTGTTTTTTGTTTTTTGTTTTTTTTTTTTTTGATGTTGTGCAGAAGACTACGACTATGCTGAATGCTGTATCCGTATCACTGCTTTTTCTGGGTTTTTGAATGTGAACAATTTATCTAGACAATTTATCCTGTCCGTATAGATCTATGCAGAAGTGACCATCTCTGTGTTTGGCTAGCAATGTATTAGCAAAAATCTGGTTTAAGCCTAATCGACAGTAATGAATCAATCAATAGACTTAAATTGATTTTTAATAAATACAAAAAGAATCAAATTTTGTGGTTGAGTTCTATGCCTTAAACAGATTTAAGGACTTTCTTAGAGGTTATCAAGCAAAAAAGAGACAGAACATAACAGAATCTATATTTATTCAAATAGATTGTCACTTGTTACTAATTACAAAAACCTAAACAAGAACAAAGAATTGAAAAATATAACAATCGACAGAAGAAAAGAAATAGGGGTTGGAAAAGCTATTACTTAATCTATTCCTAGCAATTGCTACATTAACTACTTCTAAATAGATGATTTGATGATTGAATGGTTTTTGAGATGATCTTGGTTGTATATCTCTTGGCTTATTTACAAGCTCAGTCACAAGAGAGAAAGAGAGGTAATCAAATCTAATGATTTCCTCAACAGGTCAAGATTTACTCAACATCATCGATATCTCATATTCATAGGAATCACTTTGCAGATTTGGTGCTTGACTTGGTCTTAATTTCTTGATCTGAGCAACTAACTTTCAAATGGCTGCAATGCCTAACTTTTTGACCCTCCATTTAACATGTCATCATTCTACGTCCTTAACACATTTGTCATGCCACGTTAACATGTTTGTCGACAGAAAACATAATAATAATAATAAATGTGGCCAAGGTTATAATATAAAAATAGTCTATGCTTTCAATCAATAGACCATAAGTGAACTTGGTCATAATTAATAGGCCACAATTGACAGAAAAATAAAATGTTGTGCCAACAATGCCCCATCATTTAAATGGATTGAAGAATAAAATAATTTATAAGGCGGTTTATCACAATCAATAGAAAATATTTTATGGTTCAAACAATTCGAACTCTTGTAAAGTTATATTACACTCATTGTCAATTGGTGATTACCCTATTTTTGGCTCTGTCAAGGGACATATCAGAGAACCACATTCTTATTTTTAGAATAAAATAATTCTCTGCTAGTCACATTTTGACTAATTAAAGAGAATTCACTACATATAGCATTCTTCAACTATTGTTGTTTTTCAAATCATGTCATGAAAATTAATTTTTGATGTAATCCACAAATCCAAAGTGGATGTTGAATTCCAAAGCTCACACAATTAAATGTCATAAAAAGTTCATAAATTTTGACACTTTGAACAATGTCAAAAAATTCACACTCAACAAATGTGGGTTGTTCATAATTTTCAGACATTTTTTTACTTAAAACCACGTTGCCCGAGTTCGTAATTTTCATCTACCTTTCATCTAAAATCATGCATTCCAAGTGAATTTTTACCATTATTTTGTGATAAAGTTTTAACATTTTTTTAGGGAAGAGGTTGTTCTTCTTTTTTAGCCATTAATGACTTCTCACTTTTTGCCACATTTGGCAAAACATTATATCCCCAAGTGAACTTTTGTCATTAGAATTCTCCATATTTTTTTAGAGAAGGGATTGTTTTTTAATTTTAGCAATTAATGGCCTATGAAAATTCTCCAAAGTCATATATTATCTTCCTGACTTGGTGTGCTAACCCTTCGAGTCATGTACCTTGGCTCTTCATAAATAATTGACTCTTTAAAAATATGTGTGTTAATCTTATAAGCCATATTATTTTCATATCTTAATTTTTCATTATCTATTATGCTTTCTAATTTTTGCTTCCAACATAGAATTTCTTCATTAATTAAAAAAATTTAGTCTCTAAGTCGATGAATTTTTTCATCACAGTAATTTAAATATTTTTGTGTCAAATAATACGAAGATGATAAAATTATTTGAAATCTTTGCCTATAAAGAAAATTAATTTATTCTTTTAGGACTAAAATTTCACTCCCACAACAATAAATTTCATTCTCATAATGCTAAATCATTATTTTCACATTATTTGTCATGCCATTATGTTGGCAATAAGCAGTAGAACCACTACCACAACACTGACAATTTTCAAAAAATGAGGCATTCTACTGATAATCTGTATTCATGGAAACATTGCCACTCCATTGGCAGTTTGCATCCATAAGTTCACAAGATATAAATATGCCACTTGAAGGCATGATTTCATATGCATTAGTTTGCTTTTTCATTGCCATTACTCCAAGTTAAAATGGTCCCACCGAGCGCGTCAATTTATGTTAGCAAAAATCCGGTTTAAGCCTAATCGATAGTAATGAATCGACAGACTTAAATTAATTTTTAATAAACATAAAAAGAATTATGTGATATCCTGAACGTTTAATTAAATACCACATAAATATTTATAGTTATATATAATTGTGAGTATAAGTGTTAATATATTATTAAATAAATAATAATAAATACAGAATCTAATTTGACATTGGGTTATCAAATATGGGATTAATTAGGAATTATTATTTGGAGTCAAATTAACAGAAATATGGAATTATAATACTAGTTGATAAATAAAGTTAAAGATAGTAGAAAAATAAATATAAAAGTAAGAGTAAATAGATAATAATAATAATAATAATAATAATAATGGGTGTGGTAGTAAAATAAATAATTAATTTTCTGTTGGTATACGATAAAAGCATAATTTAATTAGGGATTAATTTATTTATATAATTATATTAGGAAACTGGGCCAAAGTATAATTATTTTAAATATTTATTAAGATAAGTATATATCCATTTGAGTTATGATCAAATCTGGGCAGGACTTGAGTAGTGCCCCATGTTGGCTTCAGGATGCTTTTGCTTCCCTATAAATAGGAAAGAATTGATCAATATCTGTGGAGTTGATAAAATCAGTGAAAAAAAAAAAAAAAAAAAAAAAAGGAAGTGGTTTGTAAGTTGGTGGAAATAGGAATTTATAGTAGGAAGGTTGTAATAGTGGAGTAAGGCTAAAGTTCAATATTAAGATGAGTTATATTATATCTTGAGTTACCATAATATATTTTACGTATATTTTGACTTACCATAATCTATTTATACAAGTTGTATTTTATTAGTTATATCAATACAAATGATGTTTTATAAATATTTCAATTACGTGGATTAATTTCTGAACTCTATTTGTTTAAAATGGAACCCTGGGATATATTTGTTTAAATTTTAAAGAATATTTGAATATAACCTTATAAACAATTATGTTTTGTAAATACCACTACAGGAGTCTCATGTCTTGGGGGACTTAAATAACCATTGGCCTCTGTTTGGCCACTTTGTAGTCCTCTGTTTGTCATAGATCCATTGACCTCTGTTCTGATTGTTAGTTCTGTGACCTTTGTTCTGTTCTGTTATGTTCTGTACCGTGGTTATGATTATTTGTTTACATAATTTCTACATTTCAGTTTTTGCCACTTAAATAATTTATTTACCAAATTGAGTTATGTAAATATTTTGATCTAGCTAACTATTCATGGTTATTTTGTATTCCTTATATTCTTGGCATAATATTTCTTACTCTGCTGTATGTTTATAGCTGTTACCCTTTCAGGTGACGAGATGTAGGGAAAACTCATAACCTCACGAAATGGAACCCGCACGTGGATTGATGTTGAACCACTATTTGTTTTCTTTTTTTTTTATTTATATTTTTTATTATTATATATTTTTGCTCCCTTTTGTTCTACTCGGAATCGGTCACTGAATAATAAAATAATAAAAATCCTATAAATGTATTTTCGCTTATTAAAATAGTAAAATTGAGTAATTTCTTGTTTAATTATTTTTATTTTTACTTGCGCGGTTTAATTTGTTACAAATAGAATGAGTTAGTAAGTTGCGATTCCAACCGTAAGCTGCTGGGGTCGGGTTGTGACAGATTAGACTTTCGGGTTGAATTCTATGCCTTAAATAGATTATGAACTTCTTTGGAGGTTATCAAGCAAAGAAAAAATATAACAGAATAGAATATATATTTATTCAAATATATTGTCACTTGCTACCAATTATAATAACTTAAACAGGAATAAAGAACTAAAAATATGTAACAATTGACAGAAGAAAAGAAATGGAGATTGGAAAAGTTATCACTTTATCTACTCCTAGCAATTGCTAAATTAACTACTCTTAAATAGATTGCACGGTGTGTGAATGGTTTTTGAAATAATCTTAGTTGTATCTCTCTTGATTTATTTATAAGTTCAACCATATGACACAAAGCAAGGTAATCAAATCTAATGATTTCCTTAACATCATTCATATCTCATGCTTATAGGAATCACTTTGCAGACTTCGTGCTTGACTTAATCTTGACTCTTTGATCTAAACAACTAACTTTTAAATGATTGCAATGGATAATTTTTTGACCCTTTAGTTAACATGTCACATGCCACATGCCTAATATATCTATCCTGCCATGTCAACATGCTTATCGATAGAAATAATAATAATAATAATAATAATAATAACAAATGTGACCAATGTTATTTTTTAAAAATAATGTATGATTTTAATCGAGAGAACATAATTAAATTTGATCATAATTAATACATCACAATCGATTAAAAAAAAATGCGATGTCAACCTAATGTTTGTGTCATTTCATATGATTATAATTCCCCACATCTCTAAGACGCAAGAATACTATTGGAACTATCTTTGTAGGAACTTTCAGTCAACAAAAGAGGTTTGGTCCTTTACCTACTACTCATGCTATGAGATGGTATTGATCCTATGCTAGGATAAATTATCTGGGGTGACAATAGGATATACGGCCTGGCCGGTAACTTTAATGAGTTATAAAAGCCAGCATTGACTCAATCTGGCTCTACTAGTTGTGTTGGATTTTACTGGAAATTTGAGATTTTGTTGTTTGGGAACTACAGGTGGCTCGAGCCTATCTATTGTGGTAAAAACTATTCAATATTTTGGAGCCTAATGTATTCATGTTACCTTATTAATTATTATATATCATGTATTTTTATATTTCTCAATCACTTAATATATTAAATAATTTTTAGATAAATTATAATTTAACCACCTCTGGTTTATCCATAAAATATTGAGCCTCCCTATAATTTCATTTGTAACACTTAAACCCCCTGAACTTCATACCAAAGTACAATTTCGGACGAAACCGTTTGTTTTAATAGAGCATGTGTTGTACGACTATAAAATCAAAATTTTCCCCCTCAACCACACCGGATGATTCCTATCTTCTTCTTCTTCCCAAGTTTTTTGAAAACAAAGACGTTGCTTCGCTCTCTAAAATGCTTCTCTCTCTCTCTCTCTCTCTCTCTCTCTCTCTCTCTCTCTCTCATTTCACTATCTTTCTCTTTCATTTTTGTTTCATTATTCTTCTAAAATCTATATCTATCATTCTCTTAACTCAAATAAAGTTAACCCATAAATTAAAATTCATGTCTATCATTCTCTATTATGGCAACCACCATCATCCTTCATCGTCTCTGTATCACTATAGACACATATACATTATATATATAGGCATACTCAATTAATTAAGCCAAAACCCAAATTGTAATGGTGGCTACCACCATGGGTGCCGTGAGAGGGGAAGGTGATGGGTGGTGGGTGGTCGGTGTTGGTTGAATGGAGGAGATAGGATGAGCTTTGTGGGTGTTTGCAACTATGGACTATTTACAAAAAGTTATGGTTTTGTTATTGACAATGCATTGCCTTTTCCTAGCATTGTGTGATGTTTATTGGAGTTTCTGAAAAACTGACTTCACTTTCCTTTTTAGATTTGATGCAAAAAGTTATCGTTTGGGTCTACATTCTAGGGAGAGAGATGAGTGTTTGTTTGGGTCCAAATTTTAAAGAGAAATTAATGTTTGTTTAGGTCTAAATTCTAGAGAGAGAGAGAGATGAATATTTGTTTGTGTCTAAATTCTAGAGGGATATATGAACGATATCTGAGAGAGATCATGGAGTTTGGTACACCATCATCACTGATGTTTCCCATTTTCACCACGCTTGCAATGCTCAACTTATTCAGTTTTGTTTGGGTCATGATTAGGATGGTTATAGATGTGCAAATTAATGTTTTGGAAGCATTGGCGTTGCAGATTGTTTTATGTGGTCTCATTATTTTGATCAACCTGCCGATGATATTTCAAGGACTCTTCTTTCGAGAAGACAATGGAAAATGGCCACCTCTGTTGGATACAAGTCAATCATGCTAGCTCTATTGGCTTGTTCGATAGTTTTGTATTAGTTAACCATCCTAGAGAAAGATATATATTTGATGGTGGTGTGAGAAGGGTATGGTTGGTCATGGATGAGAAAGAAATAAGAGAAGAAGAAGAAGAAAAGTAAAAGAATACAATGAGAGAAGAAGAAGAAAAGAAAAAGAATACATAAAAATTAAAGAAAATTGGAAGAGAAATATTTTGATTTATAATGGCATTAAGAAGAAAATTATAGAAAGAAATAAGAGTAATTTGACTTTTTATAACTTATGTTACGTCCATCCAAAATTGCATTTTGGTATAAAGTTCAAGAGTTGAAGTGTTACAAATAAAATTTTACGGAGGCTTTATATTTTTTGAGTAAATCACAGAAGGTTAAATTATAATTCACTTATAATTTTTTTACATAATAATTGTTAGACACTTTTAAAATATAATTATATAATACTCTATAATGTTATGATTGATGTGTTCCAATCACATCCGATAACCATTCTTATTGTGGTAAGGAAAATCAAAATCAATTTTCATTGAGATGGGATACTCTAGCTGCCAAAGATCTTCTTGTCCCTTCTGTCCCTAATGCAATGATAGCGGATGTTTTCGGACAAAGGGAACAAGAACATTTGAATGCATTCCTGCCCAATCCAGCTAACCAATGACAAATCATGAAACAAACTCTTAGGGTCTGTTTGTTTGTGCTTTGAAAGTAGTTTTCAACACTTGAGTTTGAGTATGGTGTTTGATAAGAGTGTTGAAAACTAATTTCAAAACTCTGCCGAGAGTTCTGCCAAGAGCTCTGTCTATATGTCATACCATTCTGTGACAGCAGAGGGCGCGCGGGATGTCTGGCCAGTTGTCCGAAACAGTGAATTTTTTTTTTTTTTTTTTTTTGCAATTGATTTATATAATCATGAAAAATATTTTCTGAAATTTTTAAAATTTTTTATGTGTTTTAAAATAATTTTAAGTTGTTTGTTTAGTTATGAGTTGTAAATTTTTGTATCACATATCAAATGTCACATCAACAATTCCCCACTCAAATCAAACCTCTTTTCCAAAACTATTTTCAAAACTCTTTACCAAACAAATTTTCTACACTCAAATCATAATTCCACAACACACAAACTCAAAATATAACTCATACTCTCAAATCACATTTACAAAACTCTACCAAACGCTACCTTAGAGTCTGTTTGGTAACGTTTACGTTTTCAGTTTATATTTATAAAGATTTTATAAATTGATTTTTGTTTATTTTTTTTAAAAAATAAATTACAAATGCGCTTGGTAATTGATAAAATATTTTAAAAATTTTAAAAATATAAAAAATAGTGAGAAATGACAAGTGGTGGCAAGTGGCGGCGGAAGACGGTGGTGAAAAGTGGTGACGGTGGGTGATGGGTAGCGGGTGGTGGCGGGTGGGTGGGTGGTGGTGGTGGTGGTGGGTGGGTGAGTGACGGTGGTAGGTGGTGGGTGGTGGTGGTGGTTGTAAGTGGGTGGTGGGTGGTGTAGGTGGTGGGTGGTGGTGGTGGTGGTGTGGTGGGTGGTGGTGGTAGGTGGTGGATGGCGGTGGTGGTGGTGATGGTGGTGGTGGGTGGTGGTGGTGGTGGTGGTGGTGGCGGTGGGTGGGCGGGTGGTGGTGGTGGGTGGTGGTGGGTGGCGGGTGGTGGTGGCAGGTGGGTGGTGGGTTGTGGTAGCAGGTAGGTGGTGGTGGTGGTGGCGGCGGCGGTGGTGGGTGGTGGTGGTAGGTGGTGGTGGTGGCAAGTGGTGGTGGGGGTAAGTGGTGGTGGCGGAAGACGGTGGTAGAAAATGGTGGCGAGTGATGGCTAGTGGTGGCTAGTGTTGGGTGATAAAAAAAAAATACTGAAAACTCAAAACGGAAACACATTTTTTGAGTTTACATTTTTGGCCAAATTTATAAACTGAGACCATTGATTTATAAATCAAAAATTTACCAAACAAGTTTTTATTTGAGTTTTTTAAATTTTTGTAAATATAAACAGAAAACTGAAAATGTAAGTGTTACCAAACAGCAACTTATCATTTGGAAATATATTATTTTAATAATTTTTTAATTTTTGATTAAAATATGAAATAAAAAAATAATATATTTAAAATAACTTTTTAATTTTTTATAAAAAAATATATAAAAATTAGAGAAAAAATATATATTTTTTTATTTTTTAATATATGTTATACATTTTCTAATTTTTTTAATAACTTTTTAATTTTTAAACTAAAACTTTCACATGCTAAACGAGATCTTATGGGCTGAGAGACTAATCCTTATACTTATCTTTTCAATTCTTAAACGCAGGAAATAATTTAAACTCTTATTTCTTTCAATGTTTGGTTCCCTCTTCCACTTACAAGGTAACATATTGATCTTCGAAAAAAAAAAAAAAACCCTTATGTCTTTAGCAATGATTGACACACCAACCTCTTGAAGAGAAAGTACACAGAAGTTAGCTAGCAAGCAACTGAATTAACCCAATTGATTAGGTTTATCATGTCAAATATTACAATTTTTTTCTTATTTTGTCAAATCCTAATGGTTTACTCAACCTAACCCTAATTTCAATGGAGAATTATTTTTTATTTTAATCTTATAGTATTAGTGGTGCTCACGTGTCGAGTCAAATAACTTTTCATCTATTATCTATTTGAACTTAGATAGATTGAAAAAAATCAATATATATTCGTTCGCTTAGTTAACGGAAGCGGATTGAATGGACTATATGAATTGACGAATAGATGCAGATGAGTTTGGTGATTTAGACTTTATTATTTTAGATCTTTTTTCGAACTATTTTAGGTCCTAATTTTTTTATAACTTTCAAATTTTGTAAATAGAAAATATAATTACTAAATATAATTTTTTTTTAATACATAAGTTATAAAAAGCATAAAATCATTTGTTTAGGAATGTTGGTGGATCAGGCTAAATCGAAAGGTCTTCCATTTAACATTCATTCGAATTTAGACCGGTTAAAAAAATATATTTAGATTATTAAAATTATCTATTTTATTTTGAGAACGATTAGTTCTAGCGATTTAGGTCCCGTTTGGGAAGTAACTTTTTTAGTTTAAAAATTAAAAAGTCACTAAAAAAATAAAAAAAACTAACTATCTATGTTAAAAAGTCAAAGATTTCATTTTCACTTTATTTTTTACACATCTTTTGGTAAAAAATTAAAAATTCATCCTAAACATACTAATTTTTTTATATTATATTTTAGTTAAAAAATTAAAAAATTACTAAAAAAACTTGTTCTCCAAATGAGGCTATAATTTTGACAAACTGGATGAATGACAATTATGGATAATCATGGATACTGTCATGTCTTCCTACCCACAAAACAAACGTGACACCTCTTGAAATTTTCAAATTGTCCATTCACGTACTAATAAATTAAAACACTAAAAGGAGTGATTAGAGATAGTCACGGGACGAGTTTGGAACGAATTTGCTATCTTTGCTCTTGCTTTCTATTTCAAATCCCACCCTAACCTTTGCCCTTGCCCCAACTATATTATGGGTGAAATTTTTTAACTCCATCTCTGTTTTCGCAGATATCTGAACACATTTTAAATAGGCAATATTCGCCCCTATTATAGGTGGCCAAAATATAATCCACTTCCATCCGCACATAAGTGTAGGCTTCGGTAAAATCCATCCCGTTTGGCCGAGTATGGGCGGACCCGTGCAAATATCTGACTACATTTTTGATAGGTGATACCCGCCCTCGCCTCTGCCTTCGCCCTCGTCCCCACCGACGCCCACCTCCATTACGAGTGACCACAATATAATTCACCCCTGTCCCCACGTAAGTGTTGAGTTGAGTAAAATTCACCCAATTCGAGCGGATATAGACGGATCCTTGCAGATCGGATTAAAATAGCCATCCCTAATTGTGACATAGTAAAGTTTGAAATTTTCAAATTAATAATAATATTATTATTAAAACTAGAAAAAAAAAATTTAGTCAAAACATAGTTAGCAAACTAAATGCATGTGAATTAAATTTATTCGAAACATAACAGATATCATATTTAAGCCTTGTTTGGAAATAAATTATTTTAATAATTTTTTAATTTGTTATGAAAAAATATATAAAAATATAAAAAGTAATATGATCACTTATAATGATTTTTTGATTTTTTAATTAAAATTAAAGATTATGAAATGAGACCTAAACATTTTTTTTAAGTCGTCTTTCAAATCAACTCTCTTTTTACTATGAGGACTTTTACTTTCAATCATTCTTTTAAAATGCGTAGAAGAAGAGGCAAATGGTGTGAAAGAACCTTCACCTTCCATGAGCCAAAAATAAAATGCAAATATAAAGCCCCACACTAAGATTTGTTAGAGATGATCACTAATTGCAATATTTTAAAAGGTTTGATTCAACTTTATTTGGATTATCAAATTAATATTGTAGGTGTTAATTTTTGCCCACACAATCAAATAGGGAATACTCAGCAGGAGAGCACCGACAGAATAGATTAAGCCCGAACAACTTGTCACAAAAAGATAAGAGTCTAGTGGCGATTCGTCCACCCGAAGGCACTCCGACGATCAAGTCAGTAATTATCTCTCAAAGATAGCCAATAGTCCTTAACTCACTAGACAGAGCATAAAAAACATACCTTAGACTCACGAGGGTGCCTCACTTTTATAGCTAGCACTAAACTGATCCGTGTAGAAGCCTAGCTTCAATGGATTTTGGCTCAATGCTTATATTGGACTCCTAGCTAGATTGAGATAAACTCCCTAAGAGCTTTGTCTTTATCCATACTAAGGTCCTTTCCAATTCTAGGACTCTTGTCCCTTATCTGCTCATCTCGGATTCCGGTATCTTCGCAGATAATCTTGGCTTAGCCAAGATCACCTTGGCGTCATGGCCAAGACACGTGGCATCTCGGCTGACACTTCGGCGTCACTTTGGCCATGTGTTGTCATTCACAAAATATGTTCCCACAACTGCCTCATAGGTTCTATTACCTCAGCATCCTAAGGTGATAGAACCTACATCGTTTGTTTACATAGTACGTCAGCTAAAACTTACTCTATCCTTCATGACAAAGATTATCACCCGTCGGCTTCACATGACCAAGACTCTGTAGTCTACTTTATCAATGACCAAGAACCAAGAACCAAGTTCTTCAAGTTCCTTGACCGAGATCGCTCCTCTAGCCGAGGTTTTTGTTTCATTAAATCTAGAACTCCAAGAGTTTTATCTGCGAATGAGCTGTCATGCACGGTTTACTTAACCGTTTTCTTCACGCGTCGCTCTCTTATTAGTTTGTATTTGATACGTGATATCAGGTCGCGTCGCTTCTACGCACATCGCCTGACAGACATGTCGTCCAAGGCATTCCATTATGATTTGCCGCCTTTTTGAGTTTCAACAAAACTCTCTCTCTCTCTCTCTCTCTTCGTCTTCTTACTTCGTATTTTCGCATTCTATCTTTGCTCAAGACTTTCTCTATGTAACAAGTTCTCTACCTCTATTGCTATTTCTTTAAGCTCTCTGCAACTGTGTTCCGTTCACCTCCTCCGGCAAAGCATTAATTGTTCTTCTCTACTCATTGCCACCATCTGACTCCAGTGTACCTTAAACCGGTGTCCTTGACCTCGGACCCAACTGTTGAGTTCTTTGTTTTCTTTCAATATTCAGTTTAAGTTCTCCATGATTTTGAATATGTTTTCTTCTTTACTATCTGTCCATTCTGTTGTTTTTGAATCTGCTTTGAATTTCATCATTTGTGTGTCAAACATGCTTGTTTGCGATTTTGTGTTGTTCAATTTGTCTTTGGGTCTACATATGTACATACGAACTGTTCATATACTTGATGTTTTAGCAATTTGTCACTGTTCTTGGCTTTTGCGCATTTGCACACACATATTCAGTGTTCTTGAATTTCTGTTTGTTTTCTTGAATATGAATCATGTCCTTTTCTATTTTTCTTGCTTATTTCTAGATCTTTTCCTTGATTTCCTGTTTTTGTATATATTTAGGTTTGGGATCTGATAGAAACAACATTCCCTAGGGAAATTGAAACAAATTCCCCTTAGATCTTGAAAAACCTTTGCCTCAGTTCCTGTTTAGGGTTTAGCTGAGGTCTTTCAAACCCACACCAACCACTCTCTTCTGAAATCTTGTACCTTTTTCTTTTAGCCGACATCATGTGTATGTTCAGGTGGAGGGTAAACAGTCCAGAAAAACTTGAATATTTTAGAAGAGAGTTCTTCATCTCTCCCGACGTCCAGCTTAGGTTGGTTAGGGAGGAAGACTCTATAATGCCTAGTTATCACAACCCAAACCCGTCCCTATGGGTTTAGCGTCATAGCTAGCCACTAATCCTTGGATTACCAAAGGCCTCTGAACATGATAACATAAAATAAGGGCTGCAGAAGCAAATATACAAAATTAACATAGTCCATAGAGCTGTGCAGACATACATGAGACAAAAATTTTCAAAACAAACTTATATATATACAGATGTGACATAAAAAATACATTAGTCTTACGTCACCCAACTACACAGATAGGATCAAAGGGTACTTAGCCCAAGTACAGATATACAAAACAAGCTCAACTTAAGCCTTGACATAATCCTCTCATAAGGAACCTCCTCCGGAGGCATGGTAGTTGGTTGACAAAATAGAAACATAGGCCATCAACTCTGGGCCGGGTCACGTGCCTGCTTACCTACATATATAATATAAATAATGAGCTGAAGCCCAGTAAATAATAATTGAGTAAAGAGGTTTAATGAATATTGTCCTTAACAGTTATAGAAAACAGAATTCAATAGTTGTCAGAAATGAATTCATAATTATGTTCAGAAATCATAGTACAAAACAGATACAATTTTAGAGTCATATTCATAATTAGAACTTGCACTTAATCATACGTGGCACATTCATTGGCACTAGCAAAAACAGTTGACCCATAAAGGGATGGCCATAAAGGCATATAGTTGACTCATAAAAGGACGACCATAAAGCCATACAGTTGACTCTCATGCACGGAGATGGTACAGTTGACTCATAAGACGTTCAGTTGGCTCATAAAGGGACGTATACATAAGGATCTATAACAGTTGACTCATGAGACGTACAGTTGGCCCATAATTGGGACATAACAAAACAGATAATAGATGTCATTTGAAGCTAAGAATGTCATGAATACATTTCAGAAACATTTGACAACCATTCATTCATGCAGAAAATAATATAAATGGAAACAGATCATCTTATATCATTCAGAAAATACTTTTAATTGAACATAGCTTTACAAAGTTATTACTCACAGATAACTGGGGGCTCCAAATAGACGGGTAGAGTGGACAATTCACTAAACTTGAGGCACGTAACCTACATAACATGACAGATACATACATTGAAATACACGCTCGGATTGTACATAATTTATTTCATTTGTTCCTAGTGTGTTTTTAGCCTTTATCCTCATTATGGTGTCTTAATCTTGGTCTAGGAACGCCAAGGATGGAATGGGGATGCAAAAATGTACTTGAAAATATTTTTCAAAACTTGCTGAAAACAGAGTCCATGCTCGAGCGTAACTTTCCTCGCTCGAGGGGACTTGCAAAATGTAAGGGCTCGCTCGAGCGCAACTTCCTTCGCTCGAGCGGCGGCAAACTTTGAAAAAGTACAGGTTGCTTGATTTTCACGCTTGACCGATGCTCGATCCTCTCTCGAGCGTGAGACTCAAACCCTCGCTCGAGCATGACTTTTGTCACTCAAGCAATCTGCAAAAATACATGAACTTCTGGGAGCTTGCAATTCACGTTCGAGCGAACTTATGGTTGCTCGAGCGGAAGTGTACGCATTCAGATTGGTCGTTCGAGCGTGGAAGCAAAATTATTTCCAAATTTGCTTCCAAATCTTAAAACTCAATCTTTAAACATCAAAACTTGATTTTTCTGGGCCAAAACTTGAGGAACACTTAGGAACTCATAAAACATCATGAATTAAGAACCATTTCAAGAAATCATGGCCCAATGGCTTGCCAATTATGCAAATTTCAACTTAAAATTTACGAATGATCCATGAACATGTCATGCATGAATTTCTTTGACCTTAAGCTTCTCAAAACAAGATCAAATTAGGCAAATTGATAGAAAACATGATGAATTCTCAAAACATAGGTGAGATGAACACATGCATGAAATGATTATTTGAAATCATGCTCAATTTGTGAAGAAATGGACATGCATGCATGGTATGACCCATTTTCTTTCATTCAAGCTCAAATATAGTATTACATAGCTTAATTCTTTGGCTTCTTGGACTAAGTGATTTATTTTCAAAGTTGTAAGGTTGAATTCTTACCTAGAAGCCTTAATTCCTTTGATTCCTAGGAAGTCTTGCTCAAAACCACTAGTCCCTCAAATTTCCAAGCTAAATTTTTCTTATTTCTCTTCAATACTCTAGCAAGTCCCTAGTTGAGCTCAAGTCTTCTCTTTTCTCTACTTCTCTCATGTTTTGGGCTAAGAGGAGTATGTAATGAGAGTGTAAAAGGTAATAAGGAGGTCAAGGTGGCCTTATATAGGCTCCAATAGGATGACCTCATTAATAGCTAATCAATTGACATTATTTATTTAATTTAATCATTCCGAATCGAATTTCAATTGAACCTACCATAATATTCTAAAATTTTCAAATAACACATATACCAAGTCAATTTTATGATCAGATGCCGATAAGGCCTTCGATTCGCAAAATATAACGGAATTTCAAACAAATATTCCTACGATGAACAAATAAAAACACAAATAATGCAACATATATCCAATTAATTCAAAATCTGATCTTAATAACTTATTAGGCATATTAAGTCATGGATTAACGTTAATCATGTGTAGACAGCCCATTTTTGACCGACCTTAAGACTCAGACGTCACCGATTGAGCGCTCGGTGATGATGCATATTGTGCTCGTTCTGAGGTTTCAGAGTCTCGGCTGCGAGCCTTGCCTCCAAACTTCGGGGCTCTTTTGTGCTTTGCCTCGGTTTGCAAACTAGGTCTTGTTTTCTCTATTTTCTCTTCCCAAAGGGAGGGAGAGGTCTCGTAGACCATCTCTTAGTGGCCGTAGGCTATGTTTCTTGGTCGTAGGCCACTATTCCCGTTTGGAGACCAGTTTTCGGTTTTCGAAGTCGTCGGCCGTGCGCTTCGGTTTGGGACTGCTTAACTACCTCTGTTTGCTCTGGTTTTTGGCACACACCTTGTTTCCTCTCCTTAGAGGGACACTGTGGCCCAAGAGACCACCTTCATGGTCGTACGCCACCTCTGGTGCTTCACAGCCTGTTTTCGGGGCCTCGGGCCGCGCGTTTTGGCCGCCGAACCCTCGTTTTGCATCGGTTAGGGTTCATTTTTGGTATGGACCCTATTTTCATTGTTTGGAAGGTGGTACTATAGTGGGAGACCATAAATTCTTTTGGAGACCATTTTCTCTCTCCTCTAGCCGATTTTCTTGACAGAAAGCTGGTTTTCCTCACTTTTGAGCCACAATTTCAAGTCTCTCATACCACCATTGTGTTGTACTCATCTAGGAGGCCACCAATATGGGTAGGCCGACTAGCTTTTCTTCCTGACCCTTTTGAGCCATGCTAGAAAGCTAGTTTTTCTCTCTCTTGGGTCACTTTTTTTGGTCTCCCACCATACAGCTGTATTCTACTCATCTGGCAGGCCACCTTTTTGGTATGGCTGACCAACTTTGCACCTTGACCTTTTTGAACCCTAGTCGGTCGACCAAGGCAAGTGGTCAGCAGACCACTTGAACTGGTCGGCCTACCTTCTGCTTTTTGGCCTTTCTGAGTTATATACAGCTGTGCCAGCTGTGTAGCATTTGACCCACTCTCTGAGATTTCACCCTTTTGTTTGTCTTCTTAAGGAGGTTTTGACCCTTTTGCTTAGTTTCTGAGAGTTTTGTCAAGCTTCTTGAGCAAGCTTGACCCTTTTGGTCTAGCTTCCTCAAGAAGCTTGACCCTTTTGCTTAGCTTCTTTTAGAAGCTTGGCCTTTTTACTTGAGGCTTCTCCAAGAAGCCTTGGCTCTCTTCCTCTATAAAACAAACCTTCCCTCTCCATTTGCAAGGGTTAGAAACATTTGGCTGAGATAGATACACCCCACCCTCCATAGCTCTCTTCTTCAAGCTCCAAACCCTAATATTCTTGGCCATTTACACTACAACTCACAGCCTACCACCTCCACCATCCATTCAATCACCTTGGAGATGTTTTTTAGAGGTTGAAGGCTCACCTTCTTGGTCCAGAACTTGCTGCATTGCTGTGCTACAAGGGTAAGTCATAATTTCTTCCATTTTTGCATTATTTTCCTTCATAACTTAGCCCTATTTGAAAGCATTTTTGGGTTCTGACATAAACTGGAAAAAGTCTTTTTTTGATCTTCTAAACATGTTTGTTTAAGGACTTTTTTCTATTTGGGGTCATCTACTCCCTTTCATGCTTCATTTCCTCATGCTTTGAGCCATGCATTTGAGCATTTGCATTTGAGCATTTGAGCATTTGCATTTGAGCATTTGCATTGGCCTTGGTTTGGCCTTTTAGCCACTGAAATCCAGTGGATTTTCAGTGGCTTAGATGTGTTTTTGAGCCCTAAAATTAGAGAGGGGTGACCCTCTTACCCCTTGTTCTCTTTACTAGCTTTGTTGGCCTTCCAAAGGAGCTCCATTTTGCATGTTGAGAAGTCTTGTTTCAAGCCATTATTTGTGAGTTTCAAGGTCTGCCTTGACTCTGTCCAGAGCCCTTTTAGCCATATTTTGTGTCTTTGATGCATGTGTAGAACAATCACATTCAAGGCCTTTCAAAGGGGCCTTTATTTGCATGTCTCCTAGACCCATTGTAGCTCGACTTTTCGCGCCCCCTTTCGGAAGAATGAAATAGCCCTTACAGTTTGGACTCTACTTGTGTTGGTTCTGAATCTGATTTCACAAGTGCAATGTGAAACAGTGGAAACACAAAAAGAGTCTAAATCCGGCAATTGTTTTTGGAAAATCGATGTTTGAATCAAATGCCAAAAATGGACTACTTTGCCAGATTTCAGAGTCACCACCTAAATATTTATGGGAAATTTAGGAAACCCGTGACTCGTGCCAAAGGCCATTAGTCCGTCGTTACCAAAGTGTCTTGGTTCGGGAACTTAGGTATGAGAGGGGAATGTCAATAATGAGCACCCCACTCACCCGATCAAAGATCAACCTGTACTAATTATGATGTGATTCTTATGTACAATATATGTTCTTATTCTGATTATTTAATAAATCCTAAAATTTATTATGTGAAGCATACAAGGTATAGACTAGTTTGCTCAAATTGGAACAATTCAATTTCATATTTGTTTCTTGAAAGGGTTTGAATTTGCCACCCTTAGGTGGGCTTAGGTTTGTGAATCTTAAAACGTACATTCGTTGAATCATTCCAATTTAAGCAACAAGCCTTCATCCACAGGCATTCAAACAATTTATCATTTAAGTAATTAGCCTCATGGTAGGATGCTAAACATAATAAGAAAAATATATATAAGCGGGATGCTAAAGCATAACAACTCACATATTTACCGACGTCTCGCGAACAACTACAAAACAAAGTTAGAAAATATGCATGATTCCTAACTATACAACACATGTGATATGCAATTACTAGACTCGGCTACTAACATGGCATATGAAATGAATTGATCGCATGGGTCTAAGCATGTATTCAAGGAAGTATTGAAACGACAATGCGAATTGGATGATGAACCGAGCCTTGGTGTATGCAATACAAGTGGATGCAAACATGAGTATGCTAAATAAAACATGATATCTCTAATCTAACCATCATAAGCTGGTAAATAAAAGGGAGAAAGACGTGGGGTTTGAAGACATGCACACACACACACGCACACTTATTACAAATTTGTTCGCCCTCGCGCAGGAGGGTCTGAATGAACTAATGCGCCCTCACGCAGGAGGGTCCGAATGTCCGAATAAATAATTATTACAAAACCGAATGAATAATAAATGAAAAGGGCTGTCTAATTTATTACAATAATTGATGTAAGGCAAGCCTTAATAAATTCGGTATAACGTCCGACCGAATTCAATTAATCATATTGGTTCTTTATGTCGGTTGTAATCCAATTTTAACCAATTTTATTAGCCTTTTTTATTACCTGTCCATTTCTTTATATTTTCTCCTGTTTGTGCAAAAATGATATTTACATCCACTAAGTCTGAAATGCAATAAAGGAAAATCAGTGTCGACTTAATCCGAATAAACCTTATTTTCTTCAGAGGAAATCACAAATGAAGAGTCAAACTCATGTACAAGTTAGGGATTTCAAGTTAAACTCAAGATGTGCAACAAGGACTAGTCAAACTCAAAAGAGTAATAATGACTTAGAAAAACCCAAACTTGAGTGATAAGGACTTGAAATCCAAACTTGATAATGAGTGATAATGACACTTTCCTTGGCAATTTCCAATGGTCAAATAATTCCTTAACAGTAAATAAACAGGTGATAAATTTTTCGGGGGAAATTACAAAGAAAGAGTCAAACTTATGTACAAGTTAGGGATTTCAAGTCAAACTCAAGATGTGCAACAAGGACTAGTCAAACTCAAAAGAGTAATAATGACTTAGGAAAACCCAAACTTGAGTGATACTGGCTTAAAATCCAAACTTGATAATAAGTGATAATAACACTTTCCTTGGTGATTTCCAAGGGTCAATTAGTCCCTTAACAGTAAACAAACAGGTGATAAATTCTTCGAGAGAAATTACAAAGGAAGAGTCAAACTTATGTACAAGTTAGGGATTTCAAGTCAAACTCAAGATGTGCAACAAGGACTAGTCAAACTCAAAAGAGTAATAATGACTTAGGAAAACCCAAACTTGAGTGATACTGACTTAAAATCCAAACTTGATAATAAGTGATAATGACACTTTCCTTGGTGATTTCCAAGGGTCAATTAGTCCCTTAAAAGTAAACACACTGATGAATAAAGAGAAATGAAAAATAAAAGAGTGTGCTTTAGTATAAGAACATGTATACATTTGGGGTAGTGAACCTCCAAAGAATTTAAACCGTTAAGTATAGAACGTTTTTATGCTTTTGGTGGTAAATCCCCTAAGAGATTAAATTAGTAAGCATAGAACGTTGTATACTTTTGGTAATGAATCTCTTAAGTATAAAACGTTTTATGCCGTTGGTAATGAATCTCCAAAGAGATTAAACCATTAAGAATAGAGCGTTTTATACCTTTGGTAATGAACCTCCTAAGAGATTAAACTATTAAGCATGGAAGAGTTCCTTTCTTATACTTGAATCACAATCTTAATTTTTCATAACTTTTTAATCGAAATAAGCAAAGAATGGAGGGAGGTTGCAGAGATGATTATGCGAAATTGATTAATTGGTTAGTACAAACAAACTTGATATTTAAAACATAAATCGTTGAAATAAATTAAACAGCCCCCTAAATAGCATATAATAAAGCGAGCAAAATTAAATAGCCGGGGTTACTATTCACCGCCGGAAGTACTATTCATCGCCGGGGTTATTACTCACCGCCGGAGGTACTATTCATTGTCGGGGTTACTATTCACCGCCGGAGGTTACTATTCACCACCGTGATAGATTATTTACAGTAATAAATTACAACAATTTATATACAATATTGAAATTACAGCAGATATATGGGTGGTGCAGCCTTCCCATTAAAGCGATAAACAAAGTTATAAAACAAAGTAAATAAAGTATTTAAACAAATTATATCACATTTTAAATTAAATGAAAATTTGTGAAAACTCACCTTTTGGAGAAATAATGAATTTTCTGAGTCACAAACTTTTTTTTTTGATTACTCTCAAGTCTGTGGAATGTGTTCTCAATTCTCAATCCAAAATTTGAAATTATAACTTTAGTGGTTGTTTTTTGAATGGTGTAGTGATGAAATAGAAATAAAAATATTAAAGAAAATATTTTATTTCTTTCTCCCTCTTAATCCTTCTATCCCTCCTGAGCCTCTTCAGAATTTCCTCTCTTCAGCCTCTTGATTGCCTTATATAGGCAAATAACATAGTAATAATAATAATATAATAATAATAATATAATATATATATATATATGCAAAGTGATTGAATTGGTGTCGCCATGCCGACATCAATATATATTTTTTTATTATTTTTATTTTATAATATATAATATATATATATATATATAATATAAAATATCTAAAATATATAATTTATGCCAAAATACTAAACATATAATATACTAATATAATTTTATATAAAATACTAAACATATAATATAATAATTTTAAACACATAAAATAATTTGTTTTATTATTTTCTTTTATATAAAATACACTAAAAATATGAACAAACACATAAAATTATGAAAAATTACAAAAATACTAAACTAATGAAATATTTAGTATTTTAAAATAATTTGGCCATAATGGTGAAGGTTGGGATTAAAGTTCAAATTCCATTTCTTTTACTGAGAATTCTGTGAGAAACACATTCTAATTGTCATCATCGGGTAATCAAAAGAAAGCGCCCAAGTCTTAGGGTCAGTCAAAATGAGGTGTCTACACCCATTTCAAGCTCTTTTTAGTGGGTTTTAGGACCCTCAGAACCTCTATCCAGAGGTGGTTTTGCCATTGTGTGTGTCCATGATGCATGTGTAGAACAACCCCCTTATTGGCCTTTCAAAGGAGCCCAGCATTCTTGCATGCATTGACTGAGTTTCAGTGGTTATTTGGTCATATTTTGGCATGCCATACTTCTTTTTTTGGCTGGTTTGGTGAGCCTTCATATGCTCCATATAGTTGTAGTGTAATTCATGGTTCACTAGCTTTCTTTGCATGCTTTGTTGACCCTTGATTTTAACACTTTTTGGCCATGCCTTAAACTAATATTGTGCTTATTTTGGAATGCCCTAGCTCTATTTTTGGGTGTCATGGTTGAATGATGTTGGTTTTGCATGCTTGTAGTTCAATACCCATGCTTCACTTTGAGTTTTGAGGTTCATTCCATGCATATACTGAGGTGTGTTCATGTTTTCGGCTCATTATACATCATATTTCAGAGCTTGTTTGAATGCCATATTGCCATGTTTTGTACTCTTTAAATGTGTTTGAGAGTCGGACTTGTATGCCTTGTTTTCAGACCATTAAATGAGTTCCATTTCGTTGCATTCCGAGCCATCATTTTAGGCCATTTCCCCACTATTTCAGACCTGCCTAGGGTCTTTTTGGGGTTGGTTTTGCCTTTGGTGCATTGCTTTGGGTACCTCTAGTGTAACGCACTTCACTAGTTTCGGTACCTGGGCCCTCTAGCTTGCATTGTGTGCCATATTTGCATGTTTCGGGACCATATTTTATGCCATTTCAGAGCTGAATCATGCGCCATCCTATGCCATATTTCATTCCTTGCCATGCCTTGTTAGAGTTACATGTTGTGCCTTAGGATCGGTCCATTACATTCGTGCATGTTTGCATGTATTTCGGTTGTCTCATTTTCATCATATGGTCACTGATGTGAGTGTGGCTGAGGTCCATTCATATTATTGTAAGTCCATCGTGCATTGTGTATGTCATTTTAGTCCATAGCATTGTGTATGCTAGGTTGCATGTTAGAGCATTGTGTATGCCATGTTACATCACGTGCATTGTGTATGCCATTTTAGTCCATAGCATTGCGTATGCTAGGTTGCATGTTAGAGCATTGTGTATGCCATGTTACATTATGTGCATTGTGTATGCCATTTTAGTCCATAGCATTGCGTATGCTAGGTTGCATGTTAGAGCATTGTGTATGCCATGTTACATCACGTGCATTGTGTATACCATTTTAGTCCATAGCATTGCGTATGCTAGGTTGCATGTTAGTCGCATTGTGTATGCCATCTCATTTGCATTGTGTTTGGGATAGGAGTTAGCCAAAACACGGGAAACGAGGGACGTTTCGTACCCGAAGTGACGAAACGTGTCTCAATTCCCAGTTCCCGACACTCTAGATTATCCATGATAGAGTCTAGGCCTTGTTGTGTTTATATGTGCATTCATTTCACATCGAGTCGTGCAATTTGACTCCTCGGCCATCATGCATCAAGATACGTGATTGGTGGCACGAGGATCGAGGTGTGCATACATATGTGAAAATACTTTGCCATGCCCCTTTCTTGCTCTCTATTGCAGCAAACCAGAAATCAGCAGCCTTCTAGAGCTTCACACAGCATTCTGAGATTAATTGCAAACAGAGGCAAATCGGGGCATCGCGAGGAATTTCCCGACGAGCCAGCTCGAGCATGTATGTATCTTTCATCATCCGGAACAGAGCTGAGGCGGTCCATTTAGCTTACATGCTAAGTTACTTGCTTTCCAAGTTATTTTGTTAATTAATTAGGGTTTTTTAATATTTAATTATTTATTCGGACTGTATTATTTATTTGGACCCTTCGAGCGAGGGCAATTGTGTAATAAGTGTGCGTGTGTGTGGTGCATGTCTTCCAACCCCACGTCTTTCTTCCTTTTATTTACCGGCTTATGATGGTTAGTTTAGGGCATGTTTCAATTAGCATACTTATGCTCACATGTTTGCATTCATTCATCTGTCTTGCATGCACCGGGCTCGGCGCATCATACTAACTGCATTGTATTTCAATTCCGAGTTGAATACATGTTATCTGTTGCATTTCATATGCCATGTTTAGAATAGCCGAGCCTATCTTAGTTGCATTTTGCATGTGTTGCATTAGCCATCTTAACATGAACTAGGATCATGTATTGATTACTAACTAGTTTCTATTTTGGTTTGGAGTACTCGGTGAGTGTTTATGCTTTAGCATCCTTGCATGCGTGTGAGTGACTACCATGATAGCATGCTTACCATGAGACTATTTGCTTATGTGATATAACTGTCTGAATGCCTGTGGGCGAAGGTTGGGTTATTTGGATTGGAACAATTCATCGACTGCGAGTTTTAAGCCCACTTGAGAGTGGCAAAATCATGTTTTCTAAGCCCACCTGAGGGTGGCAAATCCACATTTTAGCCTACTTGGGAGTAGCATCTTCAAACCGCTTTCAAATAAACAAACATGAAATGTTTTGTTCCAATTCAGGCGATCTAGTCTATACTTGTATGTTGTGCGCATCACATAGTAAATCTAGGCTAATAACCGGAATAAGAACGCATAATGTTTTCAAAACTAGATATCATGGTTAGTAAAGGCTGATCTTTGATCGGGCGAGCGGGGGTGCTCACGAAGTGACCTTCCCCAATCGTACCCAAGTTCCCAAGCCGAGGCAACTTTGGTGATGACGGACACGTGGCCTTAGGCAACGAGTCAGGGTTTCCTAAATTCCCCCAAAATAAATATTTAGGTGGCGACTCTGTATCTGGCAAAGCAGTCCATGTTTGGCTCTTCTTTCAAAAAAATCTATTTTCAAAAACGATTTGTCGGATTTGGACTCTTTGATGATTCATCGGTCTTGCATTGCACTCTGTAAGATTAGATACAGGACCGTGACATTGAGTCCTGAATTGTAGTGAGCCCAATGAACAAAACGGGATTCCCTCCCGGGACATTCGGGGACGTCTATAGTTTCGGGCGACTCTGCTGGGGAGTTAGAGAACTTGACTCGAACTCATGATATCTGGTTTTGACTACACTTATGTGTTTCTTTGCATTGCATTTACATTGGTGCGCCTAGGACACCATGTTTGCCATATGCTATTCCTGAACGGTTTGCCGGAGGCTCGCTTTGAGAAGCGTGCCATAAGGCTGACTGGTTG
This sequence comes from Camellia lanceoleosa, assembly GCA_025200525.1. Lineage (NCBI taxonomy): Eukaryota > Viridiplantae > Streptophyta > Magnoliopsida > Ericales > Theaceae > Camellia > Camellia lanceoleosa. Next base: position 2,838,032 of record CM045767.1, on the reverse strand, counting down.
CGGGCTCTGCCATAACGGGAACACAAACCCCAGTTTTTACCGAGGCACCCTTTTTGACCGTTCGACCTAGTGCATATTCGGAATCCATAGTGACCATTCCAAGCTAGGACAGGTTGCTTACCCGATTATAGGTTGTTTGAAACCGCTGCGTGCGTAGTGAAACCTTAGCTCCTAACAAAATAGGACAGGGAAACCTTACCCCAACTTAGGGGTGTTTTGGCTCTCGCTTGTTTGCTATGTGCTTTAGAGTGCGTCTCTACAGGAATGCATGTATCAGTGTACAAGTTTGGGTATTAGGCCTGCGGGCACCAATTCAGTATTTTGGGAGTCAGTTATCTGCGGTATCCGATTTAGTTTTGGGGAGCAGTGATTTGGGAACAATGATCAGTGTATGAGAACAGTGTATTTCAGCTTATCAACTGCGTGTTGATTATACCCGACTGTGTGTTGTGTTTATTTACGCTGTTATGCTGTCCGTTTATCTGGTTGTGTATTTCCTTATTATTGCTTTATTTTTCTTTTTGCTAGGGGTAGTTTAGCACAATTGCTTCAAACCAAGCAGATATTCCCCAAGCACTCTGGACAAGAGGTCGTCGACTCCATCGATCTGAGGATCTGGTCAACGGACAACCAGTGTATCATTTCCTACCCCCGGTTATCAGACGGAGGTCGAGGAGACGCAGTGTATCCGAGCAGTGGTTTACCCCATTAGTGGACAGTCGAACTGAGGTCTTAAATGTTGCTATAGAGATAGATCTACCAGTAGTTCAGAGAGATCAGGGCAGTATGGCAGGAACGACAGGAGTTGAGGAAATGATGCGTCAGATGCAGGAGACCATGAGAGCCATACAGCAGGACGCTGTTCGCCGAGATGAGTTTGCCAAACAACAGGCCGAGATCATGGCCCAGGAGGCAGAGTTAATTGTCAGGCTGCAACAACAAGCCGGGGCATCTGCTTCACACCAAGCTCCTCCCCCACCAGGAGTTCCAGCACCTGGGAAGGCACCAAATGTCCAGGGAGATACGGACATCCCAACGGGGCCGGCTTCGCCCCCGATTCTACCTCAACTATCTAAGGCACCTACGCCTATCAATCAACCAGACTCTCCCTTTGAGTTCGAGGTGGACCATACAGCGTTAAAGTTGAGCAAGCTTGAGAAGTTGTTCAAAAAATCCCAGGGGGTAAAGTCCATCCCAGACATTGAGGACAGATATACCGACGTGGCTGTGACACTGTCAGATAGGTTCAAGATGCCACAAATAGACCGCTTCGACGGATCTGAGGATCCCATGGTGCATCTTCATTTGTTCTCAGATATACTACGGCCGATGGGCCTCACCAGACCGCAGAAGCTTTCATTATTCAGCCGGACCTTGTCAGGTGTGGCCGCTATCTGGTATGCAAAATTAGAAGATGATGTTAAGCGGAACTGGGATGAGATGGCCGAGGCTTTCATCACACAGTACTCCTATAACACTCAAATCGAGATTACAACTCGTGATCTTGAGACAACAAGGCAGGAGCCTAAGGAGAGTTTTTCAGATTTTGTAGCCCGGTGGAGGGCCAAGGCCTCAATGATGACCCTAAGGCCTACTGATAAAGATCAAATCCGGATGATTGTGTGCAATCTCCAGCCAAAACTGATGTAGAAAATGATAGTGTTCCCCTTCCCTACCTTTTCAGATTTACACGAGATGGGGGTACAAATTGAGGATGCTATGAAACAAGGTCTGATTGACCAAGACAGAGAGCAACCCAGAAGAACCTTCAACCACAACAACAATACCGGCACCAACAATGCCGCAAATGCTAGAGCTTCGGAAGTAAGCATGGTCACCACCATTCCCCCTCCAAGGCCCATGGCAGCTACACCTTTCTCCGGCGCGTCCGGAAGCAACACACAAACCCCCAAGTACCAACCTCGAGGCCAGAGAGCCTTCACCCCATTATATATGCCCCTGTCCAAGGCTCTAGGGGTATTAATCAGGAAAGGGCACTTAAAGCCCCTGGAGTCGAGGCCATTGTCAAATCCACTCCCTCCCTCTCATAACCCAACAAAATACTGCGCATATCACCAACAACATGGTCATAACACTGATCAATGTTTTAGATTGCGTCATGAGATTCAAGATCTCGTTGACAAGTAGGTGATTGTGCCTCCAGAAAAATCCAATGTCACAACAAATCCTCTCCCACCACACAACCAAGCTCCACCCCCAAACATATCAACTTTATCTAGACTGGGGTCGTGTCTTACGATCCTAGCATCTATATCACTCCTTCCCACCTACCCAAGCCGGAGGTGCTCCTTCTTGACTGCACTGACGTGTGCATGTTGGACATCTCCAGAACCCAACCCGAACCATCGGTGGTGACTGTCAAAGATAGAACATGGGAGATTTCAGGAAATAATGGGACAGTTGAGCCAGAATCTGAGGAATCTGGGAATTTTGCTGGGGAGGTATATAGTCCGAGTGACTACATTCTATCAGTAGGCCAGGTTGGGCCAAATGTGGAATTGCTGGCAGGGGCAGAGCTTTGTGTAATACAGGGGGATGAATCTGGTCAGAGGATAGATGATTTGGCGGCAGTGGAAGGGGACTTTACTAACCTCTAATTTTTCAATGAACAAGATCCAGAGGGCATGGTAGTCAACTGGTCAGATTTTGAGGAGTCAGCAGAGGTCACTGGGTGGCTTGATGACCTACCAGACGTTGTCGACGAAGCTCAGTTGGAATGGGGCTCGGTAGGGGCAAGAACATCAGTTGTGGCCGGCAGGGCCGGAAATCAGAATGAATCGCCGGAGAGCGCCGGTGCTAAGAATTTCGCTCAAGACTTGGGCATTGTGAATGCGGGAAGTGTTGAACAGCCAGTTGTACTGACGTAGTTGGAACAAGAAAGGTTCAGGGATTCTGAGAGAATCAGGAAAGCTAAGGCCCCTGAGGGGACTGAAAGTGCTGTGTGCACAAAGATAGAGAATGCTGTGAGCATGTGGACGGAAAGTACCGCAAGTACAATTGTACTGGAGCCGGACAGGTGTCTATTGGCTGCCGACGGAATGTGATGGGAAGACGATGACCTATGTCTTGCCCACACGGATGAGGATTGGGGGAGCAATCAGCCAGACGATACCTGGTACATCGGCGAAGTCGATCATATGACTAGAAGCGGGCAGTACTTCAAGCCCCACATCTAGATCAGCCAGAGGCGTCTGGGAAAGATAAGGAGGCAGAGAAACAGAAAAGAAGCAACTCGAAAAAGAGGCTGTACTGAAGCAGTTGAAAAAGATACAGGCAGACATCTCCATTTGGGGACTGCTTATGGCATCACGAGTGCATCGACAAGCTGTCTTATTGGCCATGGACAAGGCCAAGCTCTCAATAGACGCAACGCCCGAACAGCTGGTGGGTTTAGTTTACCCCGATGTTGACTTTCTCTAACAAAGAATTGCCACCTGAGGGTGCGAACCATAACAAGCCACTCTACATCTCCGTGGAACGTAGAAACAAATGGATACCTGTAGTGCTTGTCAACACAGGGTCCGCCATCAATGTGTGCCCGGCAAGGACTGCATATGCAATCGGTTTAAAGACCGCGGACTTTGTGCCGACAGCCCAAGTGATACGGGCATATGACGACACAAGCAGAGAAGTAATGGGGATAGTGAAAATTCAGACAAAGGTTGGGCCAGGACAGCATGAGGTAGACTTTCACGTCTTAGAAGTTCCTACGACCTTCAATCTACTTTTGGGGCAGCCGTGGCTACACCAGGTAAAGGCAGTTTCGTCCACCTTGCATCAGATAGTGAAATACCCCCATGGGAAGGGAGTAGCCATCGTTTTTGGAAATTCGTCGATCCATCCACCGCCAGAAGTATCTACGCCAGTTTTGGAAATTAAGCACGGTATGGAGGATGTGTTCATGTCCGGTTTTATCCTGGCTGAGGCCCGGGTCGTGTAGAACATCTTAGCTGTTAATGAGGGGGTGTATGTTAGCGCACAGTATACCTCATGAACAAGTTTCAACACATCCCCGAGATGGATTGGGAAAGAGCGGTCGGAAGGGCATTGCAGCATTGGCCAAAGTGCCACACAACCCCCATACCTTGGCTTGGGTTATCTGCCCATCAAAGAGGATTGGGTAAGGAAAGGTAAAGAGATGGCTGGGAGAGCCAGAGCGAAGCAGGCGGGGAAGCCTTTTGAGCTAATGCACCGACCCATCCAGGGTACCCTAAACGGACGCTTCGTCCGGGAGGTGGAGGACTTTCCATTTTATGGCTTCCCAAAGCCATGGATAAATGAAGAGAAGCGTTGTGTGCCAGGGTTCGAGATTTTCTTTAACCTACAGTTATCCGGAGATGACGTTGCCGAAGAGCAGACAGACCCATTAGCTGAGGTTAAGCAGAGCAAAAAAGTGGAGTCTGAGGACACCGAAAGTGAAATGGGGGTAGCGCTGGCGTGTCTACTTTCAGATCCTCCGATCGAATAGAAATGCTTGGGGGATAACTTCTCGGTATGCATGATCGGGAATGGAACGACTGCGGGCCTACCAGCAAACATTTTGGATGCATCTATCGCACCCTCTTTCAATTGGCAGTATGAAGAGGGATTTCTGTCAAGCAGCACCGGGTCAGGTAGTGAGCCGGAATCTGATTCCTCCAAATCTGATGAGTTGGAATCAGGTTCCAGTTCGACTGAGTCTGAGTCCGGTATTCCAGGGGGTGATAACCCGGATACCACAATCCTGTCTAGGTCGTCTTTTTCTTTCTCTTTTGAGTCTGTTGTAATCGAAGAATCGGACGATTTGGATGTGCTTAATGAGAATGATGTGGCTGTGGTTTCTGAGTACTTTTCTGTGCCCTTGATTTATTGCATTAACTCAGACTTTCAAAATTTTGATGAAAACGATGAGGAAGAAATTCCTCCAGTTTTGCAGGAAAGGTTTGTTAAACCCTTAATGGATGAAATCACTACCATGAATATTGGTACTGAAGAGGACCCGCGGCTGGTCCAGATCGGGTCCACATTGTCTTCGGAGGAACGTGAGCGCTTAGTCGCTCTATTAAAAGATTTCAAAGATGTTTTCCCGTGGTCCTACGAAGACATGCCTGGGATTGATCCTGAGATTGTATAGCACCGAATCCCTCTTGACCCCGAGGCCCGACCCGTTAAACAAAAACTCAGAAGGATCAGCCCAGACTAGGCTCTCAAGATCAAGGAAGAGGTCACCAAGCAAATTGATGCAGGGTTCTTGCTGGTATCTGAATGCCCAACTTGGTTGGCCAACATTGTTCCGGTGCCGAAGAAGGATGGCAGGATCCGGGTATACGTGGATTTCAGGGATTTGAATAGAGCCAGTCCGAAGGACGACTTTCCCTTGCCGCATATTGATGAGTTGGTGGACTTCACAGTGGGACATGCTTTGCTTTTGTTCATGGATGGCTTCTTAGGCTATAATCAAATAGGGATGGCACCTGAAGACCGGTAGAAGACTGCTTTCACCACCCCGTAGGGGACTTACTGTTACAGGGTGATGCCATTTGGGTTGAAGAACACTGGGGCTACATATCAACGGGCCACGACCACAATATTGCACGATATGATCCACAAAGAGGTTGAGGTATACGTGGACGACATGATCGTCAAGTCCAAAGAAAGAGAGGGCCACTACACCGCCTTGCAAAAGTTCTTCCAAAGGATCAGAGAATTTCGGTTGCGGCTGAATCCTCAAAAGTGTACGTTCGGTGTTACAGCCGAGAAAATGTTGGGGTTTTTTATTACATAGAGAGGTATCGAAGCCGACCCTTCCAAAATCAAGGCCATCTTAGAAATGCCACCACCAAGGACTGAAAAGGAGGTGTGAGGCTTTCTGGGTAAAGTGCAATTCATAAGACGGTTTGTTTCAAAATTAACCTTGACTTGTGAACCACTTTTTGGTATCTTGAAGAAAGGAAAGAAGTTCCAATGGGACGGCCGATGCCAAGCTGCTTTTGAACAGATCAAGGAATACTTACAGAACCCACTCGTGTTGTCACCGCCAGAGCCAGGAAACCACGATGGGCTGCATGCTCACACAAGAATTAGAGGACAAAGTGGAGAGAGCCATCTACTACCTGAGCAAGAAGATGCTAGAGATGAGACTCGCTCTACACACCGTTGGAAAAGGCTTGCTTAGCCTTGGTATGGGCTACCAGGAAGCTGCGGCACTACCTGTTAGCTCACTCTATAATGTTGGTTTCAAGATTAGACCCTATCAAATATCTATTCGAGAAACCGGCACTTACGGGTAGGCTAGCTCGTTGGTTGCTGTTGCTTTCCGAATTCAATCTGAAATATGTGATGCGCATGTCAGTCAAGGGAAGAGCAGTAGCAGAATTCTTAGCCGATTATCCAGTGGAAAGAGGTAAAGTAGTTGAGTACTTATTCCCAGATGAGGCCATTTTGTATTCGACGAAGAGTTTTGGATGATGTACTTTGACGGAGCGTCAAACCAACACGGGTATGGGATAGGAGTGTTGCTGATAGCACCCGACAACTCCCATATGCCTCTAGCATTCAAACTCCGGTTCAAAGTCTCGAACAATGAAGCAGAATATGAGGCATGCATTGCCAGTCTAGAAGCTGCCCTAGAATTATGGGCAAAATGGCTGGACGTCATCAGGGACTCGAACCTTGTTGTATCTCAAGCGAAAGGAGATTGGAAAGTCAAAGAAGAAAAGATGATAATATATCACTAGACCTTGGACTTGTTAATTCCTCGGTTTGAGAAGTTAAACTTTGCTCATCTGTTAAGAGAGAACAACAGGTTCGCAGATTCACTAACAACTCTATCTTCCATGATAAACATCCCGTTTGGAGTCCGGATGCATCCAGTCATTATTGACCAAAAATTTGTGTCGGCTTACGAGTCGATTGCCGCCATAGATGAGGTTCAAGATGAGAACCCCTGGTATTACGATATTTGGAATTTCTTGGAGAAGGAAGCATATCTGCTAGGGGTAAATGCCAAGGATAAAAGGGCAATCAGAAGAATGGCCGTCCAATTCATCATCTGCGGAGGCAAATTGTATAAGAGAGGTCATCTGGGAATGCATAAGCTGTGCGTTGAAGCTGAAGAATCAAGACGCCTAATGGAGGTCATCCATAGAAGGGAATGCGGTGTGCATATGAACGGGGTAATGCTAGCATGGAAGATCCTCAGACAAGGTTACTACTAGTCCACCATAGAGGAGGATTGTATCGACTTTGTTCGGCGATGCCACAAATGTCAGATCCATGCAAACCGCATGAACATCCCGCCGTCGAAGCTGTACAACATGACTTCGCCATGGCTGTTTTCAGTTTGGGGAATTGATATGATCAGGGCTGTTACTCCGAAGGGGTTGAATGGGCATGAGTTTATCCTAGTTATGATAGACTATTTCACAAAGTGGGTTGAGGCCCAATCCTATGCGGTGCTGAAGGCTTCACATGTTGCGAAGTTTATCAGAAACAACATCATTTGTCGTTATGGGGTCCCAAACTAGGTCATTTTAGATAATGGTTCCCACTTCAAGAAGGAAGTGATTGACTTGTTGGAGAAATATAACGTGGCTTTTCATAAGTCATCCACATACCGGCCGCAAACCAATGGAGCGGTCGAGGCCGCCAACAAGAATATCAAACACATATTTCAAAAGATGGTGGAAACCTATCGAGATTGGCCAGATAAGCTGTCGTTTGCTCTGTGGGGTGTAGACGTCCCCGAACGTCCCAGGAGGGATGAGTCCCGTTCCGTTCATTTTGGGCTCACTATAGTTCAGGACTCAAATTGTCACGGTTCTTAATCTGAACCAAAGAGTTTAAATCCGGCAAATTGTTTTGAGAAAACAGATTTTTGAAAGAAGTGCCAAACATGGACTATTTTGCCAGATACAGAGTCGCCACCTAAATGTTTTATTTTTGAGAAATTTAGGAAACTCTGACTCGTTGCCTAAGGCCACATGTCCGTCATCACCAAAGTTGCCTCGGCTCGGAAACTTGGGTACGATTGGGGAAGGTCACTTCGTGAGCACCCCCACTCGCCCGATCAAAGATCGGCCTCTACTAACCATGATATCTAGTTTTGAAAACATTATGCATTCTTATTCCGGTTATTAGCCTAGATTTACTATGTGATGCGCACAACATACAAGTATAGATTGAATCGCCTGATTTGGAACAAAACATTTTATGTTTGTTTTTGAAAGATGGTTTGCTACTTGCAAGTAGGCTTAAAATGCAGATTTTGCCACCCTCGGGTGGTCTTAGAAAACATGGTTTTGCCACTATCTAGTGGGCTTAAAATTCATAGTGAATGAATTGTTCCAATCCAAGTAACCCAACCTTCACCCACAGGCATTCAAGCAGGTATATCACATAAGCACATAGCCTCATGGTAAGCATGCTATCATGGCAGTCACTCACACGTATGCAAGGATGCTAAAGCATAAAAACTTACCGAGTACTCCAAGCCAAAATGAAGCTAATTAGAAATCCATGCATGATTCTAACTATACAGAAATGCCTAATGCAACACATGCAAGAATGAAACTAAGATAGGCTCGGCTATTCTAAACATGGCATATGGAATGCTACAGCTAACATATATTCAACTTGGAATTGAAATACAATGTAGTGAGTTATGATGCGCCAAGCCTGGTGCATGCAAAACAGATAAATGAATGGAAACATGCTATCATACTGTATGCTAATTGAAACATGCCCTAATCTAATCATCATAAGCTGGTAAATAAAAGGGAGAAAAACGTGGGGTTGGAAGACATACATCACACACACACACACACACTTATTACAACATTGCCCTCGCTCGGAGGGTCCAAAATAATATACAGTCCCAAATGAATAATTACAGTCTGAATAAATACAAAATCCTAATTAATTAACAAATTAATCTAGGAAAGCAGTCAATTGGCATGCAAGCTAAGGACTGCCTCGACTCTGCTCCGGATGATGGATGATGCATGTTTGAGTTGCTTGGCATGGAAATCCATCGCAATGCCCCAATTAGCCTTTGTTTACAATTGAGCCCGGAATATTGCGTGAAATCCCAAGAGATTGCTGGTTTCTGATTTGCTGCATCAGAGAGCAGGAAAGGGGCATGGCAATGTATTTTCACATATGTATGCTTGACTACTCTTCAGGGAGCGTAGTCTTCGATCCTCGTGCCACCAATCACGCATCTCGATGCATGATGGCCGAGGAGTCGAATTACACGACTTAATATGAAATGAATGCACACATAAACACAACAAGACCGAGACTCCATCATGGATAATCCGGAGTGTCGTGACGAATTGAAACACATTAGTCACTCGGTCTGGCGTCCCTCGTTTCCGTGCTAACTCCTACTCCGAACACAATGCAATATGCATGACATGCATGAATGCAACCAATATACAACCTAGCATACACAATGCTATGAGATGGCATACATGATGCATGATGTAACATGGCATACACGATGCTCTAACATGCAACCTAGCATACACAATGTTATGAATTGAAATGGCATATGCAATGCATGATGGACTTAAGCCAATATGAGCGGACCTTAGCCACACTCACATCAGTGGCCATGAGATGAAAATGAGACACTCGAAATGCGTGCACACATGCACGCAAACCGAGAACCGATCCTAAGACACAACATGCAACTCTAACAAGGCATGGCAAGGGATGAAAGATGGCATACAAACATGCGGGTTCCAGCACTGAAATGTGATGCAAAATGATCTCAAAATATGGAAACATGGCACCCAATGCACGGAATAAACCCCGAAACTCAAAACTAGGCACATGCATTGACTCGTAGCTATACAAAGCATGCATTATTTGACTATGAAGCACAAAGACAGAGTCAAGGCAGTCCCAAAACATGAACATTTCTAGTTCAAAGCATGGCCAAAAGATGCTAGCATGATGGGCTAAAATAGCATGCAAATTTGACTAGCAAACATGGATTACATGGCATGTACATGAAGCATGTGAGAACTCATAAAACCAGCAAAAATCAGTGAATAAAACATGCCAAAACATGCCCAAATAACCCCTGAAATGCAGCCAACACATGCACAAATGATGGGTTCCTTTAGAGGGTCATACAAGGGGTTATTAAGCACGTACAAGATAGACATAAAGCATAGCAAAACCACCTCTGAGAATAAAATATGATGTCCCTAAAACTCACCAAATTGGCCTTGAAATCAGTCAAAAAAGCATGAAAGATAGGGCCTCTTTGGAAGGCCAAAAAGACCATCAAACAAAACAAGGTGAGATGGGGTCATCCCCCTCTGATTTTGAGGCTCAAAATAGTATGCTAGCCACTGAAGATCCACTGGATTTCAGTGGCTAGAAGGCCAAACAAAGCATGCAGCAAGGGCTAGGGTGCAAGGCTCAAAATGAGAGGCAATCAAGCATACAAGGAAGCATGTGGCCTCAAACAAGAAAATTCCCTTAATCAAACATCAAGAGGGGCTCAAGAAAAGACTTTTTCCAGTTTATAACAAATCTCAAAAGGGTCTACAAGTGAGGCTAAAACAAGGTGCAAAAATAGCCCTAAAAGAGAGAATGAACAAACAGGGTAGTAAATGATATCAAACAGCAAAGTGCCCTTAAACAAAGTTGAAGAGGGGCTCAAAAAATGACACCTTACAGTTTATGAAAAATCTCGAATATGCTCACAAGTAGGTCTAAGATATGATGCAAGAAAAGGCCTACAAAGAGGGGTAAAGTATGCAAGGATGTAGGAGGCCTCAAACAGCAAAGAGCTCTGGATCAAACATGAAGAGAACCTCAAAATATGACTATTTTTAGTTCAGGTCGAAGCCCAAAAAAGCTTGCAAGTATGGATTATGAATGAAGCAAGAAAATGGAAGTTTAAGGGAAATAGAGAGTTACCCTAGAAGAAGCGACCAAATCGGGGCTTGGACCAAAATTTTGAGCTTTCAACCTCTTCAAATGGCCTCCAAGGTGCTGGAATAGAGTGTGGAGGTAGTAGGCTTGGAGGTGTGGTGTAAAATGGCCAAGAAAATGGGGTTTTAAGCTTGGATGAGAAAGAGAGGGAGGGTTGTATGCATATAGCTTCAACTAATTTTTCTAACCCCTGAAAATGAAGCTTGAGTGCTGGTTTTATAGAGGGAGAGAGGCAAAGAAAAGGTGAGGAAAAACCAATTCAAATTTCCCCCCAAAAACGGAGACCCTCGAACAGTGGGTCAAGTGGAAAATAGCTGGCACAGCTGGAATACACTCACAGAGACAAAAATGGCCGACCAGGCTCAAAAGGGCCAGGTGGTCAGCCGGCCACCTCCCCTGGTCGGCTGGCCAGTTCAAAAGGTTCAGGTGGCCGGCCGGCCACTTTACCTGGTCGGCCGACCGGGTCAAAAAGGTCAAAGGTGGCCGGCCACCTCCTAGAATGAAGCCCCAGAAGTTAGCTTTCCAATGCTGCAAACCTTGCATTAAAATTCCTCATGTGGAAAAAGTTATGCCAGTTTTGGTGAAGCCGTGCAGATTCGGTCCAACCGGATTGATCCCCTACTTCAACCAATCATATCTCCCCCACCCGGACTTGTCCTTACAAGATTCTTGAGTGTAAAATGAAGCCTCAGAAGTAAGATTTCCAATGGTGGTGGCCTCATATCTTAATTCCTTTTGTGCAAAGAGTTATGCCCGTTTCGGTGAAGCCGCACAGATGTTTTCCTCCTTCCCAGATTCATGCTAAATCACTTTTGACCAAAAAAGCTGGTTTTTTCAAAAAAATTGCTAGCCTCCCACTCTCCTATAACCTTTCTAACAATGAAAATAAGGTCTCCACAAAAAATGAACCAAGACGAATGTAAAACGGAGGTTCGGGGGTCGAAACATGCAGTTTGGGGCCCCGAAAACAGGCTGTTAGGCACCGGAAGTGGCGTTTGACTACGAAGTTGGTCTCTCAGACCACAGTGTCTCTCAAAAGGGAGGAAATAAGGTGTATGCCAAAAAAATCGGAGCAAACGGAGGTGGTTAAGCGGTCCCGAACCGAGGCGCACGGCCGACGGCTCTGAAAAATCGAAAACTGGGCTCGAAACGGGAAAAATGGACTACGACCACGAAACGTAACCTACGGCCACTGAGAGATGATCTACAAGACCTCTCCCTCCCTTCAGGAAGAGAAAACGGAGAAAATGGGACCTGGTTCGCAAACCAAGGCAAGGTACAAAAGAGTCTGGCAGTCCAGAGGCAAGGCTCGCAGCCGAGACTCTGCAACCTCAGAACGAGCACAATATGCGACATCACCAAGCGCTCAATCGGTGACGTCTTAGTCTTAAGGTCGGTCAAAAATGGGGTGTCTACAGGGGCTACCGGACTTCAATTAGAACGTCTACTGGGGCGACTCCGTATTCATTAGTTTATGGAATGGAGGCCGTTCTACCTATCGAGATTGAAGTTCCATCTTTGAGAGTGCTGGCTGAGTGTCAGATTGCCAAAGCAGATTAGCAGCAGAGCAGATTTGAAGAACTCATGCTCTTCGATGAAAGAAGGTTGAAAGCACTGTACCATGTTCAAGGTTATCAGCGCAGAATTGCCAGGGCTTTTAACAAGAAAGTTAAGTCCAGGAATTTGAAAGAAGGAGATCTAGTGCTCAAAGACAACCGAACTCCCATCCACGTCCCAAGGGGCAAGTTCAGACCCAATTGGAGTGGTCCCTACATCATTAAAGCTATCTGGTCAGGTGGAGCTGTGGTTCTGATGGACCTAGATGGCCTAGAGTTCTCCCAACCAATCAACATGGACAAGTTGAAGAAATATTACCCCCGAGAGGCTTGCTAGGCTGAAAACCCGAAAGGGCAACCTAGGCAAAAGTTAGAGCACAAAACATTTGAAATGATAAAAAAACTGAGCTCGCAAGGTTGAAAACCCGCAAAGGGTGGCATTGGCAAAAGTTAGAGAGTAAAAAGAGAGTGAAAATACTCGAGTGAACCCTAGCCTGAACTACGTAAGGCTTGATTCCCATCTTTGGGATACGTAGGCAACTTCATCCTGAAGTTCAGCCATGAACTTTTTCCGATCAACTTTGTCCATTTGATCATCTCGGCCATCTTTGTCTATTCAGCATTCAAGAGTTCGGTTATGATCTCCGGTGCAGTGCTTTTCAGACTAGGGGCAACTTTCCGTTGCTATGTAGTGCTGTGGTACCATTCAGACTAGGGGCAACTTTCCAGTTGCTAGGATCCAGGGTTGTGTATCTCAGTGACAGATTTCAGGCGTGTCCAGTTCTGATCCATAGTGAAAATGGTTTTGAAAAGTTTTAATAAAAGTTGACTTTGTTCAAAATTAATCTTTTTACAACTTAGACCATTTTTGGACCAAAGCGGAAAATTTTCAGTACCCATAACCTTCAATTTCATTGATTTCAATACCGAATTCTCCTGCTCTTGCATACAAATTGAAATTGCTTTTTATTACATTCATAAAGAAAACTTGAAAGTACTAATAAAGCAATAAATATGGGGCATAGATAAGTCAAGTGTTCCTGCGTCCCCTCCCAGAGCTGGTTGAAGCCTCTGATGCCAAAGTGGGCCCTTCCTGTGCCTCTTCATTGAGCCAATCCAAGCACTCATCAGACAAAGTGCAACTGAAAGTGAGAGCGGGGGCCAGGAGCTCTCTAGTCCTCCATGCTGTGGCATACCGGGCAAACTGTGCGCCTCGGGCTAGGAATACAGCAGGGTACTCTATCCCCTCTGGCGGGCAAGTCTGATCATGTCCGAACTGGCGCAGTAACCGAAACAGAAAATAGAAGACACAGTGTGTCATGCCAATCAATTGAATCCCAGGTTGACAGGTCATGTTGTAACTCATTGCCGGTAGATTGAGCTAAGGGCAGCGCCAAACAATGCGGTTTGCAGACAAATCGCACATCCAGTTGTACCACCACCCCTCATCCAGGGCATCGACCAGGCATTGTCGAAAAAAATAGCCGCGAGCTGAGTATGCTGGGCAAGACTCCACAATCTGTAGCTTGTCCATCAACCACACCTGAGGAGGGATGAAAAATGAGAGAATAAAGAATAGAGAGATGTACGATGAGAGAAAAGTAAGAAAAGGGTTTTGTGAGAAAAACCGAGCCTGAGGGCCAAGTGATGTGAGCAATACATATGTGAGATTGGGTGGGAAACATTACCTGCAATAGTAGTGGGCTCCCCACAACCCTAGTCGTCTCTCGGCGATGAAAAGCGTCTAAGCCCATCAATGTCTCAGCCAATGTCATGGCAATGCAACTCTTGCCCTCCTTCAAACCTTGGGTAACCTCGATCAACCGGACACTGAATTCACCGGAGCCCGGAGCAAGCAAGAAATGAGATAGCAAGCATAGGCAAAGCGCGTGTCGTCGATAGCCCTGCCAACGATGGTCGCCGCGATCACCAGCATCAGAAAACCGGCAAACCAAGCTGGGGATGTCCAGCTCCCCGTCATGAATCAATGATCGAGCGTCATGCAAAGTGAGGCCGCACATTTGTCTTAAGGCTTGGACGTGGCCAAATTGGAGTTGAGGCAAGATCTCCTCATTGCGCTCGTACTCCATTAAAGCCTGGAAATCCTCGAAAGTAGGACACATCTCTTGCCCGCTAAAGCTAAAGACGTGTGTCACCAGATTCCAAAACCTTGCTACGGCATGGAGGAAAGGAAGATGCAGCGGAGTACGGCCCAGCGTGAATAGTGCATTCAAGCCGAAGCCTCGGAAGTTCAACTTTTCTGAGCCATCTAGAGAAGCAATCCAAGCTGTGAGATTTTGGATGAGGAACGCCTCCATTTTGATGCAAAACTAAGATGAAATGAATGAACCACAGAGACTAGAACTTTTAAAGAGGATAAGGCACTGTTCGGGGGACACGTGTCAAAAAATTGGTGGTTGCCAAGCCAGGTGGTCGGCCGACCACCTTTTCTGGTAGGCCGACCACCCTTTTGGTCTCTATTAAAAAAAGCTGGCTGGCCAGCTTCCCTAGGTGGTCGGCCATGGAGAGGGGTATGGCTTTGGTCTTGTCCTAGCCTCTGGAAGAAGGTTCCTAGCATTTCCATGCGTTGGGAGTGTTGAAGGTGCGAGTTTACCTCAGTTTCGGATGCGTTCCATCACCTAGATCGTCCGAAATGCATTTGTTTATCGAGTTGTTGTTAAGTCCTCCTTATCGAGTTGTTGTTTTTGCTTATCGAGTTTTTGTTTTGCTTACCGAGTTGTTTTGCTTATCAAGTCGTTAGGTTTTGTCGAGTTGTCAAGTTTTGTATATCGAGTTGTTACTCTTTATTTACTCAACGTTGTTGTGTCTTGCTTATCGAGTTGTAAACTTGCTAAGGTTTTGTTGTTTCTTAGTAAGTTAAGTTGTTCAGTTTGTTGCATCGGTTCACTACCTGACTTGGCAATTTTCAAATGCACGATTTCCATTCAATCTCATTTTTGTGCAAAATGATGCGATACGATGCTAAGAACATAAAATATAACACTTTTTGAGCAAAGTCTGTTTCATTCCATCATGCTTCCTTTGTTACAACATTTTACAACAAGGGTACAAGTTTTACAGAAAATAAAACTGCCAAATAATGTACAATGTGCTACAACTACTAGTAAAAAAGGCAAATAAAGCAGGAATATCTGCACTAGTGCTCTCAAGTGCAAGAATAAGAGGCCCTCTTCGTCCTCTTCGGCTGAGAAGTCCCTGCACCATCTCCACCAGCACCACCATCTGAATCGGAGCTGCTGTTCTCGGAATCCTCCTCGGCATCACCTCCACCCTCAGAGCCCGACTCAGAGTCATCCTCTCTGCCTGCAGATGTCTCTGACTGAGGATGCGCAGACTCCTCCTCCTCGCTGGACTCCTCCTCTATGACATGTGCTCTGCGTCCGCCTCGTCTGCGAGATGACTCCCTTCTCCTAGCTCCTCGAGAAGGCCTAGATGGCCCAGCTCCTCGGGAAGGCCTAGATGGCTCGGTCTGTGGCTCAGTATATAGCGGGGGCATCTAAAAAGAAAGAGTGCAATTTGAATGCATCAACCAAAATATGTATATCAGATGCACAGATGCACATGAATGTGGTGTGTGTCAGATGTGCTTTACGCATACAGTCGGTCAATCAATGCAGTGAAATGTTCAAGTTCAGCATGTCATCAGAAGTATGATAAATGCAAGAAAACTAAAGAGTACCGGGACACCGATGATGGACAGCTGCGCTTCTCTCCGCAAGACCATGCCCTCAAGTGAGGCCACTAATCCGAGAATCCCCTCCATGTACTCTTTGGGTGGCTGCAGATACAAGCTCAAATCATCAATGAATAAATGAGTGCCTAAGTATCTGAGTGATAAATGAAAAAACAGTGGAACATACCGGTGGTGAGTCAGGATCACTGACGTATGGGTGACCAGGCATAGGAGGCTCTATCGGAATCGGGTAGGAAGTCCTGTATCGCCATCCCGTCAACTCAGTCGGGATATCTGGCCATCCAGGGTGATGATAAGTCGGGGGAATCAGGGGGACCAATCCAGCCCCACCTCTCGATGTGTCGGCTCCACTGGTCAAAGGAATGTCTCTGGCTCGGGCGCGACTTGAGGATGGCATGCCAGCAGACCTCCTCGTGGGAGTACGGACACCTGTCAATGGAGGCATCAAGTATGTATAACGGTAGGTCTCATACTCCCCGTCCTTCAAATGTAGCAATACATCAGTACCCAACATGGCACTATCAACATCCTGGGGAGTGAGCCTCTCAGTGGATCGCATATCATCCGGAGGTGCTGAGGGAACACTCTGCTCGGGGAAGCCTATGGTCTGGCGCAGGAAGCGGTCCCCTAGGAACCAGGCCCTACCAGCTGGCCCCTCAAACAGGATCCTATATCGAGAGGCAACCCATCCTCCAGCAAACTGAAATCGGATGTCTCCACCCAAAGGCACCCAAGGCTGCTATGTGATCTGCGGATAACCAATGCATAAGCCGATTAGAAATCGCAAATGTGCAACATGAATCAAAGATGAAAACATGGAGAACTGAGAGTTCTGAATTACCTCTGTCGACCGCACTGTATCGAAAAGCTGCCGTAGGTAGGAAAGAGTCTCCCGAGCTCTTGGGCGGTACTGGCCCTCAAAAACAAGCGAATACGAAATCATAAGAGGCACCTCCACCTCAAGCTTCAGGGCTAGCGTCGGGAAGTACGCGAAAACCCATAGCTATGGAAAACAGGGCAAAAGCCATCAGAATACAGAATGCTGAGTGCAGAATGTGAATGCAGAATGTACAAAGAATGCAGAATGTTGAGAGCAAAGTGCAAGGTACAAAATGTAAAGTGTGCCGTGTGTGCAATGTACAGATAATGAAAAGCAGAAATGTAAATCAAGAGGGCAGAAAGTACCTCCCAGGCTCTCCAATAGCCGCCAACTATGTTTCCCCGTCCGCGAGAGGTCGCACTCATGTAACAGTAGAGGATAGCTAAGCCAGCGCCACCCCGGTCATACTGACTGACCTGCGAGAGGTCTACCAGGGCACTTAGCAAATATAGCCCAACGGTGTTCCCCCTATCGGAGAACAGAGTGGTCCCGAAGAGGAACATCAAAAACCCTCGAGTGTACTGTGCTATCTCCTCGGGAGTCTCGGGCACCCTCTCTCTAAAATGTGAGGAAAACCAAGTGTAATGGACTCTGCCCGAAGATCTGTCAACCGGTGGGCGAACTCCCAATAGATAGATCCAAACAGCCTCCCACTTGCCCATGTCCTCATCATAAGGGACTGCCCAGCCTCCCACGTCAAGGCCTGTCAGCACAGCAAAGTCGAACGGGGTCATAGTCATGTCCCCGGTAGTGGTGAAATGGAAGGAGTTGGTGGTGTCCCACCATCTCTCTACAAGGGCGCCCATCAATGTCCTGTTAGCAGGATAGCGAGATATCCCTATGCAGAAGGGTCCGAACCCTGCCTGATCAACCCAATCACATACGGCCTCCCGGAGCTCTGTGTACCACTTCCTTGTAACGATGGAGCCATATCCTTGTGCAACACGGGAAGACACCTGCATTCATAATGAACACATGTATTCAGTTTCAGAATGAAATAAATAAGCTGCGTGCAAACAAAATGTATGAGCTGTGTGCAAATCAAATCAGATACAATGCTGTGGACTGTGTGTTCAATAGTGGGCTGCGTGCAAATACAATTTTTGAGCTGTGTGTTCAACGTCAAGTATTTGAGCTGTGTGTTCATATTTCAAAATCAATGGGCTATGTGTTCATCTCAAAGTTTGAGCTGTGTGTTCAGATTTCAAAATTAGTGGGCTGTGTGTTCATCTCAAAGTTTGAGCTGTGTGTTCAACGTCAAGTATTTGAGCTGTGTTCAAATTTCAAAATCAGTGGGATGTGTGTTCATCTCAAAGTTCGAGCTGTGTGTTCAACATCAAGTATTTGAGCTGTGTGTTCAGATTTCAAAATCAGTGGGCTGTGTGTTCATCTCAAAGTTCAAGTTGTGTGTTCAACGTCAAGTATTTGAGCTGTGTGTTCAGATTTCAAAATCCGTGGGCTGTGTGTTCATCTCAAAGTTCGAGCTGTGTGTTCAATGTCAAGTATTTGAGCTGTGTGTTCAAATTTCAAAAACAGTGGGCTGTGTGTTCATCTCCAAAGTTCAAGCTGTGTGTTCAACATCAAGTGTTTGGGCTACGTGTTCAGACTTCAGAAATAGTGGGTTGTGTGTTCACCTCAACAGTTTGGGCTGCGTGTTCAACTCTCAACACGTGTGTGCTGCATGTTCACAATCAACAAATGGGCTGCGTGTTCAGAAATTCAAAGTTCGGTCTACGTGTTCAACTCTCAACAAGTGTGTGTTGTGTGTTCACAATCAATATATAGGCTGCGTGTTCAAAAATTCAAGTGTTTGAGCTGTGTGTTCAAGATGCAAATGGAATACTGTGTTTTAAACTAAGTGTTCAGAACAAGCTGTGTGCTAGGATGAGCAAAAGTATGGCATGCGAATGTGTTCAGAACGAGCAAATAAGCATACATGGCATGAAATGTGCGTGAAATGCAGAATATATGGTAGAAAATGTAAAAAGTGAAGTACATACCACTCGTGCCTGATGAGAGAGGTGGGACTCCGGCTCCCACAATAGCAGATCCATAGGTGCTTGATCATCAAAATCGGTAAAATGGCAGAAAGTGGCCCGAGGGAGGACGTGCTCCTGAGGATGATATCTCTCAGGATCAAATAGTCGAACTCTCGGGGGCAAGGACATGATGTCCGGCTCACCCTTGGTACTTGGAGGACCTCCGCCATGGGGGAAATGACCTGCCATCTCAAGAAATCTGCAAAAAGGCGCAAAAATGAGCAAAACGAGCCAAAATTGGAAAAAGTCAACAAAAGTCAACTCTCAGGAAATGAAAAAGTCAACAAAAGTCAACTCCCGAGAAAATGTTCCAAATATTGAGACAAACTTACCCTAAGTGGTGAAAATGAGAAAAGAAGCTCCGAAATCAAAATTTAATCGGTTCAAAGTGAAGAGAACTGAAAGTTTTCGCAAAACAACTTTGCGTGGGGCGTTGGAAAACACGTATAGAGCACAGATTTGAGGAGGAAAATGTTCTAGGAAGGAGGAAAAGGTGATTTCAGATCTGAAGGTGTGAGCCAAAAGGTGTTTGGCCATGTGTATTTAAAGAAACAAGGGTGAAAGGACAAAACTGCCCCTGATTTGGGCTAGGTGGTTGGCCGACCACCTTTTCTGGTAGGCCAACCACCCCTCTTCACCAACCATGGTTGGTGGCTTCCCCACCTGGTCGGTGTTGTTCCCAAGGTGGTCTCTAAGGCCTCTTTGAGCTCCCTTCAAATTTTGGTGATGATCGGAGTCCCCGGCACTCGAGAAAGTACAAGGAAAGTGCACTTTTCGTCGCGAAATCCCTCCGCGGGAACTTCAACTCCAACTTTCGATGCGTGTTTCATTGTTATTCGTCAAGAGCAAGATGTATCCCTTTTGAGTATGTTGTGACCCTTCCGGAAGGTAAACCAGAGGTCGCGATTGAGTCGCACTCGTCGAAACTTGCATTTCTTTGCTCGTTGTTTCGTGTCAAGCATGCATTCAAGTTTGCACTTATCCTGCATTGTTATGCACGTCACTTGCATTCTCATGCATACCACTTGCATTGTTGTGCACGTTTCATGGGTATTGTCATACCCTCACGCTTAACTTGCGTCGTCGCGTACATTTCTCCTCGCATTACGATGCACTTTTCCATCGACATCATGTCTATCCGCATTTGATATAACGTTGGACATTTGTTACTAACTATGTTGTGCTTGTTAAGTTTCTCTCTTTTACAGGCACGATATTGTACGTATGGTTCATTTGAGGCTGGTGCGACCAGACAAGCCGCACAGGTATTATATCTTCTCCGTGTGAGATGTAGCGAGAATTGAATAATTCTCTGCATTCTTAAACTGCATGAAATGTAGTTGTTGCTTTGCATTCTTGCTTAAAACTGTTGCATCTATTGCGAATACTTGCTTCATTACAGCTTGCTGCTTTGCATGATCATGAGTTACGTCCGGCTTTGTGCATATCATTTTGCATCTTGCCCCCTGCCTGCGGGCACATCTTTGTTTATCTCACCTATTTGTCTAAGTTTTCGGCCTTGTCAAAAATGGGCCGTCTCTAGGCTTTGACATTCACTCCCGTCACGTGTGACTTTCAAGTTCTGTCAAAGAGGGGCAACTGTAGACACCCCATTTTTGACCGACCTTAAGACTCAGACATCACCGATTGAGCGCTCGGTGATGATGCATATTGTGCTCGTTCTGAGGTTTCAGAGTCTTGGCTGCGAGCCTTGCCTCCGGACTTCGGGGCTCTTTTGTGCTTTGCCTCGGTTTGCGAACCAGGTCCTATTTTCTCTGTTTTCTCTTCCCAAAGGGAGGGAGAGGTCTCGTAGACCATCTCTCAGTGGCCGTAGGCTACGTTTCGTGGTCGTAGGCCACTATTCCCGTTTGGAGACCAGTTTCTGATTTTTGGAGCCGTCGGCTGTGCGCCTCGGTTCGAGACCGCATAACTACCTCTGTTTGCTCCGATTTTTGGCACACACCTTGTTTCCTCTCCTTAGAGGGACATTGGCCCGAGAGACCACCTTCGTGGTCGTACACCACCTCCGGTGCTTCATAGCCTGTTTTCGGGACACTAGGCTGCGCGTTTTGGCCCCCGAACCCTCGTTTTGCATCGGTTAGGGTTCATTTTTGGTATGGACCCTATTTTCATTGATTGGAAGGTGGTACTATAGTGGAAGACCAGCAATTCTTTTGGAGACCATTTTCTCTCTCCTCCAGTCGATTTTCTTGACAGAAAGCTGGTTTTCCTCACTTTTGAGCCACAATTTCAAGTCTCCAATACCACCATTGTGTTATACTCATCTGGAAAGCCACCAATACGGGTAGGCCGACCAGCTTTTCTTCCTGACCCTTTTGAACCTTGCTAGAAAGCTGGTTTTCCTCTCTCCTGGGTCACATTTTTTGGTCTCTCACCATACAGCTATATTCTACTCATCTGGGAGGCCACCTTTCTGGTATGGCTGACCAGCTTTGCACCTTGACCTTTTTGAACCCTCATCGGCCAACCAAGGCAAGTGGTCGACCGACCACTTGAACTGGTCGGCCTACCTTCTACTTTTTGGCCTTTTTGAGTTGCATACAGCTGTGTAGCATTTGACCCACTCTCCGTGATTTCATCCTCTTGTTTGTCTTCTTAAGGAGGTTTTGACCCTTTTGCTTAGCTTCTGAGAGAAGCTTGACTCTTTTGTCAAGCTTCTTGAGGAAGCTTGACCCTTTTGGTCTAGCTTCCTCAAGAAGCTTGACCCGTTTGCTTAGCTTCTTTTAGAAGCTTGGCTTTTTTACTTGAGGCTTCTCCAAGAAGCCTTGGCTCTCTTCCTCTATAAAACAAACCTTCCCTCTCCATTTGCAAAGGTTAGAAACATTTGGTTGAGATAGATACACCCCACTCTCCATAGCTCTCTTTTTCAAGCTCCAAACCCTAATATTCTTGGCCATTTACACTACACCTCATAGCCTACCACCTCCACCATCCATTCAATCACCTTGGAGCTTTTTTTCAGAGGTTGAAGGCTCACCTTCTTGGTCTAGAACTTGCTGCATTGCTGTGCTACAAGGGTAAGTCATCATTTCTCCCATTTTTGCATTATTTTGCTTCATAACTTAGCCCTATTTGAAAGCATTTTTGGGTTTCGACATAAACTAGAAAAAATCTTGTTTTGATCTTCTAAACATGTTTGTTTAAGGACTCTTTTCTGTTTGGGGTCATCTACACCCTTTCATGCTTCATTTCCTCATGCTTTGAGCCATGCATTTGAGCATTTGCATTGGCCTTGGTTTGACCTTTTAGCCACTAAAATCCAGTGGATTTTCAGTGGCTTAGATGTGTTTTTGAGCCCTAAAATCAGAGAGGGGTGACCCTCTCACCCCTTGTTCTCTTTACTAGCTTTGTTAGCCTTCCAAAGGAGCTCCATTTTGCATGTTGAGAAGTCTTGTTTCAAGCCATTATTTGTGAGTTTCAAGGTCTGCCTTGACTCTGACCAAAGCCCTTTTGGCCATATTTTGTGTCTTTGATGCATGTGTAGAACAATCCCATTCAAGGCCTTTCAAAGGGGCCTTTATTTGCATGTTTCCTAGACCCATTTCAGACTCTTTTTAGTGGGTTTTAGGACCCTCAGAACCTCTGTCCAGAGGTGGTTTTGCCATTGTGTGTGTCCATGATGCATGTGTAGAACAACCCCCTTATTGGCCTTTCAAAGGAGCCCATCATTCTTGCATGCATTAACTGAGTTTCAGTGGTTATTTAGGCATATTTTGGCATGGCATACTTCTTTTTTTGGCTGGTTTGGTGAGCCGTCATATGCTCCATATAGTTGTAGTGTAACTCATGGTTCACTAGCTTTCTTTGTATGCTTTGTTGACCCTTGATTTTAACACTTTTTGGCCATGCCTTAAACTGATATTGTGCTTATTTTGGACTGTCCTAGCTTTGTTTTTGGATCTCATGGTTGAATGATGTTGGTTTTGCATGCTTGTAGTTCAATACCCATGCTTAACTTTGAGTTTTAAGGTTCATTCCATGCATATACTGAGGTGTGTTCATGTTTTGGGCTCATTATACATCATATTTCAGAGCTTTTTTGAATGCCATATTGCCATGTTTTGTACTCTTTAAATGTGTTTGAGAGTCGGACTTGTATGCCTTGTTTTCGAACCATTGAATGAGCTCCATTTCGTTGCATTCCGAGCCATCATTTTAGGCCATTTCCCCACTGTTTCAGACCTGCCTAGGGTCTTTTTGGGGTTGGTTTTGCCTTTGGTGCATTGCTTTGGGTACCTCTAGTGTAACGCACTTCACTAGTTTCGGTACCCGGGACCCCTAGCTTGCATTGTGTGCCATATTTGCATGTTTCGGGACCATATTTTATGCCATTTCAAAGCTGTATCATGTGCCATCCTATGCCATATTTCATTCCTTGCCATGCCTTGTTAAAGTTGCATGTTGTGCCTTAGGATCAGTCCATTGCATTCGTGCATGTTTGCATGTATTTCGGTTGTCACATTTTTCATCATATGGCCACTAATGTGAGTGTGGCTGAGGTCCACTCATATTGGTGTAAGTCCATCGTGCATTGTGTATGCCATTTTAGTCTATAGCATTACGTATGCTAGGTTGCATGTTAGAGCATTGTGTGTGCCATGTTACATCACGTGCATTGTGTATGCCATTTTAGTCCATAGCATTGCGTATGCTAGGTTGCATGTTAGAGCATTGTGTATGCCATGTTAGATCATGTGCATTGTGTATGCCATTTTAGTCCATAGCATTGCGTATGCTAGGTTGCATGTTAGAGCATAGTGTATGCCATGTTACATCACGTGCATTGTGTATGCCATTTTAGTCCATAGCATTGTGTATGCTAGGTTGCACGTTAGAGCATTATGTATGCCATCTTACATCACGTGCATTGTGTATGCCATTTTAGTCCATAGCATTGCGTATGCTAGGTTGAATGTTAGTCGCATTGTGTATGCCATCTCATTTGCATTGTGTTTGGGATAGGAGTTAGCCCAAACACGGAAGCGAGGGCGTTTGCACTGGCGAGTGACGAACGTGTCTCAATTCGATCACCACACTCCGAATTACCTATGATGAAGTCTAGGCCTTATTGTGTTTATATGTGCATTCATTTCACATCGAGTCGTGCAATTTGACTCCTCGGCCATCATGCATCGAGATGCGTGATTGGTGGCACAAGGATCGATGTGTGCATACATATGTGAAAATACTTTATCATGCCCCTTTCTTGCTCTCTATTGCAGCAAACCAGAAATTAGCAGCCTTCTAGAGCTTTGCACAACATTCCGGGATTAATTGCAAATAGAGGCAAATCGGGGCATCGCGAGGAATTTTGCCGACGAGGCAGCTCAAGCATGCATGCATCTTTCATCATTCGGAACAGAGCTGAGGCGGTCCATTTAGCTTGCATGCTAAGTTACTTGCTTTCCTAGTTAATTTGTTAATTAATTAGGGTTTTGTAATATTTAATTATTTATTTGGACTGTATTATTTATTCGGACCCTCCGAGCGAGGGCAATTGTGTAATAAGTGTGCGTGTGTGTGGTGTATGTCTTCCAACCCTACGTCTTTCTCCCTTTTATTTACCGGCTTATGATGGTTAGTTTAGGGCATGTTTCAATTAGCATACTTATTCTCGCATGTTTGCATTCATTCATCTGTCTTGCATGCACCGGGCTTGGCGCATCATACTAACTGCATTGTATTTCAATTCCGAGTTGAATACATGTTATCTGTTGCATTTCATATGCCATGTTTAGAATAGCCGAGCCTATCTTAGTTGCATTTTGCATGTGTCTCATTAGCCATCTTAACATGAACTAGGATCATGCATTGATTACTAACTAATTTTTGTTTTGGCTTGGAGTACTCGATGAGTGTTTATGCTTTAGCATCCTTGCATGCATGTGAGTGACTACCATGATAGCATGCTTACCATGAGACTATTTGCTTATGTGATATAACTGCCTGAATGCCTGTGGGTGAAGGTTGGGTTATTTGGATTGGAACAATTCATCGACTGTGAGTTTTAAGCCCACTTGAGAGTGGCAAAATCATGTTTTCTAAGCCCACCTGAGCGTGGCAAATCCACATTTTAGCCTACTTGCGAGTAGCATCTTCAAACCGCTTTCAAATAAACAAACATGAAATGTTTTGTTCCAACTCAGGCGATCTAGTCTATACTTGTATGTTGTGCGCATCACATAGTAAATCTAGGCTAATAACCGAAATAAGAACGCATAATGTTTTCAAAACTAGATATCATGGTTAGTAAAGGCCGATCTTTGATCGGGCGAGCGGGGGTGCTCACGAAGTGACCTTCCCCAATCGTACCCAAGTTCCCGAGCCGAGGCAACTTTGGTGATGACGGACACGTGGCCTTAGGCAACGAGTCAGGGTTTCCTAAATTCCCCCAAAATAAATATTTAGGTGGCGACTCTGTATCTGGCAAAGCAGTCCATGTTTGGTGCTTCTTTCAAAAAAATCTGTTTTCAAAAATGATTTGCCGGATTTGGATTGTTTGATGATTCATCGGTCTTGTATTGCACTCTGTGAGATTAGATATAGGACCGTAACATTGAGTCCTGAACTGTAGTGAGCCCAATGAACAAAACGGGATTCCCTCCCGGGACGTTCGGGGGCGTCTACATCATGGGTCAGGGTTGTTACACTAGTGAGGACTTCATGCCCTTCCTAGTGGTTGCTTTCATCAAATGTGGTCTTCGGCTTCCCTCAGACATCCTTTTTAGGGAAATCCTCTATTACTAAAAACTTAACTCTATGTAGTTGGCCATTAACTCCTATAAGGTTGTTAATGTTATAATTGCTCTAGCTTGTCGAGAAAACGCTAGGATAACACTAGCTGACATCCAATATTGTTACACCACTTGTGGCCTAAAATCTGAAAACGGCTACATCTATTACCTCAAGCCAAGATCCACAGCCTACAAAATCATAGCACCAACAAAAGGTGCTGAGGATGACTACCTGATTGCCTCGGGTAACTGGGAATTTGCTCTAGATGATGATCTTCATCTATTCCTTCTGTGCTGATCGGTGTTTAAAGAGGATGAGGGTAAGAACTAAGTGTCAACTTTTATGCTTGAGACTTTACCATTTTATTCCCTTTATCTATGCTAATGTCTGAATTTTGTACTTGTAGCTCTCCCTCAGCCATCATAAGATTTTTGCAAAACTTTTTTCCCCAGTAAAGACCTTAAAAGGCTGCTGGACTTGCCAGTTGACCAGCACAAAGCCTCTCTACTGCTCAATTATATTCCAACTTACAAGTCTACACTGCTCGATATTCCCAAGAAGAGCAGGACCCCTCATTTTACTACAATTCCACAGGTTGAATCATCACCAAGGCCAGATCAGGGATCTACCTCCGGTCCTGTGGAGCAACCATCCACTTCTGCTCCCTAATTGATTCCTCCACATCAACGCTAACGCCGTTGCCGAGTTCCCGCTAACGCTCTTGCTAGGAGGACTTGAAGCTGCAAATGCCGAGGTTCTGACACACCGGTGTTCAACCCATCCAATACACTTTGGCACTAAAGTAATAGTTGCTTCTTCTGCCGACGAAATGGGCCGCAAACTGGCAGTTGTCGAAGACCTTCTAGCCAACATCCCAGGGTTAGTGACTATGCAGTCCTTCTCTTCTCCTTCTCAATCCAAGCCTAAGCCAAAGAGGATCAAAAAGGCTAAGGCCAAGGCTACAGTGACTCAGATTGATTATGAGGACATTGTACCAATCTCCAAACTAGTTGAGGTTGAAAAGAGCACTCATTCTGCCGACAAAAGGCCAACTAAGGCCCTATCATCTAACGTTCCACCGGTCAAGAAGTCGAGGTCAGATCACTTCGAAGGCAGCAGCTTTTCCAGTACCATAACCTGGGTGCCCGAGGTTATGGTGGATGACAGAACTAACGGTAATTTACGGTAATGAATCTTGAAGTCGTAGCGACCACAATCTACCGCTCATTTACCAGAAGATATGAACTGTATGGCTGAATTGCATGAATATGAAAACTTCGCCCTTATGATGCAGCACTCGGTCTTGGTAAGTCTCTTTCTTACTCTTTTGTAGTCTTTCTATACTTACTCAAATTTCGTTAATCTGTTTTACTTCTTGCAGGCCATCCAACAGGCTCATTCATACGTGGTCAAGACTGAGATGACAAGGAAGGAGTTGGCAAAGAAGACTAAAGAAGTTGCCAAACTCCTTTCCTCACTCAATCATGGCGAAGCCAACAATCAAGCTCTGCTGGATCAAGCCAAGGCTTCTAAAACTGCTCAAGATTTGGCCAAGGAAAAAGCAAAAAGGGCCAATGCTGAAGCCGAGGCCACCAGAGCCGACCTTGAGGCTACCAAGGCCAAGGCAGCTAAAGGCTAAGCTTCAAGAGGCCCTTAACTCAAAGGAGGCTAAGGTCAAGGTGGCCGATGAGAAAGATTTTGAAGAAGGGCAGGCCATCGTCCGTGACCAGTACAAACAGCAAGTCAGGCTTGAAACCGAGGTTATTACCTTGGCTGGACGATGACCCTAAATAAACTCTCTGTCCCAATGGACTCCCCCTTGCGAGACATCAACCAACTCCAAGTACCCTTTTCCTTCAACCTTCAAGGACTCAAAAGACGAAGCTGAAGATGATGAGGCCGATGATAAGGAGGCCGTTGTTGGGACCAAGTCCCCTATTCTGAATGAGCAAGTCCTAGACTTGACTCAGGATAAAGAGGACAAGGTCTCCAAAAGTGCCTCTTCTAAGAAGGACTCAACCTCCGAGGTTCGTGCCGTCGAGAAGAGCCTCAACCAGACTCTTCTTAAAATTGACGCCGAGATTGTTGCAGAGAAGGAAACCACCTTGCCAACCGAGGCTGACACAACGCCAACAGCTGAGGTTGAGCAATCTAGGACTGATGCCCATGATTCCAATGTTTAGGATTTTTTACTTTGTACTTTATTTCTGAATAGTCTGTACTTTTGTTTTGTCTGAACAATGTTTAACTTTATATTTGACCGATGTACCTCTTTTATAATTGAACAAGTAATCTTTTTCTTGAATGTAAGTCTGATTTCTTTTTCCAAGTGTTGTATGCCTTCTTCTTTTCTTCTATGCATATTTACCACTTCCATACTTAGAATAATTTTGTATTCCTTCAAAGTGCACCTTAGCTGTATAATGACTCCAGGATATAATACCTCGGATATAAATCTTGAATGTTTTCCTCGGCCAACCATCGGAATACCTTGGCTAACCCTTAAAAATATCAAAATACTTTTACAAGTGTTATTCAGTATTGCTTTTTACTTTTACATGCTATCTTCTATCAAGACTTCTTCTTTCTACCCTTTCCAAGCCTGGCAACCTGGTTAGCCATCTCGGCCATTATGTATCTCGAATACTTTTTCCAATATAACCTCGGCTAACTTCAACTTGTAAATTTTTCTGAAATTTCAACAAGTATTAATGCCCATTCTGACTTGTAAATTTTGTCTATAAAATTTCAACAAGTCCAAAGCACTTCAAATTTTTAAGCTTTATTCATCATTCTCCAGCTCGGTGCCCCCTAATGTGAACATAAGTTTCACTTAAATTTACATTAAGCATGTACCTATGGTCTTTTGCCGAACTTAGATTCAAACAAAGATTAGCCGATGTTATCAACCTTGGTTTCTCTATTAATCTAACTGAAATGCACTTAGTTCCAATCTGAGTTTGATTCTGCTGACATGGCATGTCTAGGTTAATCCAACTTAGTTTAACTCCATTATATGCAAGTATAATTTCAACTCTGTCATATAATGAGTCTAAGTTATTCGTTATGTTTTACTTAGAAACATCACCAACTTATTTCAACTCTATTATATACAAGTATAGTTTAACTCTGCCATATAATAAGTCTAAGTTATTCATCATGTTTCACTTAGAAACATTGCCAACTTAGTTCAACTCTATTATATGCAAGTATAATTCAACTCTTCCATATAATAAGTCTAAGTTATTTGTCATGTTTCAATCGGAAACATCGCCAAAGGATTGGTTAGTCCTATTACACAAATTTCAAAATCAAGCTAAAATTTTATTATTATTTCAGCTAATGACATAAACTTCGAAAAAACAAAAATCTAATAATAGAAAAACTTCAAGTTGCAAGTGTTCCAGGGTCTTGGCAACTCTTTGCCCTTGCTGTCTTCAAGATAATATGCCCTATTGCTGGCGATCGAGGTAATTCTATAAGGTCGATCCCAATTTGGGCCAAGCTTCCCTTCTTTAGGATCCTTTTTGCTGCCGACCACTTTCCTCAGCACAAGGTTCCTAACTTTGAACTCTCTTGGGTTAACCTTCTTGTTGTAAGCCCTAGCAAGTTATTGCTAGTATGCTCCCAACCGAATTGCTGCTATCTCTCTTGTTTCTTCCAATAGGTCCAAATCTCGGGCCAGGAATGTCTCATTAATCCCATTCTCTACTCCTTGGGTTTTAATTCCTAGGATGTCGACTTTTAGTGGGATGACTACTTCAGTGCCATAAGCCATGGCAAATGGAGACTCCCCAGTTGATCTCCTCGGGCCAGAATACATTGGGCAACTCTTCTACCCATTTTCTCTTTGCTGCTTCCAGCCTTTTTTTGATCCCATCCAGGATCGTCTTATTAGATGCTTTTGCTTGACCATTACTCTGAGGGAAACTTGAAGTAGAGTAACAATTCTTGATTTTGTATTTTGCACAAAAGTTTTTGATTAGCTTGTTGTCAAACTGTGTCTGCTATTATTGCCCTTGGGATCCCAAACTTGGTGATGACGTTATTCCATATGAAGTTCTTCATATCAATATCCCGAATCTTCGCAAGGGGTTTACTTCTACCCACTTTGTGAAATAATCAGTTGCTACTAGCAGGAATTTTCTTTGCCTAGTTACTTGGGGTAGTTGTCCAACAAGATCCACGCTCTACTGGACAAATGGCCAAGGGCTAGATACTAGATTCAAATCTGCTGCTGGTTGATGTGTCAAATGTGCGAACCTTTGACACTTCTTGCACTTCCTGACGTAGGCTTCAGCATCCTTCTGCATGTACCAGTACCCCTGAGTAATGGCCCTATGAGCAAGTGATCTGCCCTCAGCATGGTTTCCATATACCTCTTCATGTATTTCATACAAGAAGTCTTCAACTTGGAAGGGATGCACACATCTCAAAAGAGGACTAGTAAAAGATCTTTTGTAGAGATATCCTTCTACTGTTAGGCTAAAGCTAGCTAACTTCAGTCTAGTCTTGTGCGCTTCTTTTCGGTCATCTGGCAGTTTCCCATCTCTAAAGAACATTATTATTGTGTCCATCTAACTTGGACCCATCTCCATACACATTGCTTCATACTTTGTGATTAGTGGTTCCACACTTGGGCCTGACAAATAATCAACCATTATTGTCCTTGCCTCCCCTGATTTCATCACACTAGCCAAGTTAGCCAAAGCATCGGCATGACTGTTGTCATCTCGGCTAACCTGCTATAGTCAGCTATCCTGAAACAAGGCTAACAGTCTGACGACCTCTTTTACATAGGCTATCATTCCTTCATCTCAGGCTGCATACTCGCATGTTACCTGGCTCACAATAAGCTGGGAGTCATAGAAGAGTACCACCTCGTTGGCTTCCATTGTTGCTGCTAACTTCAATCCTACGATCAGTGCTTCATATGCTACTTCATTGTTTGAGGCCTTAAACCCCAAACGAATAGATTATTCTAACGTCCGCCTATTTGGTGATACTAGCACTACTTTTGCCCCGCTCATTGACGGTTTGAACTCCCATCAACAAATAGGCGAAATGAGTCGCCGATGTAGATATCGTAGGGCTTCGACTTTTCTTCTTTCTTCTGTTCTGCTGTGGGGTTTTTCATTCCCAACTAAGTCTCCTCTTGTTCCCCTAGACACCCTAAGGCGCAGCTCACCAGAGCCCAACGTGGGATGGCTCCAGGTGTGAACTCAGCCACAAAGTCGGCCAAAACCTGGCCCTTAATTCCTGTTCTAGGCCTAAATTCCAAATCGTATTAACCCAATACTACCGCCTATCTGGCTACCCTACCTATCAGATCTCCTTATTGTAGTAGGGACTTCAAGGAATGCTCAGTCAATACCACAATCTTGTGGGCTTGGAAGTAATGATTCAACTTCTTGGAAGCCATCATTACAGCCAGTGTCAATTTCTCTAGAGGCAAGTACTTGGTCTCTGCGCCTGCTAGGGTTTTACTCACATAGTACACTGCCCTTTGTTCTTCCTTCTCTTCTCTGATCACCATTGCACTCACTGCATGCTCCAAAACCGCCAAGTATAAGAATAGCTCCTCTCTAGGCACTGGATTTGACAGAAATGAAGCTGTTATCAGGTACTTCTTCAAGTCGGCGAAGGCTACTTCCCACTCCTCTGTCCACAAAAAATCTGTGGCCTTCTTTAATAAATTGAAAAATGATTTACATTTATCTAAACTTCTACTTATAAACCAATTGAGGGCTGCGACCCTTCTAGTTAACATCTGCATTTGTTTTGTCGACATTGAACTTTTCAAGTCCAGGATAGCCTTGATTTGATTTGAGCTTGCCTCAGTGCCTCTTCTGGTCACCAAGTATGTTAAGAACTTACCAGACCCAACTCCAAATGCACATTTCGAAGCATTGAGTCGGAGCTGATATATTCTAAGGATGTCGAAAACTGCCTTTAAGTCGGCTAGATGATCCTCAGGTTCTTTGGTCTTTACGACCATGTCATCAATGTATACTTCCATTGTTTTGCTAATCAGATGTTTGAACATCTTGGTCACTAAGTCTGGTAGGTTGCTTTTGCATTTTTTAATCTGAAAGGCATTACTCTGTAACAATACAGCCTTTTGGAGTGATAAATGCAGTCTTCTCCTCATTAGGGGGGTACATTACTATTTGATGGTACCCCCTGTAAGTGTCTACGAAGCTCATTCTTCCATGTCGTGAAGTGGCATCTACTAATTGATAGATCTTGAGGAGTGGGAAACTGTCTTTGGGACAAACCTTATTCAGGCTATTGAAGTCCACGCAGACCCTCCACTTCCCATTCTTCTTTTTCACAACAACTGTGTTTAACAACCAAATTGGGTAATTTACCTCACGAATAGCTCTGGCCTCCAACAATTTGTCCATTTCTTCTTCGACTGCCTTCACATAGACCAACGTCGGCCTTCTTGCTCATTGAATGACAGGTTTGGCTGACCTGTCTACATTTAGTTTGCGGCAAGTGACCTCGGGATCAATGCTAGGCATCTCGTATGGCGTCTAGGCAAACACCTCTATGTTTGCTCGCAAGAATGACTCTAACTCCTTCTTTTCCTCCTCGACCAAACCTAAGCCGAGAAGGAAGAAGCACTCTTCATCCCCTTGTTGGACCAGGATCTTCTTTAAGGCTTCCTTGTTTTTGTTGGCCTGCTCTTTACCGACGTCATCCAGAACCTCTATGTCCTCGTCTTCAATTTCGACTATCTCTGCCTCTCACACGTTGCAGGTGGATTTTATTGCTGCTATGGAGCAATTCTTTGCTTGCACCTGATCCCCTCTGACCTCGTCAATTCCATACTCTGTTAGGAACCGCAACAGCTGGTGCAGTGTTGAAGGAACAACCCTCATTGCGTGTAACCATAGCCTTTCCAAGATAACATTGTAAGGGGAGAGGGTGTCAATTACTGTGAACTTTGTACTTACCTTCTTGGTGCTTGTCTGCACCTCCAAACTTATTGCTCCCAGGGGCCATGTTGGAGTTCCATTGAACCCGAGCATTAGACTGTTAGACTGCTCCACATCATCTCGGTAAAGGCTGAGCTCCTTGTAACATCTGACATACATGATGTCACAAGAGCTGCCTTGGTCAATCAGAATGCGCCTTGCCTGATATTCTCCAATCTTGAGGGATATCACTAGAGCATCGTTGTGTGGATTCTGCACTATGTCTAGCTCGGTTTCAATAAAGGACACCATTAGTCCTGGTACTTGTCTTCCCTAGGCCTCTTTTGCTAGACCTGATACATATGCTATGTGACAACCCTCACCACTGATTAGTGCTAATCTATGATTAAGCATATTAAGTGACTGATTGACTGAGATACTGACTAATTGATTGAGTATGTTAGTTTAAACGCATTTCTATCTATTTGATTGTTAATTGATCTGTTCATGTTTTATCTTTGAATTGCGAATTGAAGGCTATATCGGCGGCCGAAACTGAAATTGATTGGTGTTTCATGCTAATTAGAATTTATGTGATTTTATGGCATGTTTAATTGAAATTTGATTTGGTATGATTAAATTGGATTAAATAATGTTAAATTACATTAGTTTGAATAAACTACCATTTTGCCACTTAGTGGACTAGCTCATGTGCCTTTTATTTGATTTCTATATGCTAGCATTAACCTTTCTTTAGTCATTTCCTCAAGTCCAAAACCGACTAGAGAGAGAGAGACTTAGGAAAGAATTGTTTTCAACAAGTTTTGCTAGGAGAATTAGAAGAATTGAAGAGAGGATTGCACATTTGAGCTCCTACATCTTGAATTGAGACCTAAGGTAAGAGAATCATCTTCTTGAATTTGTATTTAAGTTGTATCTTGCATGTTTTATGAAGGTTTAGTGATCTAAGTCTAGAATTGGTTTTAAGTTGTTGAATTATGAGCTAAATCATGCATGCATGTGCATATCATGAAGTTTAAGGTTGTTTTCCATGAGATTCTTGCATGCAAGTCCACATTGTGGCTATAGTCCATGAATTCACCATGATTTTGAGCTTAAACTTGCATTTGAGCTTGTAGTTGAAGCTTTGATTTCAATTAAACACTTGCATGTTACATTTAAATTATGTTCTTGAAGTTTTCCTTTAAATTGTGTTTAATTGAACTACCTTTGGGCTTTGATTTTGCAAATTGATCTTCAAAACATGTTATACTATGAGTTTATAAGAGTTTTCTAGAAAATTAGCCCAAGAGGATCGAAATTGATGCTTTAAAAGTTGATTTTGAGCTTGAAGGTTCAATCTAGAATTTCCAGAATTTGGACTCACGCTCGAGCAGGGAACTCCACGCTCGAGCGTACAACTTTTGTTCATGCATGTCTGCTCGAGCGGGTAGAGTGACGTTCGAGCGGGAAATGCGTGTATTCAGTACTTTGCATGTGTTTACAGTCTGTTCGAGCGGAGGAATTCACTCTCGCGCAAGAACTTGTGTCTCACGCTCGAGCGGGTATCGAGCGCCCATCGAGTGTGAATTTCGTGCATCCAGTACTTTTACAGTCCGCTCGAGCGGAGGAATCCACGCTCGAGCAGAGCCCTTTTGTTTGCATGTCCACTCAAGCGTAGAAAGACACGCTCGAGCGAGACTCCTATTTTCTGAAAATTTTGAAAAGTGTTTTAAAGTACATCTTTGTATTCTCTTTCCATCCTAGGCATTCCTAGGGCATGTTTAAGGCATCTTAAGGAGGACATTGATGTAGAACCACACTGAGACAAATTAAGGATTAAGTTATTATTTTCCCAACTGTGTAGCTTAGTGTGTGTTCGTTCTGTAACTGCGTAGGGTTGGCATCCGAGGACGCTCTAGCTGCTTATAGCCTGTAATAGCGCCCGCGAGGGGGCCTCGCTACTACAGTTCGGACTCTCCTTTTTTGTTTGTTGCGGTTCGTAATCTGAACCAAAGAGTCCAACTCTGGCAAATCGTTTTTGAGAAAAACAGATTTTGAAAAGAAGTGCCAAACATGGACCGCTTTGCCAGATACAGAGTCGCCACCTAAATATTTTTTATGGGAAAATTTAGGAAATCCTGACTCGGTGCCGAAGGCTACGTGTCCATCATAACCAAAGTAGTCTTGGCTCGGGAGCTTGGGTACGATCGGGGAAGGTCAGCTATGAGCACCCCCTTTCGCCCGATCCGAAGACCGGCCTCTACTAACCGTGATATCCGATTTTGAAAACTTTATATGTTCTTATTCCGGTTATTAGCCTAGAATTACTATGTTATGCGCGTAGCAAACAAGTATAGACTAGATCGCCTAATTTGGAAATAAGTATTGCATATCCGTTCATTTTGAAAACGCTTTGGAATTTGCTACTCGCAAGTAGGCTAAAACACGAATTTCAACAAGTTTTTCCAACTCAAGCAATCCAACCTCCACCCACAGGCATTCAAACAGTTTATCTCGCATAAGCACTTAGCCGCATGGTAAGCATACTGTCATGTTAACATCCACACGCATGCGATATGCTAAAGCATAAATACTTACATCGTACTCCGTGCCAAAACAAGAAACTAGTTAGCAAGCATGCATGACCTAGTTCGTGTTAGAATGACTAATGCATCGCATACAGCATGTAATTAGGATAGGCTCGGCTAACCCTAAAATGGCATGTGAAATGTAGTCATTTGATACACATATTCAAGTTGGAAATTGAAAATACAATGCGGTTTGTATGATGTACCGAGCCCGGTGCATGCAAGACAAATGTATGGATGCACGCATGCATAACATAAGGTATGCTAAAATAAACGTGCCCTAATCTACCATCAAAAGCAGGTAAATAAAAGGGAGAAAGAAATGGGGGTTGGAAGACATACACACCACTCACCCACACTTATTACAGATTTGCCCTCGCTTGGAGGGACCAAAAGAATAATATAAATAATTAACTACGCAAGCTAATTAAATATTACAAAATGCCTAATTAGTTAACAAACTAACTAAACTAAGAAAAACAGTAAACTGCCTCGGGAGGAGAGCCAAATGCAAGACGCGTGCTCGGGTCTTGCTCAATTGCACCTTGCCATGCCTAGATCGCCTCTGTTTTCCTTGCCTTCTTCGAGAAGCGCCAAAGTCTCGAGAACTACTTCCTTGAATCTTGGGGATCACCACCGGCTAATGCAGAATAACCACCGTGCTATATGTGGCCATCGGCACGTAATTCATCCATCGGTGATAATTGATTGCGGTCGGCACTAAACATTGCTTACGCAATGAATTCTCGCAGAACTCGCAACTCACAAAGATCGAGGGCAAAATCTTGCATGGCAATGTTATTCAAGCAATGTATGCACCAAACACACTCCTTATCATGTTTATGACTCAAAGGAAGATGTGTCTCGATTCTCGGGCCACCAATCACGCATTTCCATGCATGATGGCCCAAAGAATAAAGTGTGCAATTTTCATGTCAAATGAAATGCAAACTAGACAATCAAAGAGCCCAATCCCCATCACCAAATCAAGGGACAAGGCATGCATGTCTATGTGTGCAATCCTAAGCATGTCAACTAGTATGCAACATGGGATGCAAACAAGAATGCTAGTATGCAAATACACATCCAAGGCAAGCATGCAAACTAAGCAAAGGAGTGGATTTAAACATGACTTAGGCAACTCCATATAGGCCAAAAATCAGTGGCCAAAGTGCCTAAAAAAAGAAGGCCAAAATGCACAAACTTATGCAAGCACTCATGGCCCAATACTTTGAGCATAATGGGGTGACTTTTAAACACATTTAAAAGGGCATGAATATGAACAATTAGCATGCAATATGAGCTTTAAAATCATGTCAAAATGTGGTGCCAAACCAACTCAAACAAGACAAACAAAAGCATGCAAACATAGTCCAAGTATGCAAGGCAAGTCATGAAGGCTTGAACCACACTTAGTACAACCACACATGGCAATACTTAAGCAACTAAAAACAGAGTTTTAACACACAAAACTAAGCCCAAAAGGCCACCTAGATGGCATCTAAATGACATGAATCCAAAGGCATGCACAATGGTCAAAACATAGGGCATACAACACATACTTTTAAAGCAACAAAGAGACAACTAAGGCAAGCATACAAGCACACCAAAGGGACTGAAATGACATGTTGGGTGGTTCCAAACCACCAAAATGATGCAATCAACACATGCTACACATCCATATACTTGAGGCCAATAAGCCCAACAAGCCACAAATACAAAGGAGCTATACTAAGCATGCCAAAATCGATCCAAACAACTACGGACAGAGCTAAAGCATGGCAAAATAAGCACAAATACTTCACAAAGTCAAGGCCAAAACATGCTTGAACAAGGGCTAACAACCTAAGACATGTTAAGGGATCAAAGAGGTATTACATGGAAACTATACTAAACATGTATGGGGTACCAAAACCAACTTAATACAAAGTTATAACATGGCCATATAAGCATGAAATGCAGCCTAGACATGATCAACACACACTTGAACATAAGGCTCCTTAAGGAAGCAAAATAGGTCATTTTCAAGGACAACAAGGAGAGGGGGTGGCCCTCCCCTTTTTAAGACTTCAAGGCACCATCTCCACCACTGAAATCCCTCAAGATTTCAGTGGTGAAGAGGCCTAAACACCGAAGTCTCGAAACTTGCACAAAATGGCACAAAATGAGGCCTTTCAAGGCCTAAGAGGGCCCAAACTTCCCCAAAGCACAAAACACTCTTAATAAACTATCAAGAGGGCCTAAAAACATAAATTTTTCATGTTATACACTACACACAAAAAAAGCTTTAAGATAGGTAAAAATAGGATGCAAAAAAATGGGAAATAAAATGCAAGTTTCTCACCCTTGTTGACCACCTTCACAAGTGTTGATGTTGTTGCTTCCTTGGGCTCAAATCTAGCCAAGAACACCAAGAACAACCTCTTGGAACCTCAGAAACCAAGGAAAGGTGAAACACTAGGTGTTGATGTGCAATAGTATGAACAAATGCACCTAGAACACTTAAGGGAGAGAGGTATAGAGATATAATATGTATCAATCCTAGACCTAAAACCAGAGCTCTCTCTGAGTTGTTTTCTCTCCAAAAAGCCAACCCTAAAGCCAAGGAGGAAGGCCTCCTCTTATAGAGGAGGCAATCTTGTAAGCTTAGGCATTAAGCAAGACAAGAAGTGCATCCCTCCATACATGTGTATGGAGGGGAAGTCAAAGCCATACATTGTCGAAAATATCTCCAAAAGCGGTTGAACGTAGTCAATTTGGGCAAAATGTCATTTTGACAAAAATTATTGCCACCGGTAGCAACAAAAAGTGCCGACCAGCAATGTACATTGCCGGTGGCAAGAAAAACCAGCCGGTGGCCTCTAGCTAGTGCCGGTGGTGTGTGGGGATGCCTCACAAGGCATTCTCTGCTCTTCCAAGGCAAAACACAAGTGTTTGGTGCAAAACCAGACACAAAACAGTCGAGTTCGGAGATCCTGAGGCAAGGCGCGTAGCCGAGAACTCCGGGAACTCCAAACGAACACAAACATGGATAATCACCGAGTGTTCAAACGGTGACGTCCAAGTCTTGAGGACGGTCAAAAATGGGGTGTCTACAGTTGTCCCTCTTTGACAGAACTCGGAAGTCATAACAATGACGGGAGTGAATGTCAAAGCCCAGAGACGACCCATTTTTGACAAGGCCGAAGACTTGGACAAACATGCAAGACAAACAAGGTATGCGCCTGAAGGCAGGGGCAAAATGCAACCGGAAATGCAAGAAGCCGAGCATAACTTATGATCATGCAAAGAAAGCTGTAACGAAGCACACATGCAATAGTTATACACTAGCATGCACCAGACTACACTACAATGCAGAAAGGATGTAAGAGAATTATGCAATTCTCAATACGTCTCACTCAGAGGATACAATACCTGTGCAGCTCGTCCGGTTGCACCGGCCTCGAATGAACCGTACATACAATATCGTGCCTGCCAAGAAAGCAAACTTAACAGGTACAATATTGTTAGTAACATGCATGACAATGCAAATGAAAGTGCGCGACAACGCACGCAGTGTGTATAGAGAAATGATAGGATTGAACACATGTGAGTAAAGTAATGCACGCATGCACGCAATGTGTATATAAAGGAACTTGAACACATATAAGTAAAGCAATGCACACGTGCACGCAATGTGTATAAAAAGGAACTTGAATACATATAAGTAAAGCAATGCACACGTGCACGCAATGTGTATAAAAAGGAACTTGAACACATATCAGTAAAGCAATGCACACGTACACGCAATGTGTATAAAAAGGAACTTGAACACATATCAGTAAAGCAATGCACACGTGCACGCAATGTGTATAAAAAGGAACTTGAACACATATCAGTAAAGCCATGCACACATGCACGCAATGTGTATATAAAGGAACTTGAACACATATAAGTAAAGCAATGCACACGTGCACGCAATGTGTATAAAAAGGAACTTGAACACATATCAGTAAAGCAATGCACACGTGCACGCAATGTGTATAAAAAGGAACTTGAACACATATCAATAAAGCAATGCACATGTGCACGCAATGTGTATAAAAAGGAACTTGAACACATATCAGTAAAGCCATGCACACATGCACGCAATGTGTATATAAAGGAACTTGAACACATATAAGTAAAGCAATGCACACGTGCACGCAATGTGTATAAAAAGGGAACTTGAAACAATGCAAATGAGGTACGCATGCCAATGAAAATATGACACACATGCCGATGAAAATGATGAGGCACACGTGCCGATGCAAAATGGGGAGGCACACGTGCCGATGAAAATGGTGAGGCACACGTGCCGATGAGAATGATGAGGCACACGTGCCGATGTAAAATGAGGCACACGTGCCGATGCAAAGTGGGAAGGCACACGTGCCGATGTTAGTGAGGCACACGTGCCTATGAAAATGGGGCACACGTGCCGATATAAACTGAGGCACACGTGCCGATGAAAAATGAGGTACACGTGCCGATGAAAAATGAGGTACACGTGCCGATGAAAAATGAGGCACACGTGCCAGTGAAAATAGGGAGGCACACGTGCCGATGCAAATGAGGAGGCACACGTGCCGATGCGAGATGAGGAGGCACACGTGCCGATGCGAGATGAGGAGGCACACGTGCCGATGCGAAATGAGGAGGCACACGTGCCGATGCAAATGAGGAGGCACACGTGCCGATGCAAGATGAGGAGGCACACGTGCCGACGCGAAATGAGGAGGCACACGTGCCGATGCAAAGTGGGGAGGCACACGTGCCGATGCAAGATGAGGAGGCACACGTGCCGATGCAAGATCAGGAGGCACACGTGCCGATGCAAAATGAGGAGGCACACGTGCCGATGCGAAATGAGGAGGCACACATGCTGATGCAAAACGAGGAATGATGCAAGTGTGACACGCATGCCACATGGAATAGAAAATGATGCAAACGATGCAAATGAAACAAATGAGACACGCATGCCTCATAAGAATGCAAAATGATGTAAGTGTGTGACACACGTGCCATACGGAATGTAAAATGATGCCAATGAGGTACGCGCGCCTCAAGGGATGCAAGATGCTGTAAGTGAGGTACGCATGCCTCACGGAGATGCAGAACAATGCAAGTGTGACACGCATGCCACCCAAAATACGGAACAATGCTAGTGTGACACGCATGCCACACGAAAAACAGAACAATGCAAGTGTGACACGCATGCCCACACAAAATGCGGAACAATGCCAATGAACTCGTGTGCGCGACAACGCACGTTCTTTCTTTTTGAAATGCATGATAATGTAAAACAAGGAGATGCACGACAACACGAATGATGTACGGGGCAACGACAACACGAATGATGTGCGGGGTGACGTATGTATTGAGGTGCATGACGATGCATGAAAACGCTTGTAATAAAATGCATGACAATGCATGAGGGATGTGTATGATGGCGCGACGCAACGCACCGTACAATATGATGAATGCATGCAACGCACGCGGGGCAACTTTTGAATCTTGTAAAAGGTAAAAGGATACAAAAGGATACAATCATTGCATGAACTTGAGTGCCACGCACAGAAGACACGGTCCGAGGTCAAAACGAAGGCCGGTTGAGCGTCGGAGATACACTTTCTTGCATTTTCTTGGGCTATGAAGACCAGAAACCACTCATATTGACTCAACAAGGCTGTGGGAACATCACCGGCTGGGATAGGAGGTCACCGGCTATCCATTGGTTGAAAATAAATTCCATCGGCACAATATTCTGCCGGCCGGCACAAAATGTTGCCAACCGGCAAAAAGTTGCTGAGTCGGGGCAGATTTGACTTTTCAACTTGGGTCTTTTAAAATAGGGTTTCTAAACCCTATTTTCTTATTCCTCTTCCGCCGAAAACCATCTCTCTCTCTGTCTAGAGCCTTTTTCTCTCCTCTTTTCTCCGTTTCCTTGGATTCTCGCGCCATTTTCGTCGTCCGATTCGCGAAGTTCATCGCGTTTCGGACATTTTCGACCGATTGAAATTTCATTTCGGCGCTCCCTTTGCCATTTCCGCCTTTTTGGGACTTGTTCCCCTCGATTTCCTCTTCATTTCCATACCCTTTTCCCATCCCGACCTTTCCGGCCATTTTCCACCCTCCCGGGGGTTGACTCTCGAGTTGACTCTTCGTATTCCGACCCGATTTTCATCTTCCGGCCATTTTCTCATCACCCTTGACATGGCCAACGACCTTCCACGCGGTGGGACTCCCTCGGATCACGAGATGGATCCCAAGGTCGAGCTCCTCCCGCTGAGCGAGCGCCCTTTCGACCCGGCGATCTACCGACCGGCGATCCACGTTCTACCACCCGACGGATTACGCCAGTTCAGGAGCTTCGACATGGCGTTGGACCCCGAGCTGCTGCTTCGCGAGCCTACCTCTCACTTATCCTCCGGCGCTTCCGAGGTAACTTTCTTTTTCTGCTTTATTTTTCTGCACTGTAGAAC
Organism: Camellia lanceoleosa; assembly: GCA_025200525.1. NCBI lineage: Eukaryota > Viridiplantae > Streptophyta > Magnoliopsida > Ericales > Theaceae > Camellia > Camellia lanceoleosa. The sequence goes on along the minus strand of CM045767.1, from coordinate 2,796,116 downwards.
CTTTTAACTGTCAACTGCCATAGCCGATTAGATTATTTAATTGCTTTAGCTCTGATACTTTGATGCATTGTGTATTGTAGTTGATCACAAACAAACTTGCAACTGATATCTGTTTAAGAACAACACGCGCACACACTGCACTAGTCGTAAACCAATCAAACCACGGCACACACCGTATTTCACTGCAAACACCGACACCCGATACCTGTTTGAATCTGAAGAACTTGCACGCATACTAGATTTGCACTGAGCCACTAACGCATCATATGTTGTAGTTCACTGTAAACATACCGGCACCCGGTATCTGTTTGAATCTGAAAAACTCGCACGCATGCTAGATTTGTGTCGAACCACACAAACACGCTGACACATCATACGTTGTAGTTCACTGTAAACACATCGGCACCCGGTATCTGTTTGAATCTGATAAACTTGCACGCATGCTACATTTGCACTGATTTTGACCGTTTATTCAAAACTGTACATTTCATACTGCTTTGCAACTATTTGTTTGAAAACAGGGAGATTCCCATACTATCCGCGGGAATGGGAACACCGTCGCTCGCGAGTGGTACGTCGAGATTCCCGACGCAGTTCACCACATTGTCGACCAAGCTGGCTTTGGCGCCTTCTGCAGGGGACTCTCCAAGCTTACTACCTGCAGGCCTCTCCTCGCCGCTCTGGTGGAGAGGTGGTGGGACACCACCGATTCATTCCACTTATCTGCGACCGGGGACATGACGATGACCCCTTACGATTTCTCGGTGCTCACTGGCATCGGGGTAGGGGGTGATCCGATCCCCTTTGATATTGCTATGGATGAGTGGACCGCAGCTCAGGTCTACTTACTTGGCGCGGCACCGCCTCTCGCCAACCGTCTGGTACTCTGGTTCGAGGTGCGATTCGGGTCCGGCCGCTTCTTGTTGACGCATTCGATCGAGAGGCGCGGAGAGGTATGCACGCGGCTTTCTGATGTTCCTGTTTGGGACGATGTTCTTCGCCGATCGGGCGAACACAGTGCCCCTCTGCCTACTCAGCGCATTGGTGGATGTGCGGGACATCTTGCATTTTGATCGGGTGGCGCGCTCGCCACTCTCTGGATACATGAGCTCGGCCTCCATGTAGTGGCGATTGCTCGGGGCTCTTGGCGTGTCTGGGAGGTACATTTCTTCCTTCTCGCTTTTCATTTTACATTACGTACTCTGCACCGCACATTCGTAGTCTGCTTTACACTTACTGTATACTGTACATACGGCACACACATACTCTGCTTTACACTTTGCATAATTGTTATTTCTACTTCATTCTGTAATCTGCTTTATTTGATAAACATTCTGATATTCACCTTGCAGTTGTGGGTTTATGCCTACTTCCCTAGGCTCGCTCCCATACCGGAGGCGGAGACCCCATTGGTTGTCCCTTTTTCACGTCGTTTTGACGGGCAATGCACCCGGAGGCCGCGGGAGACATTCAGCTTTTTTCGCCGCTACTTCGACACCATCACCCCTGCCGAGGTATGTGTTACTTGCAGTTCATTTAAGTTTCACTTTTCGATTGTGTATTTGCAATATCAGTAGGTAACAAACTGTATTTCAATTTCAGATCACCTGGCAGCCTTGGGCTCCTTTGCCAGCGATGATGCAAGATCGGTTTGCCGGTGCCGTTGAGACCTCGCGTTACCGGATTCTGCTAGAGGGCCCGGTCTGTCGGGCTTGGTACCTAGGCGAGTGCTTCTTGCGTCAGACCTTGGGCTTACCTGAGCAGACAGTCCCGGTGCACCCTCCTGAGCATATGAGGGATACCGAGCATTTCACCGCCGAGCAGATGGCGGACTACACCATCGGTGGGGCGAAGGACTTGAGGCGAGGGCGATTACTCGAGTACGTCCGGACCTTCTGATCTGACCTCTGGCGGTGGTCGCCGAGAGAGAGAGACCAGCGATGCCAGCGGCTGGAGTAGGAGTTTGAGGAGGAGCGCCGAGGAGGGCTCGAGTCCGCGGTAAGGGCGAAGTCCAGCGAGGACGGGAAGCCAGTTGGCCCGCTTTGCCTACTTCGCTGACCTTCCGAGGGTAGGATGGGGCGATCTACCAGATCCCTTTTGCTCCTCCGCCGGCCGGTCACGAGTTTGTTGGTGTCCCCGACTTACCTCTGGTATATATTACTGCATTTCTGCACAGTCATTTCATTTCAGTTTATTTGATATTCCACAGAATATTGATGCATCTGATACTTGCAGGCGTCTTCTGGGTACACCCAGCAGTTACTGGAGATGAATGCCTCCATGACGGGGATGCTGCAGCGGACCTTCGACCTCTTGGCCCTTTACGGCATTCTGGTATGTTCTTTCCGACCATAGCCTCAAACCATACACAAACTGCTTCGCATAATCTGATGCACAACACTAACACTGATAAACTGTTCATGGCATCCATACACTGTATTCATACACTGCATTCTGCACTGATAAACTGCTCACGGCATCCATACTCTGTACTCATACACTGCATTCTGCACTGATTCACTGCTCACGGCACTCATACACTGTACTCATACATTGCATTCTACACTGATAAACTGCTCACGGCATCCATACACTGTACTCATACATTGCATTCTACACTGATAAACTGCTCACGGTATTCATACACTGTACTCATACATTGCATTCTACATTGATAAACTGCTCACGGCATCCATAGACTGTACTCATACATTGCATTCTACACTGATAAACTGCCCATTTATACTGATGCATTTGCCTTTCATGCTTTTTCAGCCTCTCTTCCCGATTTCTCCGGTGGGTAGCGCTCTAGCAAGACCTCCCATTTCTACTCGGGATGGCAGGATATATCCCCGTACCAGAGGGGGACGCACTTACGTCGGGAGCAGCTCGCGGGCTCCAGTTCCAGACGACGAGTCTGAGGAGGAGACAGAGGCGGAGGCGGGGTCGTCGGAGGAGGAGACCGGGGACAGCTCAGGCTCAGACAGCGATGCTCCTGATGATGCTCCTGGGCTTCTGCCCAGGAAGAGGGCGAGGACGGATCCCTAGGCGAGAGACCACCGATGCTGCTCCAGATTTTTGCTGCTTTTTCTACTTGTTTTCTTTGTACTTTTCTCTTTTTGTAGTTAGGTTACCTTGTACTGCCTCAGGCAGATTTTTGTTTCCAAAACTATGTACTTGAAAAAGATGATATGAAATGAAACAAACTTTTTGTTTGAAAAAGTGTTATATTTGTACATATCTGTATATATCTACGCATTTCATACTTTGCACTGCATTGCATCACATTACACCTCAAATGTAAATGATAATGATCTGTTGTCTGAAAATTGAGCAATTGTACTGTAGTAATCAGATAACCAACCAATTAATCAGCAAAACAACTCATACAAACCACTGCTCAAACTGAATAGACAGCCCATACTGTATTGGGGATCGATCTGCATACAACCCATAACACAGCGCTCGGTTCATTACGCGACACAAAGAACCTAGTCCCAATCTGACAAGACGAACCACGAAAGTTGAAACGGTTGCAGTTGAAACACACTTGGATGTCCCAAATTTTTTCTTTTCTTCTCCTGCCTCGCATAGATGTAGAGAATGGCACAGCACTCTGAGCACAAACGATTAATTTTTGGAAAAGGGTTTCACGACTGGGGTATCGAGCCTACCACAGAACACGACAAGACAGACTCAAACCACGTAAATAAAGGCACACGACCTAACATAACGAGACATGTTCGGAAAAGACTCAAAGCCAAAATCAAGACCAACAAATCAAAAGACACGACACACGGACGTGTTTACAAAAAGACCTCAGATCTCGAGAAGCCAGTTCCTCCGGGTATTATTTCCTACCCTTTCTGATTTGTGATACTCACATCGCTCGGCCCTCAGGCTCGATTTTTCTCTCAAAACCCTTTTCTCACTTTTCGCTCAACTTGCTCCTCTCTATTCTTCATTCTCTCATTTTTCAGCCCTCCCCAGAGTGGTTGATAGGTAAACGAGAGGTTGTGGGTTCACGCCCAACACTGTTAGCTCACGGTTATTTCTTCTGGTGAATAGAGTGCCCTCTTGGCAAGCGTATTAGCGGGGGAAAGACAGAAGACCTGACTCAATAGTGCCCCTAGTTCGTCATTTTGACCATTTTTTGTTTTCTAAAACAGTTTTGATCAAAAATGAGAGTTGGATTAACGTACTTATTCGATTTTTGATTTGAAAATCATGCAAGTCAGGCTGTGAGCACTGAAAATTCTCCTTTTGGGGTCCAAACATGGTCCAATTTTGAAAAATGAAATAGTTTTCGAGAAAATAATCAACTTTAGTAAAAATTTTCAAAAACTATTTTTGCAAACAGTCGATGCTTGACGAGCATAGAACTTACCCTCAAGATGCGCAACCTTGGATCGGAGGCAATGGAAAATTGCCCCTTGCTTAAAGGGGGATAAGGCAACGGAAAGTTGCCCCTGGTTTGGACGGCAACTCGGGGCAACTTATGGCAATGTATGGCAACAGAAAGTTGCCCCTTGTTTGGATGATGCCACGGCATGCTGTAAGCCAGTCCTTGTTGATAACGATCGGACCCTCAGATGCGGAGGAGACGAAGACGGTCTGAATCAATATATGGACACAGTCACCTGGAAGGTGTTGGTGGTTGGACTTCAAGATGAAGCTAGTCATGTAATTCCAGGTTGCTGCAATCGAGACATTGGATTCGAAGGAGGCAAAAGTGATCAAAACCATGACATGGACTGAGACGCTATGGAAGCGTTGGGGGCTGGACTTCAGGATGAAGTTACCTACGTATCCCAAACATGGGAATCAAGCCTCACGTAGTTCCGGTTAAGGTACACTTGGGTATTTTAACCTTCACTGTTTAGACTCTAACTTTTGCGAAGGCGCCTGTTGCAGGTTTTCGACCTTGCGAGCTTCTTTTTCTTTTCTTTTCATTCTATTTTTTTTCTCTTTTTTTTTTTTTGCATTTTTTGCTGTTCTTTTTTTTTTGCATTTTCTATATTTTTTGTATTTTGTATTTTGTATTTTGTATTTTGTATTTTGTATTTTTTCTTTTTCATTCTTTTCTTTGGTCTAACTTTTGCCTGGGTCGCCCTTCCGGGTTTTCGGCCCAGCGAGCCTCTCAAAGGGTAAAAGTATAGCTTTGTCCATGCCAAATGGTTTTGAGATTGAAGCCCTCTGTATCCAGGAGAGTGGCTGTTGTGTTGATTTGCAGAAGAACCCATCACGGTTACATCATGAGCCTTGCCTGGTGGGATCTAGCCCCCTCTTGATCTCACTCAGATGTCCCTTGCTCGAGGGCTACTTCAAATTGGGCCGCACAGGCGTTTCATAGTACTGTTGGATGTTTGAATGGATTTCAGTTTGCAACAGATAAATTGAATCTCGAGGCTGAGAGCGATCCTAGGCTGCACAATCTCAAGAGCGATTCCACACAGGTCTTCGCAAGACTGCGCAAAACATTTTGTTTTTGAAAGTTTTTAAGAAAGCGACAAATCGTTCGCGCTGAAGATAGTGTGGAACTAGTCTGGATCAAGCCAGGGTCCTTCTCAGTACTCACGCCGACAAACATGATTTCATTCATTAAAAGCTTAACTTGCCTCTCCTTTTCTCAAAATGATCAAAATTTTGCAAAACCCCGAGGAATTCCTTCATCTTCGTTTTTAACATCGCAGCGTTTGAAAAGGGGTTTTATGAAAAGCTCAGGTCATCATAACGATGTTCAAGGCATAAGAGAGCAGGCGGTACGCACTGTCGTTCCATTCACATCCTCTGGCACGGCTGACTCAAATAGCAACAAGTACGGAACGTGATAGCCACAGCTGTTTCATTCAGATTTATTGGCATGACTAGCTCCTCGGCAGAAACAAACTCAAAAAGCAAGAACAACTAATTATAAGACGAAACGGTGTTTGAGGTAACAACCCCGAAATCACCTGGTATACTATACAAGAGGGACTGACTCATTACAACAAGACAGACCCTATAAGCAAAAAGACTGACTCAATACAGAGAGATAGACTCAAAACAAAACAAAAGACTGACTCGACACCCAAGTCGGGATTTACAAAACTAGCGTTGGTAGATGCTCAAAAATGCGTGCCAAACGCCACATCTAAAAAAAATGTACCAGACACTGCCCGCAGGCGGTTCACCTTCTGATTACATACTTGCAGTATCTGAGTCCTCAAAATCCAACAACTGGATGGTGACGGACTTCGCTGAGGTAGGCGGGAGGATCACCTCGTTGTCAATCAAATCTTGTACCTCATAACGGAGGCGGAAGCAATTATCAGTGGCATGGCCGATTTGCTAGTGGTACGCACAGTATAGAGAAGCATCATGTGTGGCAGAGAGGTTCTTCGGCAGGGGCCGGGGCTCCAAGGGTTTAAGATGCCCTTTTTTGGCCAAAATCAAAAGTGCCCTAGACAAAGACATGTAGAGAGGATGGAAGACCCTGTGCCCTCGGGGCAGGTACTTTGGGGCCTGAGCACTCTTGCTAGATGCACTAGCGAACGGATCGGCGGGCGCGGCCTTGGATTTCTGATCCTTCCGGATCTGAGGTTGGGGCGGAAGAAGCTGTTTTGGCATGACGGGGCCTATCCGGTTCTCGATTGATCGAAGCGCCCTCGGGCGGAGGAAGCGTCCTCCACAGCTTTTGACACAACTGCGGATATCTGTTGCTTGTTCATCCCCCCGGCTTTCATAGCCTCTCGGCCTTACAGCGATTGTTCGATAAGTCGGACATCATCTTCCTCTTGCTTTTGTCTCTGGCCTCGGCCTGATCTAGAGTTTGGTTTGCTGCGTCGTTGCCATAGCTGGAGGTCATCTCCGGTTGGTTGAGTTCAATTACAATTCATCCCAGTAGTGGGGGCTCCTGGGGTATAAAGCCTCCGGCATATGGCGCGGCTGGTGGCGAAACAGACATTCCATAGGCGAGATCCGCCACGGATCTTTGAAGATCACCTATCATTTCCATTAATTCAAATATAGTAGGCTCGCGAGCCTGATATAGTTGAGGGGTCCAAATTGGATGTGCGGCAGGCGACCTGAGTGGATGCGGCATGTCAACAGTAGTCTCACCCTGCGGGGCAATTCCTTGACTCAACGCGACCGTCATGACCACGATCTCTTCTGAATTCTGTGTCATGCTCAGTCCTACCTCAACATGGAGAAGACACTAGCTGTTCTAGATCGACTCTCTGAATCTCTGAACTGAAACGGAAAAGAAGCGATTTCATTTAAGCAGATCAAACACGGGTGTAGCCAGGACAAGCTGCTCTCTACTGCGATCCTTTGTTCCCCAATTCTTGTTCAAAATCGAATCGATACCCGCAGACATAACTGATTCACAACAATACTGATACTAATGCCCTCAGGCCTGATGCTCAAACTTTGCAAACTGATATATGCGTTCCCTGCAGAGATACATTCTAAAAGCACATAGCAGATAAATGAGAGCCAATACACCCTTATGTTGGGGTAGGGTTTCCCTGTCCTATTTTGTCAGGAGCTAGGATTTCACTACGCACACAGCGGTTTCAAACAACCTAACATCGGGTAAGCAACCTGTCCTAGTTTGGAATGGTCACTATGGATCTCGATATGCACTAGGTCGAATGGTCAAAGAGGGTGCCCCGGTAAAACCAGGGTTTGTGTTCCCATACTGGCAGAGCCCGTAACCGGTCAGCCTTATGGTCATGCCTTGACAAGACAAGCCTCCGGCAAACCGCTCAGGAATAGCAGATGGCTAACACGGTGTCCTAGGCGCACCAATGCACATGCAATGCAAAGAAACACATAAGTGTAGTCAAAACAGGATATCACGAGTTCGAAATACTCTCTAAAAACTTGCCTCGCTACTTGTTTGTTTGTTTCCTTTTTGTTTGTGAAGTCCAACGTCGAAAATCGCTTTCAAGAAATCGGAAAATCGTAATTTTGAAAAGAAGTGCCAAACATGGACGCTTTGCGGATATAAGTCGCTACCTAAATATTTTTATGGGAAATTTATAACCAAAGTAGTCTTGGCTCGGGAGCTTGGGCGATCGGGAAGGTCACTATGAGCCCCCCTTTTCGCCGCCCAAGGCTAAAGACTGCTACTAGTGATGATTTTGAAAACTTTATATGTTCTTATTTATTAGCCTAGAATTACTATAACAAGTATAGACTAGATCGCCTAATTTGGAAATAAGTATTGCATATCCGCTCATTTTGAAAATGCTTTGGAATTTGCTACTCAAAGTAGGCTAAAAAAAACATTTTTACGAGGTTTTTCCAACTCAACCTCCACCCACATTCAAACAGTTTATCTCGCATAAGCACTTAGCGCATGGTAAGCATACTATCATGTTAACATCCACGCATGCGATATGCTAAAGCATAAATACTTACAAACAAGAAACTAGTTAGCAAGCATGCTGTGTTAGAATGACTAATGCAATGTAATTAGAATAGGCTCACCTAACCCTAAAATGGCATGTGAAATGTAGTCATTTGATACGTATTCAAGTTGGAAATTGAAAATACAATGCGGTTTGTATGATGTTGCATGCAAGACAAATGTATGGATTAAGGTATGCTAAAATTCTACCATCAGTAAATAAAAGGGAGAAAGAAATGGGGTTGGAAGACATACACACCACTCACCCACACTTATACAATTTGCCCTCGCCGCCAGAGGGAAAAGAATAATACAAATAATTAACTACGCAAGCTAATTAAATATTACAAAATGCCTAATTAGTTGACAAACTAACGAAACTAAGAAAAATAGTAAATCGCCTCGGGAGAGCCAAATGCAAGACGTGCTCTTCTTACAAATTGAATTGCCCATGCCATGCCTCCTTCCTCTGTCCTTCTCGCCTTCCTTCGAAGAAGCGCCAGTAACTACTTATTCATCCATCGGTGATAATTGATTAAACATTGGCAAAATCTTGCATGGCAATGTTATTCAAGCAATGTATGCACCAAACACACTCCTTATCATGTTTATGACTCAAAGAAGATGTGCCCTCGATTCTCGGCACCCCAATTCGCATTCCATGCATGATGGCCCAAAGAATCAAGTGTGCAATTTTTATGTCAAATGAAATGCAAACTAGACAATCAAAGAGCCCAATCCCCATCACCAAATCAAGGGACAAGGCATGCATGTCTATGTGTGCAATCCTAAGCATGTCAACTAGTATGCAACATGGGATGCAAACAAGAATGCTAGTATCCAAATACACATCCAAGGCAAGCATGCAAACTAAGCAAAGGAGTGGATTTAAACATGACTTAGGCAACTCCAAATAGGCCTAAAATCAATGGCCAAAGTGCCTAAAAAAAGAAGGCCAAAATGCACAAACTTATGCAAGCACTCATGGCCTAATACTTTGAGCATAATGGGGTGACTTTTAAACACATTTAAAAGGGCACGAATATGAACAATTAGCATGCAATATGAGCTTTAAAATCATGTCAAAATGTGGTGCCAAACCAACTCAAACAAGACAAACAAAAGCATGCAAACATAGTCCAAGTATGCAAGGCAAGTCATGAAGGCTTGAACCACACTTAGTACAACCACACATGGCAATACTTAAGCAACTAAAAACAGAGTTTTAACACACAAAACTAAGCCCAAAAAGCCACCTAGATGGCATCTAAATGACATGAATCCAAAGGCATGCACAATGGTCAAAACATAGGGCATACAACACATACTTTTAAAGCAACAAAGAGACAACTAAGGCAAGCATACAAGTACACCAAAGGGACTCAAATGACATGTTGGGTGGTTCCAAACCACCAAAATGATGCAATCAACACATGCTACACATCTATATACTTGAGGCCAATAAGCCCAACAAGCCACAAATACAAAGGAGCTATACTAAGCATGCCAAAATCGATCCAAACAACTATGGACAGAGCTAAAGCATGGCAAAATAAGCACAAATACTTCACAAAGTCAAGGCCAAAACATGCTTGAACAAGGGCTAACAACCTAAGACATGTTAAGGGATCAAAGAGGTATTACATGGCAAGTATACTAAACATGTATGGGGTACCAAAACCAACTTAATACAAAGTTATAACATGGCCATATAAGCATGAAATGCAGCCTAGACATGATCAACACACACTTGAACATAAGGCTCCTTAAGGAAGCAAAATAGGTCCTTTTCAAGGACAACAAGGAGAGGGGGTGGCCCTCCCCTTTTTAAGACTTCAAGGCACCATCTCCACCACTGAAATCCCTCAAGATTTCAGTGGGGAAGAGGCCCAAACACCAAAGTCTCGAAACTTGCACAAAATGGCACAAAATGAGGCCTTTCAAGGCCTAAGAGGGCCCAAACTTTCCCAAAGCACAAAACACTCTTAATAAACTATCAAGAGGGCCTAAAAACAGAACTTTTTCATGTTATACACTAAACACAAAAACAGCTTTAAGATAGGTAAAAATAGGATGCAAAAAAATGGGGAATAAAAGGCAAGTTTCTCACCCTTGTTGACCACCTTCACAAGTGTTGATGTTGTTGCTTCCTTGGGCTCAAATCCAGCCAAGAACACCAAGAACAACCTCTTGGAACCTCAGAAACCAAGGAAAGGTGAAACACTAGGTGTTGATGTGCAATAGTATGAACAAATGCACCTAGAATACTTAAGGGAGAGAGGTATAGAGATATAATATGTATCAATCCTAGACCTAAAACCAGAGCTCTCTCTGAGTTGTTTTCTCTCCAAAAAGCCAACCCTAAAGCCAAGGGGGAAGGCCTCCTCTTATAGAGGAGGCAATCTTGTAAGCTTAGGCATTAAGCAAGACAAGAAGTGCATCCCTCCATACATGTGTATGGAGGGGAAGTCAAAGCCATACAGCTGTCTGAAAATATCTCCAAAAGCGGTGAGAACAAGAGTCGGTCAAGCAAAATGTCATTTTGACAAAAATGACTGCCGACCGGCAACAAAGAATGTCGACCGGCAATGTACATTGCCGGTGGCAAGAAAAACCAGCCGGTGGCCTCTAGCTAGTTCCGGTGGTGTGTGGGGATGCCTCACAAGGCATTCTCTACTCTTCCAAGGCAAAACACAAGTGTTTGGTGCAAAACTAGACACAAAACAGTCGAGTTCAGAGATCCTGAGGCAAGGCGCGTAGCCGAGAACTCCGGGAACTCCAAACGAACACAAACATGGATAATCACCGAGTGTTCAAATGGTGACATCCAAGTCTTGAGGACGGTCAAAAATGGGGTGTCTACATAGCCCAGTGCTCTGTGAGTAACAATGTTGTAAAGATATGTTCAATCATGAATATTTTCTGAATGAACAACTGTACTGCTTTTTGAAATGATATTTCTTACTGAAGGTATGTTTGTCCCATTTGTGAACTATATTCGTGGCATCCATAGCAATTTACTGTTACTGTACTGTACTGCTACTGTCACAGAGATTTCTGTCGGTTCCCATGTTTGGAACCACTACTATTTACTGATATGATGGCCATCAACTGACTGTTCGGTCTGTTAAGACCTATTGTACTGTTTTGCTATTGGATATACCACATATGACTATTATAGTTTCTGAATGACTGTTATGGCATGAAATATGAGCCACAAACTGAATGACTGATATACTGATAAATGACTATTTTCAATACTGAAAGGACATTCATTCTTAACCCCTTTACGCATATGTTATTCACTGGGCTTTAGCTCACTGCTCATATATATATGTAGGTGTTTTGGCACCAGACCATTGCTAGAAGCGTCAGGCTAAGCTCCCGTTTTGTCAAAGTCAACCACTGTGCCTCACTAAGAGGTTCTTAGTCCTTCAAGCTAGGGCTTTTAGGGGTGTTTTAGATTTTTCCTTTTTGTATCTGTTTTTGTAATACTGTATAGCTGTACCTGTACTATACTGTTATGGTGGGGATCTGGTCCCTAACCTGAATATCTGTATATGATGTATGTACATATTGTTTGTTTCGAATGTGAATATGTTTTGAAAAGTCTTTTTGCATACAGACTGTCACACCTCACTGGACATCTTTGTATTACTGTTTTGGCTTCCGCCAGCCCCTGTACTCTGTATTACTGTTTTACTATTAAGCAGGCCTTCGGTAATCTCGGATTACTAGCCAGTTACGGTGCTAAACCCATAGGGGCGGGTTTGGGTCGTGACATGCTATAAGTGCTTTACCCTCTGAGTCTCCCCACGTACGTCGTTCTCATTGACCTTCGAGTGAATCACATTGATCACTCGAGGTTCGTCTGCTTGCGGTTGCGGTACATACTGTTTTGTTTCGAATGTGAATATGTTTTGAAAAGTCTTTTTGCATACAAACTGTCACAGCTCATTGGACATCTTTGTATTACTGTTTTAGCTTCCGCCAGTCCCTGTACTCTGCATTACTGTTTTACTGTTAAGTAGGCCTTTGGTAATCTTGGATTACTGGCCGGTTACGGTGCTAAACCCATAGGGGCGGGTTTGGGTCGTGATATGCTATAAGTGCTTTACCCTCTTGTCACGGCCCAAACCCGCCCCTATGGGTTTAGCACCGTAACTGGCTAGTAATCCGTGATTACCGAAGGCCTGTTTAACAGTAATACAGTGTAACAGAGTACATGGACATGGTAAAAGCCAATGTAGTAAATAAACAATGTCCAATGAGCTGTGACAGTCTGTATGCAAAAAGATTTTTCATACGTATATGCAGTCGGTGACAAAACAGTATGTGCATATATACAATCATACAAAACAGGGACTTAATCCCTATTAAACAAGATCAGATGATCTATCTGAGATACAATACTGATTCTGAGACAGACGGGGGAGATTAAAGCACCCCTAAGCCAAAGCTTGAACAGGCTTGGAACCTTGCAGTGAGGCATAGTGGATGGCTTGACAAAACTGGAGTTTACCCCGACGCTTCTAGCATTGGTCCGGTGCCTGTACAACTACATATATATATGAGCAATGAGCTAAAGCCCAGTGAATAACATAATGCGTAAAGGGGTTTAGAATGAATGTCCTTACAGTAATGAAAACGGTTCATTTCAATCAAGATATATCGGTTATTGTTCAAGACAAGAACAAATCATATGTGGTACATCCATTAGCATAACAGTAAACAGTAGGTCTTAAAAGACCGAACAGTAAATGATGGCCATTGATCAGTAAATAGTAGTGGTCCCAACGAGGGAACCGACAGAGATCTCTGAATAAAGATATGATCGATAATGAATGCTAAGGATGCCACATGTCTGATTCGTAATATAGGACATACAATCATTCAGTTAACAATATCAGTTCAGAAAGCAGTATAGCTCAGTTGTTCAGAAGATAATCATTTTGAACATATCTTTACACAGTTGTTACTCATAGAGTTCTGGGCTACAGTGAACTAGAGCGTCTCCTCGGAAGCCAACCCTACACAGTTTACAGATTGAACACACACTAAGCTACACAGTTGGAAAAAATGATAACTTAATCCCTAATTTGCCTCGGTGTGTTCTACATCTATATCTTTATTAAGATGCCTTAAATATGCGCTAGGAATGCCTAGGATGGAAAGAGGATACACTCAGAAAATATTTTCAGAATTTTCAGTGAAACAGAGTCCCGCTCAAGTGCAGGTTACCCCGCTCGAGCGGACAAGCAAACAAAGGTCCCCGCTCGAGCGTCAACTTATCCGCTTGAGCGGGCCAAAAAGTACTGGATAGGTAAAATTCACGCTCGACGCCCGCTCGATGCCCGCTCACCCAATCCTCCGCTCGAGCGTACGTTCCTTCGCTTGAGCGGATTGATGAAAGGCAAAATCGAGCTCGAATTTCCGCTCGGCCCGTTCTCCCGCCGGCGGAATACCAAAATCTGGAAAATCCAAATTTGAGCTCCAAGCTCAAAATCATGTTTTCAAACACCAAATTCGATCCTCTTGGGCCTATTTTCTGGAAAAACACTTCAAAAGCCATAATATTACATGTTACAAAGATCAATTTGTAAAAAATCAAGCCCAAGGATAGTTCAATTGAATTCAATTTCAAACCAAATCTTCATGAACAAGATTGAACATGCAACATGCATGAATTTAGTTCAATTCAAAGCTTCAATACATGCCCCAATGAGCCAAATCTTTCAAAAACATGATGGTTTCATGGGTCTTAGCTAGAACTTGAACTTGCATGCAACAATTTTCCATGAAATCAACTTAGAACTCCACAATACCAACATGCATGCATGGAATGAGCTCCAATTCAACATTATTAGACCAAATCTTGACTTAGCTCACCAATTGATATGAACAATGCAAGAACAATCTTAAATACAAGTTTTAAGAAGGTGGATGTTCTACCTTATGTCTTGTGATTCAAGCTTAGAAGCTCAATTATGAACTCAACCTCCAATTTCTTTAAGTCTCCAAGCAAAACACAAGATGAACTCAATTCTCTCAATCTCTCTCTCTCTCTTGGTCGGCAATAACAAAGAAAGGAGCTGATGAAATGTTATGTTCTGAGTGTGGTAAGGCTCAACAATGGTCCATGTAGTAGGCCACTAGTGTGGCAAAAAGGTAAATAAGTGCAACAATGCAATTTAACCCATTTTAATCTAATTTAATCATACCAAATCACTTTTTCAATAAATATACCAGAAAATCACATAAATTCTCATGATCCTAAATCATCAATCAATTTCCGGTTCGGCCGTCGATAAGGCCTTCAATTAACAGTTTAAACATAAAAACTGAACAGATAATCAAACAGTCAATAGATAATAATGCATTTAAACTAACACATACTCAATCAATCAGTTTCGGATTTCAGTCAGTCAGTTCAGTATTTCGATTACTTCAGTTATCAATCATAATCAGTCTCGGTTTAACAGTAATCAGTGGTTATTCGATAAATAATGGTGAGGGTTATTACACCTCTGAGTCTCCCCACGTACGTCGTTCTTATTGACTTTCGAGTGAATCACATTGATCACTCGAGGTTTGTCTGCTTGCGGTTGCGGTGTTGGTGAAAGTGGTGCTGCTGGTGTTTGGGGTAGCCTTGCTTGCTCTTCCCTTGTTCTGGCCTCATCTACTAGGTCCCTTAAGTGACCTTGTCTTACCAGATCTTCCAAATGCACTTTTAGGGCTCTATAACCCTGTGTCAGGTGTCCATCTTCATTTTGGTAATCATAGTGCTTTCCCAGGCTTCTTCCCATGAACTCGCCAGGAATCTTTTCTGGCGCTCTATAATACGGTTGGTTCTTAATTCTTTCCAGAACTTTATAAACCGAAATTCAGAATATGGTAGTGACTGCCTATGCAGCCCTTAGTCCTGTCTCTTGCCTGTTATATCCAGTATTCCCTCGGCCTCGCTTCGGCAAGCCATTTCTCTTTTCCTGTTTCGACGCCTTTGTCCCCAGCATATCCTCTTCGGCTCTCGCATACTTCTCGATCCTCCATTAGCTCCTCCATACTTTTCAGTAGAGTTTTTGCTAGTGACTTTCGAAGCATGCAATCATCGTTCAAGCTATTTTTAAAAGATACGACTGCCAACTCTTGGTTGCACCTTAGTATTCAATTAAACACCTCATAATACCTTTTGGCATAGACCCTGAGGCTTTCATCCTCGCCAGTTCTCAGAGCCATCAGGGAGTCTACACTCAACGGCTGTAGTTCGTTTGTAACAAACCTGGCCACAAACATCTCGGCAAGGCCTTCCCAACTTTTCACAGTTCCTTTCAGCAACTTGTGAAACTAATCTGACGTGATTTCCCCAAAGGATGAAGGGAACACCTTGCAGAGCAACGGTTCGTTCCCGGTATACAGTGTCATTAAGTTTAAATATAAGCCAACGTGAAAGTTAGGATCGGATTTACCGTCGTATATTTGGAATCTCGACATGTGAAACCTTTTCGGGGCCTCAACTTATCCAATTCTATTGAGAACGGCATTCTCGGCTTGATCAGAGATGTAACCTCAGCATCTTGTCGCTTTCTCTGGAGATAGTCCCTCAAATCCTCCTTAGTATATCTAGGAGCTTGGCTGTCAACGGATTTCAGCCTTTTTGGTACACTGCTCTCAGTGTCGTTATGAGTCTTCTTGGACTTCCCTTCATTCATCGTGTCAAAACAATGCTCCTTTCCTTGAACATGCCGATATTCCTTGACATAAGTTTCCTTGGCATGAGGTGTCTTCTGAGACTCTCATCTCATCGATTCTCCTCACCCGACCTCTCGTGAAGGCCAATGTAAATGCTCCTTTGTCCTGTAATGCTGAGAGACTACAGGGATTGCTTTCTGCCCCCCTTTCTGGGCATCGTTCTTGGCCACTGGAATCGGCTTGTCCTCCAATGGAAATGGTGGCTGCATGATATTGTTCTACATCATGAAGTTGACAACCAATTGTAGGTCTGCTATTTGTTTGCCATTCCCTTCATCTCGTCATCCCTTATCAGGCATCTATCTTTCCATACCTGGAGGTTACTTTCATTGTAATACTCGCCTCGGCCTGCCTTCTTTGGTACGTCTCCTTTTTGGTCGACGTCCTTTTTTCCAGGATTCTGCTCCCGAGGTTCTTTATTACAGTTCTCTTCCTCCACATTAGGATCGGTGTGTTTGCTACTCCCACTAGGGATGTCGTCCCTGACCTTTTCTTTCTGTCCGTCGTTGGCCATCTATTTCCTTACGTTCCCACAGATGGTGCCAAATTGTGGGTGTTGATTTTGCCCACATAACCAAACAGGGAATACTCAGCAAGAGAGCACCGGCAGAATATATTAAGCCCGAACAACCTGTCCACCCGGGGACACTCCGACGAACAAGTCAGTAATTATCTCTAAAAGATAGCCACTAGACAGAGCATAAAAAACATACCTTAGACCCACGAGTGTGACTCACTTTTATAGCCAACATTAACCTGATCCTTGTAGAGATAAACTACCTAAGAGTTTTATCTTTATCCGTACTAAGGTCCTCCCCAGTTCTAGGACTCCTGTTCCTTATCTGTTTATCTCAGATTCCAGTATCTCTACAGATAACTTAGCCGAAATCACCTCGGTGTCATGACTAAGACACGTGACACCTCAGCTGATACTTCAGCGTCACTTTGATTACATGTTGTCATTCACAAAATATGTCCCCGCAAATATAATTTTTTTATTGAAACACGACTTATGAGATGAATGACCTCTCAAGTTGTTTTTTATTGAGATGTGAATATAAAAAAAAATTAAATTTTAAAAATAAGCTATCTATTTTTAAAGATAATTATAATAAAATAAAAGTATGCTAATCTTAAAAGTCATATCAACCATTGATATAGGGGTGAATTCTCACACTGGAGATAGATTTGTGACTTGTCCACGTCACCACCAGTGGTGGCAATGAATAATTGTCCTTGGAATGTGAGAGTTTGGATGTTTGTCAACTGCTTTTGCGTGCATGACTTTTTGTTTGGAAAATAATTTTTAGTCCATTACAAAATAGTACTAAAGTATGGAAAATACCATAATACATATCTCATTTAAGGTGTGTATCATATTTAAATTATGTGATTTATAAATTTGATTATTTTAAATAATATAATTTAATATTATGAAAGTCATAATTAAAATAAAATTTGACATATGATTAAATATTATATGAGATATAATCAAATACCTCTTGAATTATAATTAAAATTTTATCATAATTACTACTCTCTCTGTCCCAAAATAATGGTCCTTTTTGGGGAAGTCGACTTTTTTTGGTAGTAGAATTATTGTACTTTAAAAAAGTTGATTTTCTAAAATTATTCTTTTGATAGTACATTTTTTTAGAATATCAATGTCATAATTATACTTTTTATATTGTTTATTAATTTAAAAGAATGGTAAAATAGGAAATTTATATTATTTTTGTATTTAATTTTTGAAGAGAAACTAATATTTTGGGACGGAGAGAGTATCATAATATATCATAATTAATAATATAATAAGTCATAATTATTAATTCAAAAATTATAGCTAAAAATACATACAATACATATCGTAAAAGAGATTACCATAGAATTTCCTCCAGAGTATATATTTAAGGGGAGCAGAAGGGAAGCTGGTGCTGCGTGAATTCTGGGGTGATTACTCAGTACCCACGGAGCTATTCCCGAAAGTTTTTGATCGTTTGAATTTGTTATTGGTTTTTTTTCATGTTAGCTTTTAGTAAAAAAAATATTAGAAAATTAAAATTGAAAAAAAAAAGAGATTGAGTAATAAGTTTCATATTTTAAAATTACCATAGTCTCATATACATATATACATATGTATATATATATATATATATTGTGTGATCTATTTAGTTCTTTTAGATGTATCACATTTGAAAAAAAGTAAAGTGTCATATCATACCCGTTACGTTTGAGTGTCACATTTGAAAAAAGCACACTAAAAGGTTTTTAATTTTTTTAAAGTATCACATCATACTCGTCACGTTATAGTGTCACATGTCACGTTTGGGAAAAGTACAATAAAGAGTTTTTAATTTTTTTTAGAGTGTTACATATACCTGTCACGTTATCATGTTTAAGAAAAATACACTAACAAGTTTTATTTTTTTGAAGTGTCACATCATACTTATCACGTTATCACATTTACAAAATGTATACTAAAAAGTTTTTTTTTTTTTAATTTTTTTTTAAGTAAAAGTTTTGAAGTGTTATATCATACCCGTCACGTTGTCAAATTTAAAAAAAGTACACAAATGAGTTTTTAATTTTTTTGGCGTGTCACATCGTTGGAGTGTCATATTAATACCTGCTATATTGGAGTATTACATCATACCTATTACATTAATAAAATGATATAGTTGTCTACCAAAACACTACCAAATTAAAAAATAGGACCACACGGAAAGAAACTCTCTACTAATAGGACTTAACAGATCAATCAAAAAAATTTGAAACTAATTAGAGTACTTATTTGTGAGATGAGATTTATTGATAAAAATTCCATTAAAAAACTCAATGTGAAAATGTTAAAATATCTTGCTAAATAATGATTGGTTACATTGCGTTGATTAAGCACTCGTTTTGGAAGAAGGGTTGGGTTGGGTTGGGTTGGGTTGGGTTTGAGGTTATTTTAGCCATAAAAAGATAAAGCCTTCATTCGGGAAATGGGTTGACTTTTGACATTTTGACATTTTTTATTATTTTAGCCTAGGACTAAAAAGTCTCGTTTAGAAAAGACTTTTGACTTTTTTATGAGAGAAATAATGTAATAATTAATGATTGGATGTGATGTTTTGTCTTATTATGCTAAAATAGTCCAAAAAAAAAACCCCCCAAACTTAGCTTTCCAAACGAAGCTAAAATAGGGTTTTTAATCCAATAAGACAAAATATCACATCAAACCTATAATCATTACATTCTTTCTCTCACAAAATGTCAAAAAAGTCAAAAAGTCTATCTCAAATGAAACTTTTTATCTCTAGGTTAAAATAGCCAAAAAGTCAAAAAGCCAACCCATTTTCCAAACGAACTCTAAGAATTAAATAATGTTAAGTCAAATATCTCCTTAGTCCACAACTATGCCTTCGTTTGGCAACTTGGGTTGGGTTTGAGACTATTTTAGTCACAAAAAGATAAAATAAACTTTTAGTCTAATAAGACAAAATGTCACATCCAATCCATAATCATTATATTCTTTCTCTCACAAAAAGTCAAAAAAGTCAAAAAGCCTAAAGCCTATCCCAAATGAGACTTTGTAGCTCCAGATAGGAGTGTAAAAATGGCCCGCGGTCTGTAGGCGGCCTGAAGCCTTCCTGCAGCTCGAGGTGGGCCCGGCCTATTTGGCCAGGGCCTGAGCTCAGCTCGAGCCCCTAGGTTTAAGTCTGGGCCATCATTTTGAAGCTCGGCCTAGCTCGAGGGCCGACCCATCGGCCCACTTAAGGCCTACTCAAGATTCGACCCGCCTGAGACCTAATGTCTTTTATAGTAGAAAATAATAAAATATTGATAGAAAAAAATTAAAAACCAAAAAAATTTGTTAGGCTTGCCTAAGCCCGAGGCCAGGCCCAATCCCACCGGATCGGACCGAGGCCCGACCTGTCCAAGGCCCAAATACCCTTAGGCTTGGGCCTGGGCCTATTTTTTTGGCTCGAAAGCCAGCCTGGCTTAGCTTGAATTTTGGCGAGAGCAGCGAGGTCTGACATGTTTTGGCCC
The DNA here is from genome assembly GCA_025200525.1 of Camellia lanceoleosa. NCBI lineage: Eukaryota > Viridiplantae > Streptophyta > Magnoliopsida > Ericales > Theaceae > Camellia > Camellia lanceoleosa. The sequence continues at coordinate 2,775,937 of CM045767.1, read as the reverse complement.
AAGCCTAAGCCCGAACCCATCTGGACCGGGCCAGATTTACAACCCTAGCCCTAGACTAAATTAGTCAAAAAATCAAAAAGTCAACTTACTTCCCAAATGAACTTTATATGATCTTTTAAACCCACAGGATCCCCTGCACAACAATACATTTTTTTTCTAACATAAGGCAAAACCCACCGGATCCCCTGCACAACAATACATTTTTTTCTAACAATAATGATTGAGATCCATACAAAATACAATTTTCACAACTCCAAAATGATCTGAACCATTCATGTCACTATCAGACACAAATCTAAAAAGAAATTCAAACACATCAATGGTCAATACATCAATGGGGATCATGGGGGTCCTCCTTTGTAGGGGTCCCAAACATTTTCCTTTTTCTAACATAAAGCAATAGCGTGGGCACATAATTCGTACAGTACAACCTAGTATTTTTATTAAGCATTTGTTTGGCATATGTTAAAATTGGATTTTTTAGTTAAAATAGTCACAAAAAGATAAAAATAAGTTTTTTAATTTAATAAGATAAAATGTCACATTCAAATCATAATCATTTCATTTTTTCTTTTACAAAACTCAAAAAAGCCAAAAAACATATTCCAAACAAAAATTTTTAACCCCAAGTTAAAATAGTCAAAAAGTCAACCCACATGCTAAACGAATTCTGAGGCATGTCTCAATTTAATATTTATTAATTAAAATAGTAAGATTTTATTTTTTTTTTTTGTTTATTTTTAAAAAATAACTTGACAAGCATCAAATGATAAGGGTTTAAAAAAAAAATTCATATTCACATCACAATACGAAAATTTTCAGGCTCATAAGACCTATCATGGATCTCATTTCAATTATCTAAATCATTTATTTTATAAAATCCCTCAATGTATATTATTCATAGAAAAAATTAATTAATAACAGTAATATTTTTATTTTATCACATTTGTCTTTAAAAAAAAGAAGACATATATTTTTAAAAGTAGACATTAATTTTTTTAGGATTGAATATGATAAAATGAAAAAATTACTATTATTAGATTGATTTAACTCTTTTCACAAATAATATACATTAAAAGTCTTACAAAATAAAAGATTGAGGTTATCAAAACTAGACTCAAGATGATTCCCTAAAATTCTTTAATATTTAAATATGAACATTAAAAAAAAATTAATTTAAACAATAAATAATATCATTTCAAAATATCAAATAATCACTCTTGAAAAAAGTCACGTGTGTTACCGAAACGCTTGATAATTTCAGCACAAGGTATCATAGGAGTTGACGTTGGTCGACTTTTGGCGTCACCGTCACGTTTTAGAAACTGAAAATAGTACTAATGTGATAATGATGTGTTCCTATGTTTGAAACACATGGGCTGTGTATTGGAAAATGTTTGTTTGTTTTGTTTTTGAAAAATAATTTTTTTGAAATTTTTTAAAAATTTTGTTTGGTTTAGAGCTTGTTTGAAATGTGAATTAATTTTTTATTTTTTGACTTTTTGATTATTTTAGGCCCCATTTGAGAACTTATTTTTTTAGTCAAAAAGTCAAAAAGTTGTTAAATTAGTCAAAAAGTCAACAACTCATACCAAAAAATCAAAGATTCTCTTTTCTGTCTACTTTTTGCACATCTTTTTGTAATTAGCCAAAAAATCATCCCAAACATACGAATTTTTTTTACCTACCTTTTTAGCCAAATAGCCAAAAAATTACTAAATTAGGACTAAAAAGTCTCCTTTGAAATTTTTTTTTAAAATTTTTGGAGAAAAAAAAATAAAATCTATACTATATATTAAGCAAAATGGAGTTTTTAACCCCAAGGCCTGTGGGAGCTCCAATCTCCTAATCCTAATTTTCTAATTTTTTGATTTAAAAAAAAAAACCTTAGCATTTATTGCCTTCTCCCAAACCAACCTCAGCATTTATTGACTTCTCCCAACCCACAATCATTTTTGACTTCTCTGATAATTATTGTAATACCCTTTTCACTTTCTCCCATACACTATGGTTACACACAAAAATAAAAATAAAAAAGATAATAATTTAGTTATAGATCTCAAAAAGATGTAACATCTAAATTTGAATTATGATTTAATAATATAATTATTTTTTTTTATGTATATCTATCAAAATTTTACATCACTTAATGGGACAAATTAATCAATTTTCTAAAATTATTAATTTTTAATTTATAAAATAGATTAAAAAAAACTATTGACTGATTTATTTATTTAATAATAAAAATATTTCTTAATCTCTCTCTCCTAATCTCTCTCACAAATTTTCAAAAAAAAAATATTAAAACTTGCATTCCTTTTCTTTTCTCAAAAAAATCAGATAATATTTTTTATTAAAGTTGTAGATCTCTACCTATATTCTAAAAAAATATCTTTAAAGTTTATTTGAATAAACTTTAAATCAATAAAACTCACATGTCTATCACATATCTAACTCACATCATAACTTACCTAAATAATAATAATTAAAAACAAATGAAAACTACAGATAAATTAAATTAAAAAAAAAAAGATACCCACAACTCCATTTTAAATAAATTGAAAAAAAATACCCGAATAGAAACCGCACAAAAATAAAAATAAAAATAAAAAGATATATCTATCTATCTATACTTACTATATATTAAGCAAAAGGAGGTTTCTAACCCCTAAGGTTTGTGGAAGCTCTAATATGCCAATCTTAATTTTCTAATTTTTTGTTTTTTTAAAAAAAAATTAACCTCGGCATTTATTAACTTCTCTCAACCCATAAGACTTTTTGACTTCTCTCAGAATTACTGCAGTACCTTTTCCAAAACAAATAATATGTATTTTAAAAAAAATTTAAAACAAATATAAATATTTATATCTATATCTATCTATTAATTTATATCTATCTCTAACTCACAAGTTTTGTGGGAGTTCCAATATTTCAATCTAAATTTCTTGATTTTTTATTTAAAAAAAAAAAACTTTAACATTTATTAATTTCTCACAACCCCCAAGCCTTACCATTATGATAACACTTTAATGCATTAAGAATAAGCATAAAAAATAATTCCTTGAAAAGTCCAACACATATGAATTCCTTGAAAAGTCCCAACACATATGATTATTATCCCTCATAATAACATTTTAATGCATTAAGAACAAGTATAAAAAAAAAATTTCTTGAAAAGTATAACACATATGATTATTATCAAAATATTAAAATTTAGGGTTGGTTTGGGATGTTCTAAAAAAGTGTACTTTTTGACTTATTGGCTTATATGAGTTAGGTTTGGGTTGGGTTTGATGTGATGTGTTAGAGAAGTGATGTGATTTAAATAAAATAGTATGATTTAAATAGGATAGTGACTTTTTGACTTTTTGACTTTTTTAGATTATGCTAAACCAACCCTTAATATAATATAAATAAACAAGACATTTAATTCATTGAAAAGTCCAACACATATGATTATTATCAAAATATTAAACTTTAATATAATATAAAAAAGAAAAAAGAAAAAGAAGACATTTAAAAAAAAAGACATTTAAAAATGGGTATGGCTTCTGTCCAGTCCGTGATCGGATTGGACCGCGCTATTGGGTCCGTGGGGGCCCATTACAGGTCCCGTTTTGATAATCTGAACCGTAATATGTAGAAATCGTCGAATACTATACGCTTGTAAAAAATCACGTTGATCGGATATCAATAGTTATGTGATCAAAACAGTTTTTTGTCAACCGTTAATTTGTTCACCGTCCAATTTTTTTAATACGAAACTGATTTGATCATATAGTTATCAATATCCGATCAACGTGATTTTTTACAAGCGTATAGTACTCGACGAGTTCTACACATTAAACGGTTCAAATTATCAAAACGGAACCCATGGTGGGCCCAACAGCACGGTCCAGTCCAATCCCGGACTGGACAGAAGCCATACCCTTTAAAAATCACAATTCACATATATATCTCCTGATCAGTATTTATTACCTTTTTTCAATCCACATGTTTTTTCACATAGCTGAATTTCTTGATTTAGTCAAAATTCTCTAATCATCATTTAAAATCTCTTCATACAAATAATTATAGATACAGCCCGTGCATAGCTACTGCAGTACCCTTTTTAACTTCTCTAATACATTATAGTTAGTGATAAGATTGTTAAATTATTATTATAAAAAATCTTAAAAAATATAATTTATATACTAAAAAAATCTAAAGTAAATATAAATATTTATAATTATCCCGTGCATAGCACGAGTGATAGGCTAGTAATTATGAAATGAATGTGACAATTTATCATATTTGACTAAAATAACATATTTTGGGTTCGTTTGGGAAGAACTAAAGTGTGTTTTTTTTGCTATTTTAGCCACAAAAGACAAAATAAGCTATTTTAGCCACAAAAAACAAAACATCACATCTAACCCATAATCATTACACTCTTCTCTCACAAAAAAAGTCAAAAAAGATAAAAAGCCAAAAAGTCCTTCCCAAATCAAGCTTTTTAACCCAGGCTAAAATAGTCAAAAAGGCCAAAAAGTCAAAAAGCCAACCTACTTTCCAAACGGAGGCTTTGTTTTATAAGATTATTTTAGTTCAAAGTTTCATCCCAAATGAGCTGTTAAGTGATTTTGAAAAAAAAAAATTCAAAATTACTTATCTTTTTTATACATCAATCAGTCACTTTTTTTTCTTTTTTTCATTCTCATTATTAATCACTTTTTTTCTCACATACATCTACTTACCTATAATAAAATATTAAATCATTTCAAACTATCATACTCTAAAATTATTTTCGAAATAAACAACCAAATAAACTAATTTTTTTTAAAAATTTTATCCCTAATTTTTTTTAAAATTTTTTTCTGTCAAAATCAAAACCAGACAAACTCTTTGTATCCCTCACGTTACCTTGTCCATTTGTAGAACCAATTCCATCACGTGCTTCTTGAGATTTCATTTTTGTCTTCACGTTACGTGCTGCGGCACGACATCTGCTCTGTGGGCGCACTCATTCTGCCAATTGGCGGACTCCCAGAAAAACCGCAACAAAGGGCGTCCGCATCTTTTCTTCAGGTCAAATTTGACATCTTCAAAAAAAAAAAAAAAAAAAAAAAATTTAAAAAATTAAAAAGTTATTATTTTGTTTAAGTTACATTATCTTATTTAAATCACATCATTTCTCTAACACATCACTTCAAATTCAATTCAAATTTAACTCATATTTCATAAAAAGTCAAAAAATACATTTATTTAGTCTTCTCAAACTTAGCCTTAATTTAAAATTAGACTTGTCTTAAGAAATAAGTTAAAAATTAATTTTATTATTTTTTTGATTTTCTTATAAAAATATATAAAAAATAAAAAAGTGATTATGACTTAAAAAAATTAAAATATAACTTTTAACTGAGTTGTCAAAATAAACTTTAATGATTAATGTCTTCCACTTTTTTTTAATGGTTAAAATTTATTTTGACAATACAATTAAAAGTTTATTTTTTTGATTTTTTTTTATATCACATTATCGCTTTACTTATATATATATATATATTTTAAAAAAAAAGTTAAAAAAACTAAAAAACCAACTTTCAACCTACTTCTTAAAATAGGCCTAAATTATAAATACATCTTTTAAAATTTATTTAAAATACGAATCATCTTTATAATTTTAGAAATTACATTATGTTATTTAAAATTTTTAATTTCATAATAAAAGATAAATTTTATTAATAAATTATCAAATTAATTAATACTTTATAACGATAATAGAAATTTATTTCAATTAATAATTTAGGTAATTTTAGAGTTCTTTAGGAGACATAAGAAATACGTTGTTTATTGGCTTCTTGTATATAGGAGAGCAACTAGAAATTTTATTTTTTCAATTAATTCTGTTAAATAAAATATTTTGATAAAAAGATATTTGTAATTTTTCAAACTACAGAGAGCAATTCATATTTTAAATAAATCTCGAGAGATGTATTTATAATTTATCGTTCTTAAATTTAAATAAATTTGAATTTGAAAAAGTTTGAAAATTTCATAGAAGAGTTCATCATGAATTCTATTTGATCCAGCGACAACTTCCTATAGGCATTCTAGGGTCTGGAAGGATATCTTGTTCACAGGAGTTCAGTGCAGAGTCATGTTTAACTACTTCTTGGATAATTGCCTAATTAAGGTGGGTGATGCTCGCAGGATCAAATTCTGGCATGATAAGTGGTGTGGTGCCACCTCCTTCAAGCACAAGTTCCCTACTCTTTTCGCCCTATCTACTGCCAAGTTTGGTTCCCTGCACTTCTTCCATGACTTGAAACCTAGCTCCAACAGTTGGAATCTCTTATATAGAAGACCATTATATGCCTGGGAGTTAGAGGATGAAGTTAGAATGTTCGATTTGTTATCCACTGCACCTTCTCTAAGAATTGAGTGTGGTGATAGTCTGGCTTGGGCTACTATAGCAGCTGGTTCTGGTATGTTCTCTGTGTCCTCCCTGTACTCCTTTTCTTCATGTCTCCTTGGGCCTCTACTTGTTCTTAGCAAGTTTGTCTGGAACCACAGCTTACCCCCCAAAGTCCTATTTTTTGGATGGTTGGCATGGAAAAATAGAATTAAAACCTCTGAATTCCTGCATAACCTTGGCATCCTAGGCACCAACATGTCCACCACATGCATCTTCTGCAAATCTGCTCCTGAATCTGCCCAGCATATTTTGCTTCATTGCTCCTTCTCTTGGGCCATTTGGTCCTCTGTGCTTCAGGACTGGGGCCTTCATTGGTGCATCCCCCTATCTATAGCAGATCTGTTCTCCTGGTGGATTGGGGTAAACTTTAAGTCTTTCCTCAGGAAATTTTGGAGAGCCACTCCCCTAGTTGTCCTCTGGTCGATTTGGAAACATAGAAACGAGTGTATGTTCTCTGATACCCATCCCAACTCAGCTGATCTGTGGGACCTCATCAAAGTTAGATTAGCATTTTGGCTTAAAGCCTCCCTCAAGGACTTCCCCTACACTGTAAATGACATTGTTCTGAATTGGAGACAAATAAGGGACTGCCATTGATGGTCTAATCTGTTCTGTTATCTGCTAAGTGTTCTGTTTTGTTATCTGCTATTCTGTTTTGTGTGAAAATTTGGTTTCAATGCATATGGGAAGGATCTGGTTTACATATGGATCAGGAATGTATTTTGTTACTATGTTCAGAATGATAGGATGTGGCTGGACTGCATAGGGCTGCTTCTGCTCTGTGACTGCTATGCTGTCCAGAATGGGAAGGTAGGTTTACAGTTCATCTGGTATTTATCTGTAAGCTATCCAATGGTGTTCAGTTATTCTGTTCTGTAAGGCCACCTTCAGAATGGAAAGGCAGCTCTTATCTGGAATGCAATGGATTATAAGGCTGTATGTTGCCATGCTCAGTATTTAATTTATGCTATCCAATGGTGTTCAGTTATCCGGTTCTGCAAGGCCACCTGGAATGCAAGTGGATTGAAGTGTATGGGAAGGTTGTGGCTGTGCTTATCTGGAATGCATATGGATTGAATGAGGCTGAATGTTGGTAGGTCCTCGCTCGTAATGGTGTCGTTATCCGAATACGATGGATTATTTGCTGTGTCTCTTTTTGTTTTTTTTTTTTTTTTGCTCTTTCTCCATTCCCTCTCTTGCTCTTTCGTTGGTTGCTCACCAACTGGCGCTTGGTGCTTTCCTTAGCCCCAAGCTCCTCTTTATTGATGTATTCTATCCTACTTGGTATGTTTCATCAATAAAAATTTCTTTGCCGATCAAAAAAAAAAAAAAAAAAAAATGAATTCTATTTGATAATTTTAATCATCCATTTTATAAAGTTTTCAATATGTATTGTTCATAGAAAAAGTAAAGTCCATCTAATAATTGTAGCATAATCATTTTATTGCATTTATTTTCAAAAAATTAAACAATAAGTTTGTTTTGTGAAAATACATCATTCATTTTTCTTTTGTGACAAACATGATAAAATAAAAAATGCTACAATTATCGGATAGATTTAATTTTTTTCATTTATGATATACCAAAAAAAAAGTCAGTTCAGATCATCAAAGCATGACCTGTTTCAAATTTAAATATGAACTTGAAAAAAATTTAACCCAAATTTCAAACATTAATAATTTAAAATTTAAATTTTTTCATGAAGTTATAATTATTTTTTAAAAAACTATTGAATTAAAAAGAATACTGTTATTAGCACCCAAGTTATTAATTTTGGATCCATTTCTTTGAACCCCTACATATGAATATTAAAACCCTTAAAATTTCTTTCATTTCCCCAATTGATACCAAAATTATCCTTATGAAAATTTCACCCCACTCAAATGCACACTCCCACACCCTAAAAACCATTATCTCCCAAACTCCTAACAAAAAAAACTCTCCAAAATCTATTCTCTTTTTCATGATGGTGGAAGAAAAATATTTCTGAAGTAAATTGATCGGTATAAGAAACTTATTTTCCGCAATTTTCACTTTTTTCTTCGCATTAGACGCGTATATATATCTTTCTTCAATTCCATCCATTTATTTAATCAACCCAAAACCCTAAAAATGGCGCGCGCGCACACACACACGCACACACACACACATATATATATGTGTGTGTGCGTATAGTTTAAAGGGAGCAAATATGTATTTTGCTCAGTCTCAATCTCTCTCCTTCCCAATCTCTTAAAGTCTCTCTCCTCTCTCTTTCACTGAGAATGTTTAGATTCGTGTTTCCGAACAAATAAACTATGTTCTGGTCTGTGTTCCAAAGCAAATAATCAATGTTCAGGTCTGTATTCCCGAACTTGATTAAACGAAAACTCCTACAAATGTGAACAATTTTAATCCTTCAAAGTGTATTAAATTTCCATGTTTAGATCTGTGTTCCCAAACAAATAACTAATATTCGGGCATGTGTTCTCGAATTTTGCTCATATGTTTGGGAGTTCAGTACCAAAAAAAAAAAAATACGAACATTTTTCAGCGTTTTTGTCTTGTTTTTCAACAAATAACTTACCTTTGTAAGGTCAACCTCCTCTAATCTAAGAACACCATCAAAGTTACAAACATTTTCTAAACTTACATTGTTGTACTTCTCGTCTCATGAAGTTGTTATTGTCAAAAAAAATTTCACTTATTGTCATTGCCGAAAATGTGTGTAATCGAATGATTGCCACCATTGCTATTGGATCGCCATCGAAAGGTTTTCAATGTTTTGAGGGTGAGATTTGAAAAAGATAGATGTACAGTGATGGAAGTAAATGCTCTCAGAAACTCTTTATTTAGTGGGTGTGTAAGTTTATTTATGAGATGGTGTGTCCCAAAATGATTGATATCCTCTTTAGTAATTTCATTTAAGGTTATTATTGTAGTAAGAAAAAAGGTCAAGAAATTGGGAGTCGAAAATAATAAATGGGGTACTAATTGAAGTACTCATTAAAAATGATTCATCTCATTATTTTGTTTCTCAATTCTATCCCCAGTGATGTGGAATTGGAGGGGCTAAAGATGGAGTGTGAGATCTCTTCACATGGGTATTAGCCATGTCATTGCGGTGAAAGTGGGGGAAGGGGGCAAAATTAGGAAATGTTGTGGGATTGTTATAAATTGAAATTATCTAAAGAAAAATGATTCATCTTCTTAATTTTGTCTCTTCAATTCTACCCTTAATGATATGAAATTAGAGAAATTAAAGATGAGAGAAAGAACAATGTAAAACCGCTTTATATAAGTCGTGACTATATCATTAAAGGTGAAGTTAAAAAAATAAAATTAAGAGATACAGGGGGACAGATGATCCAAATATTTACTCATGCAACAGCAACCCAAGTACGTGTTAAAGCCACATGGAATATCAGGCGATGGCTCTACATCATAACGGTGCTCTGTGGCGTGAAGCAGGGAACAAGGGTTTGGTTCAACAACTTTGAAGAAACTGTTGGGTCGACAAGGTTAGGTTAGGTCTATTTGTTTATTGTAAATTAAGAATTAATAATTAAAAAGTAAAAAAATAAAAGTCAAGCACATACTCATGGAATAAAAAATAAAAAAACCAAGAAAATGGCAAGTGGGTTTTTTTTAAATTTTTTAGTTAAATTAGTTATAAAAAGATAAAATAAGTTAAAAAGTCAATAAAATAAATATCGTATTTAAATCATAATCATTTCACTTTTTTTTCCCTCACAAACGTCAAAAAGATCAACCCAATTCGCAAACAAAGCCAAATAGTGTAATGAACATATTTAAAATAATAAATCTTACAACTTAAATTAATAAAAAAGTGTGCGTAGTCTATTACAACTTATCAGCATGGGAATGAAATCAAACTCACATGATAAAAAGGCAAAAATTGTTAAAAATATTTTTAAATTCGTAAAAATATAAACAGTTGATTCATTTTGATTTGGACAAGTAAATCGTGCGCTTTTATAAATTTGAAACATATTTAGTTTCTCTCTCAAAACATATTTTTGGTGAAAAAATTTTGAAAAATATGTTTGGTTGAAATTTAAAAAAAAAAAATTAAAATTCAATTTTTTCTCTATTATATATTAATCAATCACTTTTTTTCTTTTTTTTCTTTTGAGGTCGAACTCACCTTTACTTGATGTTCCACATTCTCCTTCCCTTTTCGGTGCTTTTGCTCTTTACGAAAGGCAGCCTTGAGTGGTGCCTTATTTTCTTTGTTCAAAGCGGTGTTCTTTCATTCTAAATTATTTTTTCTCTTATATCTATTTATTTAACTATAAAAAAAATATCAAATCATTCTAAATTCTAAAACTTTAAAATTATTTTCAAAATATATAATTAAATAAATTTTTAAAATTTTAATTTTTCTCAAAAAAATTATTTTTATAATAATATCTCAAAACACAAATCAAATAAGACTTTGAAATCCTTTTTGAAAAATATTAGGGATACTAAGGGGTTATTTGGAATGACCTAAATAAGTATATTTTTTGTCTTTTTACGAAAAGATGTACAGAAAAGTAGAGAGATGATGTGATGGAAAAAAGATAAAAAGTGTGTACTTATTTAGGATAGTCAAACTTGACCTAACAATCTTAGGGTTGGTTTGAGAAGTGGGTTGGCTTTTTGATTTTTTTTGGGACTATTTTAGCCTGGGCTAAAAAGCTTAGTTTGGGAAGAGCTTTTTCACTTTTTGAATTTTTTAACTTTTTTTGTGAGAGAAGAATGTAAGATTATGAGTTGGACGTGATGTTTTGTTTGTTGAGGCTAAAATAGTCTATTTTACCTTTTGTTGCTAAAATAATCAAAAAAAACTTACAAAACCACTTCTCAAACGGTGTCTTACTAACACACTAATAAATTAATGTGGATCCTATACTAAGTGATGATTAATCTTATTAAAACTTATATGTTAATAAGATTATTAATAAATGTATAAATAGTTCTAACATTGCTGATCCTTTTTTCTCATTTGTTTGATATTTTCTCTCTCCTTGCATGGAGCCCTTGGAAAAAGTGCAAATGTAAAGGGTGATTTCGTCCTTATGACTCTAGCAACAAGGGCAAAAGAGTCTCACCATCATCTTGTACTTTTCAAAAACCTCATATATTTCACATGTCCGTTTTAAAGATTAGATAGTCATATAGGGTATTTTAAGTCAAGTCATAGGTGTAGTAGTGAAGCCTACTTTTCAGTAATTCAGGCAAGTCCTTGTCTGCTTTCTTTTTTCTTTTGCTTCTTTAACTTGTGACACCTCGTGAAAGATGTGCCAATTGCCTCCCGCAACAAACAACCACCCCCACTATTTTCTGTTTCTCATTTATCTCGTGCGTATTATAAATACAATACACCCCCTGTCTCTGTCTTGGCACTTATATTCTATTCTCCGTTGTTTTGCTCAACGCCGTTCAAAAGCACTCAAAGCATATATAATTAAGAAAGAAGAGAAAAAGAGTTGAACATCAAAATGGCATTGAGATCAGCTGTTGAACTCGATTTCTTCAGAATGGAGAGAGACTGCTCCTCCAAACCTCTTCCCAATAAGCTCTTCGATCGCCGTCGAAGCTTTCGAGGTTCGTCCTCATCAATTTGATTTCGTTTTTAAAATTCATTATTTTTAAATTCATTATCTCTCTTATTATGTAAAAATCATTTCGTTGTATCTGATCTTCATATATACATATATATGCAGATATTCAAAGTTACGTTTCAAAGATGAACCCCGAGCTTCTGAAGACTGTGATTGCTTCTGGCTCTGTGGACCAGAGAACCAATTTGTTAAAATCGTCTTCATTTTCAGTCCCGGTGACTCCGAAACACGAAGAGAATGTCTTTCCCGCTTTCCCCCTCTACACTCCGACCTTCCGGTAATTAAAAATTTTATCTTAATTCTGTTTTAAATACTGAAGAATTAGTTCAGAAACATCAAAATCGAAACTAATCACAAACAATGATCATAAAATTCTTGCTTTCATCTTCCAGGAGCAATACTTGTGGTTCTGATCAAAGCACTCCTGAATCTGGTCCATTGACGATTTTCTACAACGGAACCGTTACGGTTTTCGATGTCCCTCGACAAGAGGTTTTTCTCACAATAATCTAACAAATTTTTTTTTTCTCTTCAATTTTCGTGTTTTTTGCGTTGTTTGTTGATCAATTCGGAGTATATGAACTGATTGAAGCTGTTAATAATCGTTCAGGCAGAAAACATTTTGAAAATTGCAGAGGGAGGAGTATCCAAAACTGTTGAATCTGTAAATCCAGAACTGGCGTTGTCTTCAACAGATCAACATCAACTTCTGGAGACTCTCAAGGGAGGTAAGACCCTGTTAATATTCTTTTTTTTTATTATTATATATATTTATATATATTTATTTTATATTATCAATTTTTAGATTTGAAAAATAATTATGATTAGAAATGAAAGAAAAAAAATTAAGATAGTGTTTGGTAGAATTTTAAAATTATGATTTGAGAATGAAATTGTATTTTGTGTTTGTGAGATTTGTAATAATAATTTGAGAGTGAAAAATTTGTTTGGTAATATGAGTTTTGAAAATAATTTTAAAATGAGTTTGAATTGAGTGATGTGATATATAATATTTGATATAAAAACTTATAATTCATAACCAAACACATAATCTAAAATTCTATTCAAAATTCATAAAAAATTTAAAAAAACTTCACAAATATATTTTTTTTTTTTGTAACATAATATGCAAAAGAAAAAAAAACAAATACTGTTCCGATCAACTGTCAGACAACAGGTGAAACATGTGGTAGGACAATCAAGTCCAAATTTTTTACTTAGAAAGAATTTTTAAAAATGAGTGTAAAATTAATTTTTAAAAATGTTAAACAAATACTACTCTTAAAGATGAATATGGAATTATATTTTAAGAACTCAATCAAACGGAGCCGAATTTTTTTGTTTTTTGGGGTTTGCAGATCTACGACAGACTCGTACAAAGTCGCTGCAGAGGTTTCTGGAAAAGCGCAAAGAGAGGTAGGAATCAAATCTTTATCTTTGGCAGATTCTTTTCTCTTTAACATTCAAAATTTTTTTATTTCCCGCGTCTTTTATTTATTTATGTTTCTTTTCTTTTGTGTTTGCAATTGCATAAAGAATTTGAGTGATTTTTAAATTAGTAAAAGAAAAGAAGGAAAAAAAAAAAAAGAAAGTGAAAATGAATGAAAAGGAAGCTTTTTATTTATTTATTTTTTATTTTTTTCCTTTCTCAAATCTCCATTCAAATCCTTATCCAAACACTATTAAAGCCTGTTTTTAAGTCATGAATTTGAGTAAGAATTTGCAATGAAAAAAAAAAATTTTGTGTAATTAAATTAACATATATTTCATTTATATTTATCTTTTTTTTTTTTTTTCTTACATATATTAATACCGAAATCAAAAATCTAAACACAGTCTAAATATTGACATAACGGGTAAGAAAAAGTTGAATGAATGGTGGACATAATCTTATTGTTAGGGGAGCTCTGGCTTTTGCGGAGTGGTGCTTCTTTCCCGTGTGATATTGCACCTTTGTTAGCATTTTCAGAAAAAAGAAAAAAAAGAAAAAATAAAATAAAATTGTAATTAATGTAATTTATCATATACTTGAAAACCATGAATTTTCTATGAAATGTGAATTTTTTTAGTGATTTAGTTGTTTCGTTTGGTCTCCCTACCTAAAAGTCGGTGTAGTTGACATTTTTCCTTTTCTTTAAATTCTCACATGTTGGTCACATTCAAACAAAGCAAAAGCTAGGAAGTGGTTAGCAGAACGATTTGTCATTGTATTAACGAAAAAAAATACTTAAAAAATAAACTAAAAATATTAACTAGGTAGTCATCGGTCCTTCAATTAAGTAGCCATGCCGGTGTGGAGTTTTCTAATATTTAATGGGTTTGAATCTTAATTCGATGGCATGAATTGTTCAAATGGTTGAAAATAATTAGATAAAAAACTTTTAAATTAGATAAAAATTGTATATTCTAAATCATTATTGTTGAATTTTTGCACAATTATTTACATTGGAGATTTCATAATTATTCATTTTCTTCCGGTCATGCTAAATACTAATTTTCATTTGTACCGGAGAGTTATAATTGGCTGTCCAAAACGTACTAAACATTACTAACATGCGTTTTTGCAGGCTAACTCTAGAATTGTCGCCTTACGGTTGTCCAACCCGCAACACATTTTCGGGGAAGAATACATCAAGATATGAAGATTAGAAATAGTAGGATATAACTTTCTCTATCATCCTGGGTAGAAGAGGACCGCGCCTAACTGCACGTGTTGGTAATGCCTTGAAAAGGAAGTGGGAAGGTGTTCTCGTACCCTCTCCTTCCTCGCACCTTCCTTTGTTATTTTGTGTAGACCAAAAGAATATTTCGCTTATTAATTATGACATTATTGTACCTACCTAATGCGAATCTTCGCTTTCTTTAACTATATGTTAATGTTTTTGGCATGCGTTTATTTATTTATTTAGTTGTTTTCTTTCTGTGTCTTTCGGTGGCCAATTCAACAATGGTGTGTAGTTGAATATTGTGGACCATTGTGAAGTGAAATGTGAAGATCCTTTGAGAATGGAACTCAATGAAAAGTACTCAAATGCAAAATAACCAGCTATTTTATGTGTTTCATATATTTGTTTTGAGAAGTCAATATGAAATCATTGAACTAGTCCTATCATGCTAGATGCATATCTTGTTCCATAGCTTTCACTTGGGAAAGTTTTGCCCAATCACTTCTATGTTTGGTTGGGTTTGATTTTTAAAATTTTGTTACAGAAATTTTTTCTAAAAAATAATAGGTAACAAAAGAAATAAAATTCAAAAACACTTATTATTAACGATTAAAAATATTTTTTAATATTTATTTTTATCAATTAATTTCTTTTTCTTTTCTTTTTTTTTTCTTTTGTAAAAAAAAACTAGATAGTGTTTGAAATGTCCAAATATGTGTAATGCTTTGGCCATCTTTAAAATTCTAATAAAGTATTCAATCATTATTAAATTTGTTGACATTATAGGAGCGCTTATGTCGCATTTTTTATTTTTTATTTTTGACATTGAAGAGTATGTCAAAGTCATCGCTGCAATTTCTGATTGTTGGTTATTAAAAATATATAGCCTAACAAAATGTATGTTTTAGAACACTTTCATTGTGTCTATGTAGATCTTAGAGTATCTTCACTCCAATTTTTAAAATTTAGTATTTCAAATTTTTATGAAGGCTTGGGTAACAAATTGACAATATGTCAATTTGACATGAAAATTCTCCACAAGATATGTCAAATATTTTATTTTTAAAATTTCAACTCAGGTTTACCGTTAGTCTTATTTTATTTAAAGAAGGAAGAAAGGAACAAAGAAAAAGGCATGAAGTGGTCTTCATGTCAAAATTGACATGGAGTGATGGTGGAGTTCATTTGATATGCTAAAAGAAAATTGTTGGACTAGCACATTGAATTTGACATATCGGGCGGAGGTGCTGTTACATGTTTTTATAATTATCATTTCTTAATCTGCATTAGGTTAGTTCAATCATTTTAATCTCTCATTAAATTCATAGATTTGTGAAGAGCATTTTGGGTGGATTAATTTGAAAGTTGAGTTCGATGAATTCTATACAACTAAAAATTTAAATTGATGATAATTTGTTCAACAACTCATTGAATAAAATTTACAGAGATATTACTGGTTGGTCCAAAGCTCTGTTATTAGAAGTTAGCTATATATATATATATATCTATATTACCATATTGTGTTTTACCATACTTAACTTCTCCTTCTCCTTTAATATAAAAGAGTCTTATATTCACTTATATTCATTCATTGAAATTTACAGAGTTATATTCTCTTTTTCCCACCGACACTCTCAGCCACTGATAATTTTAGTTTAATTGGTTATTTTTTTGTACTCTCACCAGTGGCCGTAATCACAAAAATACGATTACCATCATATTTGTCTCTTCCAGACGATTCCAGAGCCACCAACCATGCCTCAAAACAAGCCCAGACGTGCTCTCACGCGCTATCTATTTTCAAGTGCGTCGTTCAAGACGCCACCAGTCTCTCCACACGCTACCACGCGCTAGTTGCTAGACGATCACACGCCACGCATCTGTCACGCGGGCCTACTTCCGTTACAGTCTTTAATGACGTCAGCTTTAGGTGTGTCCTTGACGTCAGCGCCATCACTACAATGTGCCGCATGCCTCTGCCGCTAATGTGTGATGTATACCTGCTGACGTCAGCCATACCCTACACTGACGTTATCTGTACTTCTTAATTGTTTTGGGCTCTTTTCAGGCTAGTGCACTCATTTTTTGACCTATTTTTGAACTTGATTCCTTACTAATTTTGACCTTCCGGATTCACTGGTGCACTCAGTTTTACGCAGTTCTACTTCGACATCACCAGACCCTTTTTGTAAGTCATATTTTGCTCACTCCATGGATTGTTCAAACAACTTTTCTCAGCACAGGGGTTCTTCTAAATCACCTACGGCTCATAGTCGGTATCACTCTTTGGCTTACTTTGCCTCAACTGCTACTTATTTCCCGCTACATACTTAACATTCTCCAGGTCGCTCTTCTGTACCTTCACCAACCTACACTCTTCATAATATTGAAGCCATTGTGAAAAAGTTTCTTTCTACTTCTACCTCTGCCTCTACCTCTGGTACACCCTTTACTGCTCTCTTAATCACTCCAAGTACCTCTTTTTGATATTTTGATTCAGCTTGTTGCAATCATATGGCCTTTGACCCTACACTTTTTTCTTCCATTACATTTTCTTCTAACTTACTAGTTATTCACACTACTGATGACTCTCAAATGTATGTTAGCCATATAGGTCATATCTTTACTTCTAATATCTCTCTGTCTCACACTTATCTAATCCTCTCAAATGCATGTTAGTCATATAGGTCATATCTCCACTTCTAATATCTTTTTGCCTTACACTTATCTGATCCCCAACCTTACACTTAATCTTATCTCTATTGGTTAACTATGTGATCTTGGCCTCACTGTTTTATTTTCTCCAACTAGCTGTGTTGTGCAAGATCCGAAGACGGGACAAACTCTTGGGATAGGTCGTAGACATGGTCATCTGTACGAGCTCATCCATTTACATATTCCATCATCCAGTACTTCTCATATCCAGATTGCTGCTCCTGTTACTACTATTTTCCCTTTTGCTTTATGGCATTCTCGGTTAGGTCATGTGTCTTTTGGTCATTTACGATCTCTAGTTTCAAGTGGTCAATTAGGTTCTGTTCCAAATGATAAACTATACTGTCTATCTTGTCAACATGTCAAACAACATACTTTACCATTTTATACTAATACCTCTATGTCTCATGCACCTTTTGATCTCATATACTTTGATGTTTAAGGGCCTTCACCTAATACCACTATAGGGAGATCTAAATATTTTGTCATATTTATCAATGATTTCACTCGTTTTATCTAGTTATTTGTTATGAAATCTCATTCTAAGTTACACTAAAACATATTATGATTTTCACAAATGGTTAAAATTCAGTTTTCTTCCACTATTAAAATTTTTCATGCTCATAATGACCAGGAATATAAAGAAACTCATTTTTTGAGATTTCTTCATCAAAATGGTACACTTTCTCACTATAATGGTTGTATTGAGCGCAAACATTGTTATATCTTAGATACTGTTCGTGCTCTTTTAATATCTTTTTCTTGTTCTAAAATTTTTTGGGAGAAGCTGCTCTCACAACCGTCTATACTATCAATCGTATCCCCTCATTTACCATTAATAATCAAACCCTAGATGAGCGTCTGTATGGCATACCTCTTGCCTATACTAGTTTTCGTGTGTTTGGATATGCTTGTTTTGTTCTTTTTCAACCTCATAAGCATACCAAATTAGAACCTCGCACCCGTTTATGTTGTTTCTTGGGATATGGGATTGAATATAAAGGTTATCATTATTGAAATCCTCTTTCTCATCGTCTTCATGTCTCTCGCCATGTGGTATTTTGGAAACACAAGATGTTCTTTTTTCTATCTAAGTTTCATTTGTCCACTCATCTTATTACACCCTTCTTTACATATCCTTTTCTTCTGTTTGATGAGCTTAATAAAGACCCTACTTTCGACATGATGACTTAGGCCCATCTTGAGGATTTTACTCTACCTCCTGGTCCTGCTACTATACTTTCTGATCGTGAGCCAGCTCCTGCTCCTACTCCAGCTCCAGCTCCTAGTCCTATCTTCATTCTCTCTCACAGTGAGCCTGATATATCCCTTTATTCTACTCCATCATCTTTTACACTAGATGTACCTTTTCGTCATTATACTCGGGTAACACAACCTTTTGTATTTCTTTGTGATTTCATTGTTGGTTCTACTACTTTTTTTTTTTTTTGCATGAACCTATTTTCTATCGAGAGACTTGCTTTAACCATCTTTGGCAACAAGCTATGACTGATGAACTACAGACTTTTGATAAAACTCATACTTGGGATATAGTTGACCTTATACTTGGAAAGAGTGTTATTAGTTACAAATGGATTTACAAGATCAAAACCCAATATGATGGTTCCATTGAGTGTTACAGAGCTTGATTTGTTGTTCGGGGGTTTACTCAGAAATATGAGATTAATTATGAGGAAACATTTGCCCCTATTGTTTGTTTTACTTCTGTTCGCAGCCTCCTTGCCATTGTTGCTGCTTGCCATCAGAGTCTTTGTTAAATAGATGTCAAGAACGCTTTTCTCAATAGTGATCTCATTAAGAAAGTTTATATCCAACCTTCTCCTGGTTCCTTAGTTCCGTCTACCAAAGTTTGCAAATTTCGTCGTGCTTTGTATGGTTTGAAATAAGCTCCAAGTGCTTGGTTTGCCAAGTTTAGTTCTATAATTCGTGACTTTGGCTTCTCGTTCAGTGCCCATGATTCTACTTTGTTTATATGCAAGACAGAGCATGGCATTATTATTCTTCTTTTCTATATGGATGATATGATCATCACTGGAGATAACATAGTGGGTCTTTTTAGTCGTAAAGAGTTTCTTAGTTGCTAGTTTGAGATGAAAGATTTGGGTTTACTTAGTTACTTCTTCAACTTGGAAATTTCTCAAGATCCTTCTGGTTAATTTCTCACATAGACCAAGTATACATGTGATCTCTTAGCTCGTGCTGGTCTTATCGATTACAAGACTACGCTTATCCTAGTTGATCATCAAACTCGTCTCACACCTCTTGATGGCCACCTGTTATCTGATGCTACTTTATATCGTCAGCTAGTTGGCAATCTTGTTTATCTCACAGTTACTCGTCCAGACATTGCCCATGTTATTCACATTGTTAGTCAGTTCATGGATGCTCCTCGCTTTTCACACTATGATGCTCTGGTTTGCATTTTGCACTATCTCAAAGGCACTAAGTTTCATGGTCTTCACTACTCATCACACTATTCTTTATAACTACACGCCTTTTCTAATGTAGATTGGACAGAGGATCCTACTGACCGTCCTTCTAATACAAGGTTCTACTTCTTCTTGGATGACTCTCTCATTGTTTGGCGTAGCAAGAAGCAAACTTTTATTGCTCGTTCTAGTGCTGAGGCTGAGTGTCGTGCTCTTGATGACACTACTCAAGAGCTTGTGTGTCTTCGTTGGCTTCTTTCTAGTATGAGAGTTTCTCATTCTGTTGCCACTAACCTCTATTATGACAATCAAAGTACTATTCAGATTGCACATAATGATATCTTCTATGATCGCATCAAGCATATTGAGATTGATTATCCCTTCATACGGTAACATTTTACTAGTGATACTGTTCGTCTTATCTTTGTTGCCTCTACCAATTAGGCAGTCGACATCTTCACCAAGGCTTATTCTCCAGGACACTTTTTTGACTTACTTTCCAAGCTCAAGTTGATATTTGTATTATAACCTTGAGTTTGAGAGGGGGGTGTTAACTGTATATATTTATATTATCATATTGTGTTTTACCATACTTAGCTTCTCTTTCTTCTCTATAAATGAGTATTGTATTCACTCATATTCATTCAATGAAATATACAGAGTTATATTCTCTCTCTCTCTCTCACACACACATACACACACACACACATAGTGTTTCTTTATTCTTATAACATTAGAGTTGTATGATTCACAATTCAAATTGTATCATTCGATTCGATTCAGTGGGTAATCAATATGAATAGGTTGTATGAATTGCAAATAACTGTGAATTGTAGGTGAACCGGTGAATCAGTGAACCAAATTTGTTACGACCCGCTTTCCGTACTCAAGGGTTAAGTATCGTGATGGCCAGTAACTGAAGTTACCTACGTCTAATTTTTGAACAAATAAATAAACGCAAGTGGAAAAAAATATTTAAGTGAGGCTACCAAAATAATCATTGGAGCTTTTACTTTCATAACAAAACTCATTGACCAAAAAGCCGACATTTACATATGAAGTGCTATGTGTATCTACTCTGCAGCCCCGTGTCTAAGACTCTCTAAAAGCTATTTTTGAATTGCATTGTTTCTTGAAAATTGGTAAACAACTATAAGCACATGGCGGAGTAAGAAATATTATACTAAGAGCATAAGAGCATAAAATTCACCATGGATAATTATTGGCTAAACAAAATTTGATATTAAAATACAGAATATAAAATATGGAAATCATTTTGAATGACAAACATATAATAAGTAGATCATATAAACAAAATAATCATAACCACGGTACAGAACGGAATAGAATAGATATATGAACTCAAGAGATGGCTCGTACGAACTCTAGAGTTGGCTCCCATCATAGTGTAGCACTTAGCTCCGTACAACACTTTGCTCCACACTAGAAATTCAAAGGGTCAGTGGATCTATGACAGACAAAGGGTCACAAAGTAACTAATCAGAGAGCCAATGGTTATTTAAGTCGCCTAAGGCATGGGACCTCCGTGGTGGTATTTATAAAATAATTATTCAAAACATATTTTAATAAACAGTTATATCCATGGGTTTTCCTTGTTATATTAAATAAAGTTCATAAAATAAATAACATAATTAAAACACAATTATATAAAATAAATTATGGTAACTCAAAACATATATAAAATATATTATGGTGATTCAAGATATAATCTAACTCAACTTAACTTTAATATCTCATTATTTCTTTCCACTATCAAGGACCTTCTTTACTTCTAGTATTTTCTTCCTCCTTCTATGTTTGTTTCTTTTTGTTCTTGTTCACAATCCATTTCTCCTTTGATGCTAAGTGTACTACTTGCCTAGCAAGTTTGGTTGACACGTAGCTACACCACGTGGCCTCTCAATATTAGGTGCCATTATCTGCTCTAGACTTGAAGCTTATTTGGATAAGTTTAGATTACTTCTTATTTATACTTGGGCCCAAATCTTAAATTAATTATATATCCCTTCTTTTTTTTTTCTTTTCTTTTTTTTTTTATTTTATAATATATACTCCCTAATTTAATTACACATTATCTCATATACCCATAACATTCAATATTTTATTTTACTCTTGCGGAATATTTAATTAAACATTTAAGGTTTTTCTCATTTATAATTAAAAAATACGAATATAAAATTTAGAGGACAACTTAAATTTTCGAATTATTACAAAATCAGTGAATCGTGAATCTAATTGATTCGCTAAAATTGATGTTTGAATTTCCTTTTTGGTTTTTTATTGTTAAAAAAGGATTCACACAACCTTTTTAAGGTCTTTAGGATTACTATATCCTATCTTTTGATTTTCTCCCTTCTAATTACTCTCAAATATTCAATTTTATCCAAGTGCTTGCATTTACAAAAGGAATTTTTTAAGGTATCAAGTAAGATTTTTGATTAAATTTTAAGATTTTGGTTTCTTCTTTGGGATGTGCTAATATAACTGCAATTTTTGACTTTTTAGCTAAAAAAGTAGAGAAAAAGAATGTATGTTTGTGATAACTTTTTAACTTTTTACGAAAAGATGTGTAATACAATATTGTAGTAAAATCAAAATGACTATTCTACCCTTGTTGACTTTTTAACTTTTGGTAGTTGAATTTAGATGGCAAAATAATAATTTTGACCTCTAGGCTTCCCCCAAATAGTATGGACTTTTTTATTTTTTTTATTAACTTTTTGACTTTTGTAGGTTATCCCAAAAGAGGTTTTATAAAATGTTAAAAATATTGTTGTTGAGTTATTGTTACTTGAAAATTGAAAGTTTGTTTTTATTTGCTCTTTTGTATTTATTTATTAAGAATGGTTAATAAAAAAGTAAAGTGGTGAACATGGGAACCCGTGTTAACTTTTTACCTAGACCACGTGATTTAAATCTAAATATTTCATATTTATTAGATATATTTAATATTTAAATGTGTAGATATATTTTTCTATATAATTTAAAAAAATAACTAAATCTTTACGATTCGTGATTTGGTACAAGTCGATTTCGATTCAAGATTCGAATTTTAATTTGGCAACTATCATCCAAAGATAATTTGATTTTCATGGATCTCAAGGTAGAAGGTCTCTAGATGGTTGGTATAGTCATGGATTTATTTATTTATTTATTTTTGAAGTGAACTTGTTTGGGTACAAAGTTAAGTGTTAGGTTTGAGTCCTATTCATCTTTTTCAGATCCCTCGAGGAAAACAAAACGTGAGTATATTTGTGGGGGTGATGGTGATGATTCCTTTTCTTCTCGAGCACAAAAATGCACTCCAAAGGGACAAACTTTCAAACTAACAATTTTGGTATTAAGTCGACAAAAAATGTGATTTGATTTGAAAGTCTGGTTTGAATCTGCATTTAGAACGTGAAAGTCATTTGTGATATACTGCTATGTTTTAGAATTCCAACTCAAAGAAATGATGTTTCCAGCAAAATTATTGCATAGCTTTAAACATCTTGGAGTCAAAAGCCAAACCAAATTACATTTTTGTGTTGAAAATATTGACACGTTTGGATAATGAAGGAACATTAAGAAACTACTAGTTACAAAAGAGAAAAAGAAAAAGTAAATTATACTCGCAATCAAATTAAGTTTGAAAATATTTTACTGCACTCTCTTGAATTTTAAAAAATCGTTGTCTTTATATCATTAATTAGCTCAATGAAATATATGTTGGAAATGGTTATAAAATTCTGGGTAAAATCAGAATTTTTTCCTAAGTTTGGTCTAATTTTTAGGTGGATCCCGTGCATCGATTTACACGGGTCAAAGTGATAACGCGTTCTATGCCGCGTTGTGATTCACGTGGTATATTTGGTTGTTCAAAACCATTACCGAGTGAATGGGAAATTGAAGCCAAAGTATGCTCCATGGAAATAGAGTTTTGGTAGAAATTCCTTAAAAGTTTATATAAGGCTTGTCCCACATTGATTTGGTGGGAGGTTTTGAAAGGGTTTATAAGGCATGGGTTTGGTACTTGGAGTGTGCCCCAACGGGTACCCAAGTGTTTTAGAGGGAGAGGTTATGGGCAAAATGAGCTAGACCCATTGGACCCAAAAATCACCACATGCGCGCCGCCATCCGTCCAGCTGGGCCTGGGCCTGGGCGCGGGTGTGGTGATTAACGCACACCCAAACAGGGCCCTTTCCGTTTTTTGCTATCTGTTTGATTTATAAACAGATTCAAATTCAAAACCAACAGGTATCATACCTGTTCAATTCAAAACCTAAAGTCACATTCACATCTATAAATAGGACCACCCCTCATTTGATGTAATTAATTCAGAAATTTCGTATTTTCACCTCTGCTAATTCTATTCTTCATCTTGCTGCATTTTATTTCTGAAAGAAAGAGTGTAAACACTTAGTGTGTTCGTAAGACGAACAATTTGTAGTGCTGTTATTGTTTGTGTTAAGATCATTTCATCATGGGAGATAGACGTCCAAATTCTGAAAGCACCGTGGAGAGGACGAATCTGTCTTAAGGACACAGTGTTAAACACTGGACTTGATCAGAAAAGTATTTCAAAGAAATTAACCAAGTAAGTTGTTTAATTTTATTCTGTTTTTAATTTATTTATTTAATCAAATTTTAATTTTGTTTTTGTAACAAAATAAAATCTGTTATTTATTTATTTATTTTTATTTCGAAGTTTGATTTTTGTAATCAAACATATTCTCTCATTTTCTTTATTTCTTTAATTCTAATTATTGTTTTGTACACAATAGAATTAAAATCTTTTAAATACAGTGAAGATTGCCTAACAATCTTAAGACAAAATTCTTTTTGGTATCTTCATTGTATTTAATTTTCTGTTTTTCAAAGTAATATTCTTGTTGGAAAAACAAATAGTGATTTATGCTATTTGACAGATAGTAGTAATATACTGTCTCTTTTCTTTGACAACTAGTAATACGATACTGGTGTCATTAACAATTTCAGAATATTATTTGGTATTACAGAAAATTATTTTGGTATTTTATTTTTCTGTTTTAGTAACAAGGAAAATAAAATTATTTTGTGTTATAATTTATTTTCTAGTTTTAGTAACTAGAAAATTAATTTGTGTTTGAATTTTTTCTGATTTTTGTAAATCAGAGATTATGGCTACTACAAGCTGAATCATATGGCGTTGGTACTCCTATTGTTACACCAACATCGGTCCTATCCGAGCGATGTTCATGTACCTATCAATCATGGGAAAAATCGAAAAAATTTAACAGATCTTGAAGTTTAAGAGATGGCGGAGAAGATGTTGTTCTATCTTACAACTCTTAATTTGGCCAGTTTCTCCATGAAGGCTCCAAGACTTAAAGAAGGTGAAAGTGATCGGCAAGTTGTTGCTTGTAGATGCTTGAAACATTTAGATTTCTGTGCGAAACTACATCCTCAATGGCCTTGACAACATCTTTGTATAATGTATCTGATCCTTTGAAGTCAGCAAAAGAATTGTGGGATTCTTTGGAGAAGAAATACAAGACAGAGGATGTCGGCACGAAGAAATTTGTCGTCGGTAAATTTCTGAATTTTGTAATGGTCGACTCCCAAATGGTAATATCTCAAGTTCAAAGTTTTCAGATAATTTTGCATGATATTCATTCAGAAGGTATGTCTCTTAGCGAGTCTTTCCAAGTCGCTGCTTTGGTGGAAAAGTTACCACCGGCTTGGAAAGATTTCAAAAATTATTTAAAACATAAACGCAAAGAGATGACCATGGATGAGTTGATTGTAAGATTAAAAATTGAGGAAGATAACCGAAAGGCTGAAAAGAGGAATGGGAAAAATCCCATTGAGTCCAAGGCTAATGTGGTTGAACAAGTTCAAAAACCACATAACAAAAAGCGGAAGTTTACTAGAGATGGTCCTAAACAAGGCAACAACAATGGCAACAAGAAGTTCAAAGAAAAATGCTATAACTGTGGCAAGACTGGACATTGAGCTTCTGACTGCCGCCGCCCTAAGAAGGATCATGGAAGTACAAGTAAGAAGACCACCAATCAAGCCAATGTGACAGAATTAGATTACATCTCTGACGGGGTGAATGACATCAACCTTTCTGCTGTAGTGTCTGAGGCTAACTTGGTTGGAAATCCCAAAGAGTGGTGGGTTGACACTGGAGCAACTCGTCACATATGTGCGGACAAGAAGATGTTCACTACCTACAAAGAGGCTGCAAATGGTAAGCAACTTTTTATGGGAAATTCTTCTACTTCTACTGTGGCTGAACAAGGAAAAGTGATCTTGAAGATGACATCAGGAAAAGAATTGACCCTCAACAACGTACTGCATGTACCTGACATCCGGAAGAATTTAGTTTCTGGTTCTTTATTAAGTAAAAATGGTTTTAGGCTTGTTTTTTAGTCTGATAAGTTTGTATTAACAAAGAGTGGTATGTATGTTGGTAAGGGATACATGAGTGATGGTCTCTTTAAACTTAATGTAATGACAGTTATACCAAAAGTTTCTATGAATGAGAATAACACATCTTTTGCTTATATTCTTGAGTCAAATTTATGGCATGGTAGATTAGGACATGTGAATTTTGATGCTTTGCGTAGATTAATTGGTTTAGATTATATACCAAAGTTTGAAATTAATCCTAATCATAACTAAGGCTCCATTTAAATCGGTTGAAAGAAAAACCGAACCTCTAGAATTAATTCATACTGATGTATGTGATCTAAAATTTATTCAAACTAGAGGAGGTAAAAAGTATTTCATAACATTTATCGATAATTGCACAAGATATTGTTATGTTTATTTACTTAGAAGTAAAGATGAAGCCTTAGAAATGTTTAAACTCTACAAAACAGAAGTTGAAAATTAACTTGGTAAAACTATTAAAATGGTTAGAAGTGATAGGGGTGGTGAATATGATGCACCATTAAATGAATTTTGTGCACAACATGGCATTATTCACCAAACTACAGCCCCTTATGTTCCACAGCAAAATGGAATTGCTGAAAGGAAGAATAGAACTCTAAAAGAAATGATGAATGCCATGTTACTAAGTTCAGACTTACCACAGAACTTGTGGGGGGAAGCAATATTGTCAGCTAATTATGTTCTTAATAGAATACCCCACAAGAAAACTAAAAGCATTCCTTATGAATTGTGGAAAGATCGACCACCTTCCTACAAATACTTAAAAGTGTGGGGGTGTTTGGCAAAAGTTGAAGTTCCTGTTCCTAAAAAGACTAAGATTGGACCAAAAACAGTAGATTGTGTATTTATTGGTTATGCTCAGAATAGTAGTGCATATCGGTTTCTGACTTATAAATCAGAAATACTTGATATAAATGTGAACACTATTATAGAGTCAAGGAATGCTGTGTTTTTTGAACATGTCTTTCCTTACAAGAAAGGACAGGAATTAAGTTCACAGAAAAGAACTTATGATTGTACACAAAGTCAAGAAACTAATGACAATCAAGCACAAGAGACTAGTAATGGTCTCAACCAACAGGATTTAACTGATGATGAACCAAGAAGAAGTAAGAGAGCGAGAACATCAAAATCCTTTGGTCAGTTTTCGACATACTTGTTAGAAAATGAACCTCAAAGCTTTAAAGCGAGAATGACGGTCTGAAGCACCTTTGTGGAAAGAGGCTGTTAATAATGAAATTGAATCCATTATACAAAATCATACTTGGGAATTAGTGGATCTTCCACCAGGTTCTAAACCTCTTGGATATAAATGGATATTCAAGAGAAAAATGAAAGCAGATGGTTCAATTGACAAGTATAAAAGCAAGACTTGTAGTTAAAGGTTACAGACAAAAGGAAGGTCTGGATTATTTTGACACATATTCCCTTGTGACAAGAATAACATCCATTCGCATGCTAATTGCTATAGCAGCGTTGTTTAATTTATAAATACATCAAATGGATGTTAAAACAGCTTTCTTAAACGGTGATCTAAATGAAGAAATCTATATGGAACAACCCGAAGGGTTTGTAGTATCAGGGCAAGAAAAGAAAGTTTGTCGACTTGTAAAATCCCTTTATGGATTAAAACAAGCACCTAAGCAATGGCATGAAAAATTTGATCATGCAATGCTTACTAATGGGTTTAAGATAAACGAATGTGACAAATGCGTCTATGTTAAAAATACTGACCAAGGATATGTCATAGTTTTTCTTTATGTGGATGACATGCTCATCGTTGTAAGCAGTCAAAACATGATCAAATCAACTAAGCAAATGCTTAACAAAAGATTTGATATGAAAGATATGGGGGTTGCAGATGTTATATTAGGAATGAAAATTACTAAAACATCTGACGGATATGCATTATCTCAATCTCATTATATTGAGAAAATACTTGATAAATTTATCAAGAATGATTTGAATTTAGCTAGAACACTTGTAGACATCAGTCTTTATTTATCAAAAAATAAAGGTGATGCAGTGTGTCAGTTAAAATACTCCCAAATCATTGGAAGCCTAATGTACCTAATGAATTGTACTCGTCCTGATATAGCTTATGCTATCAGTAAATTGAGTAGGTACACTAGTAACCCTGGAGAAGACCATTGGAAAGCGATCATTCGAGTTCTTAGATATCTAAGATTTACTCGTGATCATAGTTTGAACTTTACTCGATATCCAGCAGTACTCGAAGGTTATTGTGATGCCAATTGGATATCGGATACTAAAGATTCAAAATTCACTAGTGGATATGTCTTTACTTTAGGAGGCGTTGCTGTTTCTTGGAAGTCCACGAAACAAACTTGCATCGCACGATCCACAATGGAATCCGAGTTCATTGCTTTAGACAAAGCAGGAGAAGAAGCAGAATGGCTTCGTTACTTCTTAGAAGACATTCCAATGTGGCCAAAACACATGCTGACTATTTGCATTCATTGTGATAGTCAATCTGCAATAGGCAGACGCGAATCATATGTATAACGGTAAGTCACGACATATTCATCGTCAACATAATACCGTTAGGCAGTTGTTGTCAAATGGAATAATCTCAATAGATTATATAAAATCTAAAGAGAATATTGCGGATCCGTTAACAAAAGGTTTGACAAAAGAGCTAGTGTATAGTTCATCGAAGGGAATGGGATTAAAGCCTATTACATAAGAGTCATCATAATGGTAACCTTACTTATATGACTGGAGATCCCAAGAACTAAGTTCAAAGGGACAACTAAGTTATGTATGGCTCGCTAGAAATCACTAAGGGATTAAAATTCCCTACTCATTCTTATGGTGAGAGTGATATCTGCAACATATGTTGTCTGCAGGGGCATAAGGATAAGCTTTGCTTTTAATGATTACTTATATCTTGATTAAGGCATAAAATCAAGACGAGTATAAGAAGATACTCACAATAAGAATCACCTATATGAGTGTTGAATCAAGCGGTTCTATGAGAATGAAAGAGGCTACATTCTCTAGAAACACTCATGAAAACCAGGAGCGTTCAAGGCCAAAATGAACACAACAGTGAGAACCACGATGTGTTAGAAGATATTTTGTGTGAAATCTATTGTCTAGGCTTACACAAACGGCTGAACAATTCAAGGCATCACGTCCATTGGTTAGCCAGTAAGTCCGATAGGTTATCACTAGGGAAGGTTCAAGGCCGAAAACTACCTATCCTGATGCAAAATATTTTCGACTTATACTCTTTCGTTAAGTCTGCATATTGTTGCATTTCCGTTGTCATCAAATTCCATTAATGTGGGAGATTGTTGGAAATGGTTATAAAATTCTGGGTAAAACCAGAATTTTTTCCTAAGTTTGGTCTAATTTTTAGGTGGGCCCCGTGCATCGATTTACACGGGTCAAAGTGCTAACGCGTTCTATGCCGCGTTGTAATTCACGTGGTATATTTGGTTGTTCAAAACCATTACCGAGTGAATGGAAAATTGAAGTCAAAGTATGCTCCATGGAAATGGAGTTTTGGTGGAAATTCCTTAAAAGTTTGTATAAGACTTGTCCCACATTGATTTGATGGGAGGTTTTGAAAGGGTTTATAAGGCATGGGTTTGGTACTTGGGGTGTGCCCCAAGGGGTACCTAAATGTTTTAGAAGGAGAGGTTATGGTCAAAATGGGCTAGACCCATTGGACCCAAAAATCACCACACGCTGCTGCGTCGCCGTCCAAATCCGGCCTTGCCGGGCGTCAGGTAAGGTTGGATTGGGCTTGTTCGACCCAATACTAATCTTTTTGGGCCAAAAATATTTGAATTTAATTCAAATAAACTGGTTTGGATTTAGTGTTCATCCAAACAGGGCCATTCCCGTTTTTTCAAACAGAATTAAACTGGTTTGGATTTAATGTTCATCCAAACAGGGCCCTTCCCGAAATAAACTAGTTTGGTATTAACGCACACCCAAACAGGGTCCTTCTCGTTTTTTGCTATCTGTTTGAATTATAAACAGATTCAAATTCAAAACCAACAGGTATCATACCTGTTCAATTCAAAACCTAGAGTCATCTTCACATCTATAAATAGGACCACCCTCATTTGATGTAATTAATTCAGAAATTTCGTATTTTCACCTATGCTAATTCTATTCTTCATCTTGCTGCATTTTATTTCTGAAAGAAAGAGTGTAAACACTTAGTGTGTTCGTAAGACAAACAATTTGTAGTGCTGCTATTGTTTGTGGTAAGATCATTTCATCTTGGGAGATAGACGTCCAAATTTTGAAAGCACCGTGGAGAGGACGAATCTGTCTTAAGGACACAGTGTTAAACACTGGACTTGATCAGAAAAGTAATTCAAAGAAATTAACTAAGTAAGTTGTTTAATTTTATTCTATTTTTAATTTGTTTATTTAATCAGATTTTAATTTTGTTTTTGTAACCAAAAAAAATCTGTTATTTATTTATTTATTTTTATTTCGAAGTTTGATTTTTGTAATCAAACATATTCTCTCATTTTCTTTATTTCTTTAATTCTAATTGTTGTTTTGTACACAATAGAATTAAAATCTTTTAAATACAGTGAAGATTGCCTAACAATATAATAAGCATATCAATTTTTAATTTACATGTAAATTTTGATCTTGATTAGGAGTGCAAATAAATTGAATTTTACTATTTTGTAGCAACTTGTATGAAGTATTTAAGATCACGAAGGGTTGGATCTACAGTGGCAGGGCTTGAGAGGGAGGGTTGTTCTAGGAAGTACGGATACAGATACGGGATACGGATATAATACGATATGGATACGGCGATACGACAAAATTTGAAAAATTAGGATACAGGTACGGCGATGATACGTTCGTAAAAAATATTATTTTAACAATTTTTAGTAATGCAGTATGCATAAAAATAAAATCTAAAGCAAAAGACAACTTGATAAAGAAGAAAAATTCCTATAAAACTAAGAGTCTTTAAGGTCAATAGTTTCAACTTGTTCCCCTTCATCAGTGAATATCACAAGACCTTAGCTAAAGCCAAAAAACAATTCTTAAATAAAAATTTCAGCAAATATACTTTTTTAAGTCATCAATGATAGCCTAGGAAGCACAGATACGGATATGGTGATATGGGGATGTGGATATGGCGATATGTCAAAATTTGAAAAAGTATGATACAGGTACAGCGGGGATACATTCGTAAAAAAAAAAATTATAATTTTAATAATGTAATATGCATGAAAATAAAACTTAAAGTAAATTAATAAATAAAAAAAGGGATTCCTATTAACCTAAAAGTGCTCAAACATTCATAAAATATCCAAAACTAAAAGCAAAAATAAATGTAAATTAAACATCATCCTTACATGCCAAAACCAAAAAAAAGAATGAGAGCAGAGAGAAGAAACGTGAGAGAGTGAGAAAGCGAGAGAGACAACAAGGATACATCAATTTGACAAATTCTATTACTTTTAACTCTCACTATATTCCTCTTATCAAAGAACTAAACAAAATATTATAAGGAATATGTAACTTCGAGTATCTGATACTTCAAAATTAAGTATCCGATACTTCAAAATTAATAAAATACTTTTAAGAAGTATCCGATACGTATCCGCGAGTATCCGAAGAGTATCGATATCTGATAAGTATCCGATACGGATACGTTACTCTTTTTGAAGTATCTGTGCTTCATAGGGGTTGTTAGGTGAGGACGGTAGGGGCGAGCAACAGGGGTTGGTGGGAGGGTGGTGTGTTGGTGAGGAAGCATAGAGTCGGGGGAATACGGTTGAAAGAGAATGAAGGGGGGTATTGGTGCTAGGATATTTTAATAAAAATATAATTAATTATAATTTATATTGGTTTATTATTTTGTGGTTACGAAACTTATAATATTATTATATCATCACGAGATTTTATTTCAAAATACTTATGACATTAATATGAAGTTTGAAAATTTATAATAATAGTCAAAAAAATCAAAGTCACTAAAAAAATTAAAAAATCAAAGAATTATACAAAAGAAATCAAAGATTTTATTTACTCTCTACATTTTGCACGTTTTTTTTTTGTAAAAAATTAAAAAATTATCCCAACCATAATAATTTTTTTCATCTAATATTTTACCTAAAATGTTTTTTAAATAGTCTATTCTCAAACTAACTCTCAAAATTAATTACATTTGCTCCTATCCTCCTCTATATATATATATATACTTTGCCATGTCTATGAGGGGAAAGTTTTTTGAGAGAATATACAAAAGAGACAAGAGGAGAAATGCAATTTTAAAGATGGAAGGTTTTATTAGATAGAGTTGTCTTTATTTTTATATGTTTTATATATTATTTTGGACAACTTTGGTTCGTAACTTGATTCAAGCTTCTAGTGGTTGTGAATATTAGATGAGGGATGCCGTGAGTAACTTAAATTTATTTTGAAATTGCTTTACTCCAATTATATCTTTATGAGAGGAGAAGTAATTTTAGAATAGTGACAACACGACTTGCAAAGCCTTACAATTATTATTCTCTATTCTTGTTTTTTGTCCATATTTATTACTAGCGTATGCTTGTGCCTGAAGGCACGATATAAGTAATATTAGAATTAGAATATAATTGTAATCTCAACACTATTTAATTTTTTTTTTAATTTGATAAAATCACAAATTTATTATAAAATTTTGGAGTTCTCACAAAACTCGTCATGAAAACTCGCTTTTGCTTATATAATATATAGCTAGATAGATAGATGTGCTTAGCATACATATAATTTTCACGAGCATACATACAATAGATAGATGTGCCTAGTGTATTACAGGCATACATACATTTTATGGAAATATGTGAAAACATATTGAATAAAAAGGAGAAAATAAAAAAAATAAACAAATAGAGTGAAAAATAAAAACAAGAGCAAATAAAAAAATAAAAAAGAAAAGAGAGAGGAAGGCAGGATCATGGGATCATGGAAAGAGGGATGTGAGAAAAAGAAAAAGTAAGAGAGAGAGAAGCAGAAAAGTAGAAAATATATATGTAGAACATTTTTTAGAAAATATATCTCAGCCATTATTTTATAATTTGAACAGATCTGAACCATCCAAGTGTCCTAATATGACAAAAATATGTTGAAGATTCAAAAATCGTCTTGCTTTATTAAAATACTAGCGTATGCCCGTGCCTGAAGGCACGGTATAAATAATATTGGTACACATATTTTAAAAAAATTAATTAACATAAATTATTAATATTGGTATCACATCCTTTACAAAAAAATTAATTCAAAATGATAATATCTTCACTTTTATAGAAATCAATTATAATAAATCAGTTTAAGATATCGTACAATGACGGTTTGTTTAAGTTAAAATATAATTTATCACTTACCCAAAATTTTTTAAAACTTACCCAAAAAAAAAAAAAAAAATTTATCAAACTCATTAATAAAAGTTTAAATTAAAATATTAATTTGTATTTAAACTTTTTATAAAATTTCACCATCTAAAAAAGTATAGTATTTAAAATACTCTCCCTCTCTCTCTTTCTCTCTCTCTCTCTCTGTGGAACGTCTCTCTTTCTCATTCCCTCCTCTCATCCTCTCATCTTTTAACAAACACTACGGCCTTGTTTGGTTTGTGTTTCCCAAAAATTTTTGGAAAAAATTCTCTACAAATAAGTTTTCAAAAATAATCAAACCAAACAAATTTTTCCAAAAAAATTTTCCAAAACTTGTTTGGTTTACAAGTTTTCCAAACAAATCTCTCTCTCATACACATCAAATCAATCACTTTTTTCAAAACTCTCTCTCAAAATAATTTTCCAAAACATCTTTTGAAAAAAATCAAACCAAACAACTTTTCGTACTTTTTATCTCTAAAACTTATCTCCCAAACTCAAACCAAACATACATCTCCTCTCAGAACTCAAATAACAAACCCTTTATTTCCTTTGTTCGATCTTCCTCTCTGTATTTTTTTTCACTCTATTTTATTTTAAATTTGTGATTTGATTTTGTTAAATAAAAAAAAAAAATCAACATCCATTTCAAAAACTGTCCAAAACCATAAAAAATCAACACTCATTTTCCATTAAGAAATTAAATCCATTTCATAAATCAAACTGAAAATAAAAATATATTTCTAAAATCAAAACCTATTTTATAAAGATCAATCATTATTTCAAACCTAAAACTCTTTACAAAATTAAATCCAAATCCATGAGCTACATTAAAAATAAATAATAATAAAAAAAAATCTATATAAATAAAAAAAAAAACAGAACACAAACATCAATAAATAAATAAATAAATAAATCAATTTAATGATTGGAAACATAGAACTCACACCTTGTTTATCAATTCTCCACTCATTCTCTCTCTTCCATCTTCCACGACGAATATTTGTACCAGTCATACAATCCCTATCTAAAAACCCAAGCTCCAAGAG
This sequence comes from Camellia lanceoleosa, assembly GCA_025200525.1. Taxonomy (NCBI): domain Eukaryota; kingdom Viridiplantae; phylum Streptophyta; class Magnoliopsida; order Ericales; family Theaceae; genus Camellia; species Camellia lanceoleosa. The sequence goes on along the minus strand of CM045767.1, from coordinate 2,741,162 downwards.
ATAGCGAATGATTGTAGGTGTTCCTCCAATCTATATCAACATGGGTTTATCAGCCGCCAAGAGAATATGATAATAAGCACTTAATGTTTAAGGCTATAAATAGGCAATAAAACAATATGCGACACCCCAAGTAATTAAACAAGTACAGTAAAAAAATGCCCAAAAAAAAAAAAACCATGTAGTGTTTTCATTAGCAATTCCATGAGATATACTTATTGATGTATAAGAGAAGTTCATTACCAAGGATTCCTCACCTTGCAATAGCAATTAAATGTAGCACCGCATTCGTCGACCCACCCAAGGCCATGACAATGACCATTGCATTACGTAGTGATTTAGGAGTAATAATTGTCTCGCGGTTTTAAGTCTATTTTTATCAAATCTAGAATATATTTTCCAGCTAGATGACACTCATCCAACTTCAATGGATCTTCAGCAGGTGTTGAAGAGCTTTTTGGAACCAAAGAGAGTAAAGAAAACAATTAGCCAAGAAAGATGTGCAATAACTGCAATCTAAGTGAATAATGCAATAACATTGCTCTACCTATAAGGGAGAGACATTCCCATTGCCTCAATAGCAAAAGCCATGGTATTCGCTGTGTACATCCCACCACAAGATCCTGCTCCAGGGCATGAATTACGAACTACATTCTTCATCTGTTCATCATTTACAGAACCAATCACATATTCCCCATAAACCTTAAAAAATGATCAAAAGAGAGAAATAAATAAGTTCTACAGGTAGCATCTGGGAAATTAGTGAATCTACCATAGTGAAACACGTGTTTTTAGCAAAAAAAAGTCTAAAATGATACATAGCCTTATCTGAAGATTATTAAGGGTGAAAATTTTTCATGAAGATATTTCTTTTATGATGTTTGCTATTGTATAAATTACTACAAATACGCTATATCAAGTGATAAAGACAACTGTGATAAAATTATTTATAGATAGGATGACATCAATTCGATCCTAATTGTTTGGTACTTTTGTATCCAACTACTGGAGTTGCCTAAAAAATTTGAAAAGAAATCAATTGAAAGCAAGAACAAAACTATGATCGCAACATTATCCGATGGAGAAATAAAAATAGATCAGAACTCATAAATTAATAGTAGATCAATTGAAAGATGGGAATAGAGACAGAAATATTACCTTGCACAAAATAATTCTGAAGATTAATCACTCTGTGTATCACTCTGTTTATGTTAAATGAATAGTTTTATATAAACATTCAACTAAGAAGTTTTAAACCATAGAGACAAAATAAAAATAGATCAGAATTCATAACTCATAAATTAACAGTAGATCAATTGAAAGAGGGGAATAGAGACAGAAATATTATGGGTTTGCAATAAAGAAATCAAATTAAGTATTCCCTGGAAGAAAGAACTGAATTTGATACAACAATTTTTCCCTCACTCTCTCAAATCAATAGATATAAACGATATCCCAAATGAGGTTTTGACCTAAATTAGTGGGTTGTTAACAAATACCAAGGAAAATCAAGGAGGAATGAGAATTCCCACTTCAAAATTAGCAAATTCCAAAAGGGCTTTTGCCCTAAATTAGTGGGTTGTCAAGAAATTCCAAGGAAAATCAAAGAGGGATGAGAATTACCGACTTCAAAATCAGCAAAGTTGAAACTGCATTCGGCTCAAGAACTGACCCCTCAACAAATCAAACATACAAAGATCCTACATATGAGAAAAATAAAATCAAAGAAACAGAAACTAACCTCTTGATCTCAAAGGTTTGACCTCCAAGTTTCTTCAAATTATTGCCTCTTATGAATTAAAGAGCCAAATGGGTTCTCAAATCAAACCCCAAAATTGTAAAATTATGAGTCAAATCCAAGAGGGTTTTCGCAGAAAATTTTCCCAGAATATAAAAAAGACAGGGGTTGAGAGAGAGAGAGAGAGAGAGAGAGAGAGAGAAATGAGAAGCGTTAACGCAATAGGTGAATCAAGAGAAGTGTGAAAAGGACGGAATGAGATAACGATATCGTTACGGTGACGTCTTATGTATATCTCAGAATTTGATGGGAGAGAGTAGGAGTGCAAAGATGATCGTCTCAATCGGGAGGAGATTTTAGGGTTTTAGAAGGCGAATTTGTGGGGGTTTGGATCGGAGCGAAGATAAGGAGAAGGGAATGTTGGCGGAGAGTCGATGCCATGAGAGAGAGATTAGAGAGAGAAAACGGTAAAGGACTGTTATGAATGTAAGGATAAGGATGATTTTCAGAGAAAGGCCAAGCTCAGCAGTGAGTCCCAGCTGAGTAATTTCACACTGGGTATGGAGGAAGAAGAACGGGAGGGAGGGAGGGAGGGAGAGAGAGATAAAGACGGAATGGGGTGGGTGAGAATAGAGAAGGGAGAGGGATAAAGATAGAAGGGAGGGGAGACGTGGGCAAGCGGGTAGGTGAGAAGAGAGAGATAAAGATAGAATAGAGGGAAGACGTGGATAAAGAGGAGGTTTAATGTTTGGGCGGGAAGATATATATTTAGGATTGATATAAATTTAAGGGAGTTATCTGAGTCATTCATGTGAATATATAAATGAATCATGACTCTTAAAATGTCCTAATAGGACAAATGTCTCTAGGATAAATTCAAAATCCGTCCTGCTTTATTATATAGATGTTAAAGATTCATATGAGATCTAAATTTATGAAGTCTATTAGGTATTTAATATATTTAAAAATAATAATTAATTGTTCAAATTCATTTAATTTGAGGACTAAAAAATTCATTAATATAATCTCCACTATACACAGTAAAATCTAGCTCCTAATTATCGGATCTCAGACTTTTTCATATAATATGAATAAAAGTAAGTGAACAAAAAAGAAGAAAAAAAAATAAATAGAGAGAAAAATAAAAATGAGAGGCAAAAAAAAAAAAAAAAGAAGAGAAAGGTGGGATAATGAGATCATAGAAGGATTGGGAAGAAAAGGAAAAAGTAAGAGAGAGAAACGGAAAAATGAAAAATATACATGTAGGATATTTTTTGAAAAATATATCTCAGCCATTATTTTATAATTTGAATAGATTTGAGCCATTCAAATGTCTTAGTAAGATAAATGTGTATATGACAAATTCAAAAATCATTCTGTTTTATTATATAAATATTATTTATTGTTATTATAATATTTGGGTTAATTATCTTGTTTGTTATATTGCTAAACTAACACTTGGAATGGTGGGAGAGGGTCCGCGGTGACGAGGAGAGAAAACGACCGATGTCGGAGTTGTAGCGGGAGAAAAAAGAGACCGAAAAGGTGAGGGAAATACACAAAATGGTCGTCTCAAAATCTAATTCCATGTGTGTGCTTTGTTTTTATTCATTTATATTGTGATGTTAAAAACGTTTTATTAGTTTTTAATTCTTTTGCTTAGTTTCCACCAAATGTAATTTGCCCTGATCACCAAGGCATGCATAGTGATTTTGACACCACCGAACTATTTTTTGGTGTGTTGGTTGGGTTTTGTTGGGCTGGTCTGGGCTGGGATCAAAGAGTTAAAAATGTTGGGCCTATTCACCTCTTGACAAAAAAAAAAAAAAAAAAAAAATCTCTTCTTTACATATTTGAAAATTTGGACATTCCGATAATTTATCAATGGGCCTGGGCCTATCTCAAAATCTTGGCCCAAACTAAAGAAAATGAAAATGTTTGGGCAAGACCAATTTTGCAAATTACTGTGCACCAAGCTTAAAACTGCCAGATTGCCAATGGGAAATCAACGATCAAAATATTGCAAAAATTAGCATTGAAAATCTTGGATTCCATTGATGTATAATTAACTTTTCATTTACCATTTTTCTGATATATTTATAGGCTGACAATAAATTTGTTTAAAAAATCTATATGTTTTTATTTATTTATTTATTGTTTCCTTTTATATATTTTGTTGAATTGCTCTAACACAATTGTTTAATGACTAATTTGCTCCCTCTGTAGTACATTCCTGTTCCGTTCCAGTGAGATACTTAAACCAGTCAACTTTATATCATTAAACCACATTAATAATAGCAAATTTTGAAGACTTTGAATCACAAATCCAACAGTTCTTTTAAGTTAATATGGTATAATAATCAAACTATTTAGAACATTCAAATTGACTCAAATTTTAACTAGAAAACATATATTATGATCTTATGCTTTATATTTTTAATAGGATGTCCTACAGATGATGTCACAATTGGCGCAAAAAGAAAGTTTTATAAATAGAAGTATAGAGTCATTGTCAAAAGTACCACTTGTATCTGTTGCTTCCAAGATAATTGAGTAAGAATTACATTTTTCTTTATACAAATGTAAAGGAATAGTAACATTTTTTCTATCAACTTCACAAAATTAGCCATGCTATGCGCCAAAAAAAAAAAAAAAAACGTATAGAAAAAGTCTATACAAAATGATGTGGTGTGGGGAGTCTCTAAATGTACCTTAGAAATGTTGTTAGACTTGTTATTGCTAAATTTAAATTTTGTTAATTTTCTATAAACACCTTAATTAATTCCCACTCAACCACCCACTAAGCCTGCTGGTGGCTACCCCTTACGATTTCCCACTACTTCCCATTATCTCTTCCCCGCCTCCCTTCACCCCTCTCCGCTCTTTCCCTTCACACTGCCTACCGTCTCTTTCCATTCCTTACCTGATAGCCCTATCCATTCGGCACCCTCCAATGATTGTGGGAATGAGAGATCCATTGTGTGTGTGTGTGTGAGAGAGAGAGATTGTGGGGTGGGGAAGTAGTGTTGGGGTTGTAATGGTTGGGTGGGTAGGAGCTTGCACGGGTGGGGGTCGTAAGATGGGGAGGGGAGAGGGTGGCAAAAAGTCACAAGTGACAATGGAGAAGGTGCTAGAGGTTGATGAGGGAGCTATGAAGGGGTTGGAGAGGGGCTGTGGGGTGGTGGCCAGAGGTGGGGAGGGCTGGGGAGGGGTAAGGGGGCACTTTGATAACTGTTAGAAATAGCTTCAACAACCTTTGGTAAAAAATTAATGAAAATTAGAGCATCCAATAATATTTTTGAGATGCATTTAGAACCGAGAGGAATGTTAGAAATCTCAAAAATTTATACTAAATGTCTCATATAGAGGTGTGACTTACACCATATGGGTCTTACACCTATGTGAGATATTTGGTAGAAATTTTAATAAAATTTTTAAAATTTCTAACATTTTTGTTTAGAATCTCTTTGCGTTTAGTTCTGAGTGAGTCTATTATTTTAAAAGTTAAAAACTATAAACATAATTTTATTTACAAGAAGGCAACCGCAAGTCATTCTAACAAATGATTTCATATTGTTGTATATTTGTGTGTTTGTTTTTATTTATTTATTTAATATAGATAGCATTTTTCTTCAAGTACAGTTCACACATTAGTGATCTTATTTCAATGTCAACTATCATAGTAGGCAAGGCAAGAACCAAATGATTAAAATTTAAGTTATGAAATTAGACTCATTTATTTAAAAAAATATAGGACTAAATTACATTAAAAAAAAAAAAGAAAGACATGGTGGTCATGCCTCTTGGTGATAATGGCATGACAATAAAAAAATTAAAAAAATACTGAAATGAAATCAAGTGGGCTAATCAAAACCGAGCATGACACAACGTTGTCCATAACCTAATCTTATCTTGCCATGAGTCATTTTCAGTCCATTTATTCCTCTGAGTTTGGTCGGACCTTCGTAACCGCACACCCGATTCATTGGAACCATGAAAGACTATTTTGTTTGGTTCGGAATTTGTTTGTCAAAAACTTTAAAATTAATTTGGTAAAAAATAATTAAAAATTTAAAATAACTATTTTTTTTTTCTCTTGTGATTTTTTTTTTTTAAAATTCAAAATAAAATTTGGATTTTAGTTTCAACAAACTAATTTGGATAAATTACACTAATCTCTGATTTGGAGGAAATACATACAAATCTACATGTTTAGAATAATTAGTATTCTTTAAGTTTTGTTCGGATCTAAGATTTGAGAAGAGATTTGAAAAAATAAATAAAAAAAAAAGAAAGAAAAATGTGACTGAAGTTTGACTTTTATTTCATTGATTTTTCTCTTTTTTTTTTTTTTTTTTCATTTTGTAAAATTCTTCAAAATCCTTGATTCAAACATATCCTTATTTTTTAATTCATATTACATTTTACCTGAATTTCATCAATTATTCATCAAACGTATAGACAAAAAATAATATTGTTATATGTGTTATACATGAATGTATATTTTAGCATTAAATATCTTTATATCTACAACTCATCTATAGTAGTTCTGATTACTTTAATTTTATTAGTAGGCAGATTAATGTAATTACATTAAAAAAAATATTTGAGACTCACAAAAAGTTATCACAATTTAACTTACAATGAAGTAGTATGATAGGTGTTAATTTTTAATTTGTTACATATCTAATTTTTAATTTATCATATCATTATGGTTGAATTTATGAGTTTAAAAATATGAGTCTCTAACATTTTACTTGCATTAATTCTGATCACTTTAATATATTTTAAAACAAAATCAAAAATAAATAAATTGAACGGTTGATAGCCCAAACATGGAGAGAGAGAGAGAGAGAGAGAGAGAGGGGGGGGGGGGGGTTAGGAAAAAGAGAAAAGAGGAAAAAAGGAAAAGGTGAGTTACAAGTCAAAATGAGATTAATTGCAAGTACCACTTTATGGGTAGTAAAACTAATAATCACGGATCGATGTAAATAATGATCGAAATGAAGAAAGTTTGTAGGTAGTGTAAAGAAATCAATCTACGAATCAGCCGGCCAAAGAAAAGTAGAAAAAAAAATTAAATATTATTTTAAGAAAACATGGAATTGGAAATGATGAGGTTGTGGTAATGATGGTGAGTGGGGAAGCAGTGAAATGAACAAATAAAATACAGAAAAAAATAAAAAAATAAAGAATGAAACAGAAAAGAACGGAATATTTAGGGTTTGGTGACATGCAAAGGGTGCAGTGCGTTATTCCTGTTACTTTGTTTGTTTATGTGTACACTGTTACATTTATTATATAAATATATTTTCTCTGAATTTGTAATGTCCTATGCATGTGTGCTTTGATATAATCAAGCGTGCCTGTGCTCTCATAGATGAACCAACACAAACCTCAGTGATTCTCAGCCAAAAAAAAGCCCTCAGTGATGGATGGAAAAGAGTAATGTTGTCCAAATTAATATATCTTACAAAAATTTTGAGTCCTATCTAAAGCGAGTCTTAATTCATTGAACAGGTTTGTTTCACCTTTTAAAGTTCTATTGTTGCATAACACATCAGTTAATAATTTTTTTATTTTTTTTTTATAAAATTTATTGATTTGTATAATATTTTTTGATAGGACAAGAGATGCACTAGACGACCTATGCATGCATTGTACATTATTTTTGTAAGATTGCATGTGATGATAGCAAAAACTTGGTCTACATTGAAAATGCTATCAGAATTTTTTTTAAGTAAAATAAGATTTAAGATAATAATGCTACGTATTCAAAAAATTAAATTTTATTTAAAATATATGAATTAAATTTATTTTATGTGTGACTTAAATTATATCAATTTAAAAAATATCTTTCAATGAGTACAAAACATTAAGGGATTAAAAATAGTAAAGAGGAAAGCAAGGAGGGATGAGAATAGGACTTCCAACTTCAAAGGCTGCCCCACTGCGCATACATAAGAGAACTTGTATGTATCTCAAATTGATTGCCATTTTCTGTAAAAAATAAAAACAGAGAGAGAGAGAGAGAGAGAGAGAGAATATTCTGCAGACGTGAGATGGCTTTGCTCAAATTTAAAGGGAACATAACATGCAATGCAAAGTGCGAACCCGAAAAGGAGGGGGGAGAGGTCTTATTGGAAAGTTGGCCCCCTTTTTACTTTGGAATGATTTCTATACAAAACAAAACCCCTTACCCCTTACCCCACAATCCTCTCTCTCTCTCTCTCTCTCTCTCTCTCTCTTTAACACACAATATGAAACACATAACTATTTACAGAAGGAATGCTAATGCGTTTTTACTTTCATTTTTTTTTTCATCTGTTGAAGAATGTCACATCAATTTCTGTGAATAATTTTGTGTTCTTCTATAGTATTAAAATTACTCATATATATATATATATATACACAGTGGCGGAGTCAGAAAATTAATTTAGAGGGAACACTTACAAATTATAATAATTTTTACAAAAATATTTCATATAAATTTTTTACGATTGATTTCAGGAAACATCAAGAAAAAAAATATTATTTGTAACTAGTGTATCATGGACAATACAAAAAAAATATGGATATAAGTCTTAAAATAAATTATATAATGATAAAGTATTTTTTGATACAAAATTTGTTTAAAAATTTAATATAATGGTAATATCACGTCATCACTGGTATGTAACTTCACCCACCAATGATAAATAAACGCATAAATAGTGAACCTCACATGTCAAATGTAACTAACAATCTAATAAATTTCATATCTTTATAGTGAGATTACTTATACTTGCATATCACTAACAATGACATCGTCGTTACATTCAAAAATTTTCATAGCTAATATGGTTTATTTATAATAGTCTCTTCATTTTCAATCAAAACAACTATTATTGTTTTCATAATTTTTAAAATGTCATCGACATTTCACTCTAATAATATTTTTGTAATTTTTTATTTAATTTTTTTTATGTTTGCAAAAATAAATAAATAAATAAAAATTTCCAAAATCAGGGGGATACGTGGCCCCCTGGTCACATGCTCCCTCCACTCCTGTATATACACGCACTAATAGTTGGTATACACAATGCGTGTATAATTTAAACAAATAAAAATAAAATAAAATATTTATCATATATATTGTATTTAATTCAACTGATAAGAGTCTTCTTCATTATACTATTTGTTCATAGTTTGAGTCTTATACCCATTATATTCCTTTTTTTTTTTTTAATGACAAAATAAACACTTGGCATTAAAGTAGAGGATACACTTGAGGACACCAACTAAAGTGTTTCTTTTATTAATAACTAGTTAATTAGCACATGCAATGCATGTGCAAATCAAATAAATAAATAAATAAGTTTTTTGTTATATGTTGTATGCAACTAAAATGAAGAGAGCTTTGTTTTTATCAAATTTGTGATCTTAAGTTCAAGTCACATCCTCTTATTTATTTATTTATTTATTTTTTTAAATAGAAAATCAGACACTTGACCAAAAAAAAAAAATAAAAATAAAATTTTAAGACATCAAAATAGATACTCACATATATAATAGTATAAATAAATAGATATAGATATGGGATATATATACATATATGGATTTTTCTTAAGAAGGGTTGCACACCATGTGCCACTTACACAAAAAGTGTAAGTGAAAGAAAAAATAAAAACAGAACTGCAAACAGAAAAAGCGTAAATATAAAGCGTAAGTTGCACACCAGTACCCTACATATATATATATATATATATATGAGATATATATAGAGTAGAGTATGGGCACAGATGTACGAGTGGGATGACAAAACCATCTAAACAAAGACTACAAAAGGAGTTTCCTCCCCACATATTTATTACCCACCATCAGACTAGACAGATCCCTACCTTTCTCTTAAAGACTAGTCTCTATCACAAGATATATCCCACTACGAAATCAAAGCCAAACAAATTATAAGAGCATGTTGTGTTTTGTTGTGTTGTGCCTTGGTGTGTGTATGATCTTTTGGGTTTGTGTGAGAGAGAGAGGTTTTCGAGTGCTTGGTTACTCCTATTTTTAGCTGTGAAGAAACTAATTAATCTAGTTCAAAATCAACAGCTGGCCTAGTAAATGAGTGTTCTTTTTTAATTAGAGGTGGTAACTAAATTCAAATCTTATTTGTTATGTGATATATTTGTCTCTCTTACCAATTTGTGAAAAAAAAAATCCTCCAATTTGGGCCATGACTTTTCAATGGCGTTTGCCACTCATCATATAAAAAAAAATGACCTTTGCCACAATAAAACGTAGTTTAAAGCATAAATAGTGTTTGCAACTTTGGATGGGAATTTTAAATATTGATTAATATTTATTAAAATTTTACACTATCACATATCGATCAATATATCAGTCAATATTATCTTATGAGTTAATACTTGAATTATTGAACGATACCAATGTGTACCTTGACTCCTTATTTAAGACTATGGTCTTGATTGGCCAGCTACTTGGTGATCTTAGAGGATGGTACTTCAAACCCATAATGTTTAGAACTAAATTACATCAAATGTGGTTATTGTAGTATTATTGATTTAAATTAGAGGGCTATACAGAAACTTCAACACCTTCCAATTATAATGTTGTTGTTATTATTACTATTGATTGTCCTTATTCTTGTTTTCTTGACTGTTATTTTCTTTTCTTTTGTATATTTATTTATTTTTGGGGGTTTGCTGGTTGTAGAAGCAAAGTCCATACAGAATAAAAAGAATCTCTCCCTCTTTTTTTTTTGGGGGGGCAAAGTTCATTGACATTGCTTAATGTTAAAAAATATGTAAAAAGTGTCTTGAAAATATGTTAAAAAAATTAAATTAAATTAAAAGGTGTATTAATTTCACTAAAAGTGCATTGAACTTGGTGAAAAGTGTATTGTGTTTTTCAAATTTTTTTTTAATCTTTTATTTGTGCCCTAAAAACACTTGTTAGCAATATCCTACCTTCAAACTTGTCAATGGTGATGATATTACATGGGATCCAACTAGCATTAGAGGACATGGCCTGTCCAATATTTCACTTTTTCAAGCAACAAACGAATGATTAAAACACGAAAGCAATTGCATGAGAATGTCTTAAAACAAATCAATATATATGGGGGCTATGGTCATGTTTCCATCAATACCTTAGTCACTTTAAATTGGCTAAATAATTAAAACATAGCAACGTGCATGGTAGAACTCTAAATAGTGTGATGTTTTTTTAGCCTATTTTATTTTATTTTATTTTAAAAACAATATCTAATGGCATCATCATAGAATTCTTGCAAATGTAAACATTGTTTGGATTGTTCTTAGATCAATGATGGTGAGTTTTGTCTTGTTCTTTCATTTCATTTTCTTTATTCTTTTTAACAAATAATAACAGCTATGCCCTTAACTTTTTATGTTTTTTCGATGACACTAGATACTTTGCCTCTATTTTTTTTATTTATTTATTTGTATTATTTATTTAAATGCACTTACAATCATAAAATCATATATCAAAATTTTAAATTGGGTCATTCTCATATAATTTTTAATTAAAAACATATTGAAATAATAAAGAAATTTGAAGATAAATAGTTCTTAGTGATTTTAGACTTCTTGTTTATATTATACCTCTTGCTAAATTTGACGGTGGTTCAAATCTAGGGACATACTTTTTTGTGAAAAACAAAGAGTAAAAATTACAATGAACTTTTAAAAGAAAAAAGATTTGTAGCTCGAATTCCTTCTCCCCGAATCCCCCGAAAAAAACAAAACGTCGTTGTCTTTCTTTTTTTTTATCACTTTTTTTTTTTTTTTTTTTTTTCCATTTTTTTTTTTTTCGAGAGCGGAGAGGAGAGAGAGAGGAGAGAGAGAGGAGAGAGAGAGGAGAGAGAGAGAGAGGAGAGGGAGAGACACAAGAGAGAATGGAGAGACAGTCACACATCGTCGTCGACTCGTGTCGTCCCAAGCCGATCGTAGCGTCCCGATCGTCGTCCGCCGATTGCCGCTCCCTCCGGCTCTCAGCTCACGAAGCGTCGCCGACCGAGAAAAGCTCTTCTTCTTCTCTCTTCTCTCTTCTCTTCTTTCTTTTCTTCTTCTTTCTTTTTCTTTCTCTTTCTTCTTCTTCTTTTTCTTCTTAAAAAAAAAAAAAAAAAAAAAAAAAAAATTCCTAAAAAATTCCAATTAAAAAAAAAAATAAAATTACCTTTTAAAATTAAAATATATATATTTATATATATAACAGATTTTATAATTTTAATATAATTATATTAATTTTTTTATTAAAAAAAAATAATGATTAAATATGGGCAGAGGCTGACCTAGAAAGAAACCGAACCCAATGTAGCCAAATTTAATAAAAATACGGAGGGAAGCATTCAAAGCTGTTGTGATCAGAGAAAGGCGCCTAACAAACTCGCGCACACGCCCTCTCCCAATGTTTCAACAGATTGAAAATCCCACTTGTGTCCTTTCATCTCTCTTATTTGGTGGTCTTACAGTATTGTTTTACACTATTTATTTTTTACGCTATCTTTAGTTGAGAAATTTTTTTAAAAAAAATTAGAAAGGGAACACTTTTGGGAAAGGAGTAAAACGCCGGGTTGGCGTTTTGGGAGGAAAACGCAAGCTGCTTTTTTCACCTCATTTGGGGAGTATCAAATTTAGGTTAAAAAATTACACAATTACCCTTACTGTTTATATTTTATATAAATAGGTAAAATGTAATTTTTTAAGTTGGGTTAGGGTATTTTAGTCATTTTAGTGTGATGTGACACCATAAATAAATATTAATCCAAACAAAAAAAGCAACTTTTTACCAACTTTCCAAACCACTCTAAAAAATCTTGGTTAAAAGCAAAAAAGTTAATTTTTACCATCTTCCCAAAATAGCACAGAATAAGAAAGTGAAATCAAAATAAAATATATCTATATTTCACTTAATTTTATACACATTTTCTCTTTTTTATTTTTAAATTTCCAAACCAAACACAATATTAATATTTGTTAAATTATTTCTTAAAAACACCAAAAAATAACGAGTCATACTATTTTAACCAATAAACAACAAATTACAACACCAAACATTGCATTTACTCCAAGAGCAAAAAAATAATTTCTCTTCATCCTTCCCCACCACACTCTCTCTCACATGCATGGGCTGACATATGCACTCATTATCCCACATGCTCATGCAAATCCCCATATCTTACAAATTTACCAACTAGTAAAATTCTAAGGCCACACAATTCGCATACAGAAATAATCACAGACGTCAGACGTGGAGTGAATTTCCATTCTTTTATATATGGGTCTTGTTCTTTATCTTATATTTTTAATTGTTTTTGTGCTTTATACAAATTCATTTTTTTTTTCCTCTCAAAGGCACACACACTTTGCTTTGATATATAGGGAGGGGTGATGATGATGATGGTATTGATGATGGCATGATGATGATATTAAAGAGCCATTCTTTTTTTTTTTTTAATTTTTTAATTTTTTATATATAAATATTTTAAAATGAATTGCTGTCAACTATATGGTGGGGACGAAAAGGAGAAAGCACTTTCTCTAATGGAAACATGCACATTGAAAAGTTATTATAAATTGGTCCCCCCTTTGTACGCTACTAATTACAAAGTCTCTGAAAACTCTCTCTCTCTCTCTCTCTCTCCCTCTCTCTCATATATATATATATATATACATATATATTCAATCCTCTCTCTCCATTAAAGCATCCCATGCATTATTATTACGTGTACACTCATACATGCTCTCATGTTTGGCCCTCTCTCATGAAAGCCAAGTTTTCATATATTCCTGCTTTGATGCTTCATGTTTAGGTTTTCATTTACGCAATAAATTCACAAGGCCCGAGTCTGCCTAATATGAGGTGGCAATACCATTAAGTACTGAGGAATTTTAAAGCTTGTACTGAGGGGTTGTTTGGAATGATCTAAATAAGTGTATTTTTTGTCTCTTTATGAAAAGATGTGTAGAAAAGTAGAGAGGTGATGTGATGAAAAAAAGATAAAAAGATGAATTATATAGGGAATGTCAAACCATCCTTAAGTTTTGATTGAATTAAAATAATAAAATTTATAATTTTAACACTTTTCAAACACAAGACTATGATTTTGGATTAATTAAATTGTGAGTTATGTTCACACACTTTCAAAGTGTTAAATTTAATTTTAGAATTTATATTGTGGTAGTAAAAATAATTCATTTTACATTTTTGGAATGTCATTTAATCTTATTTATAATATTTTATTGATCAGTAACATAATGTAAGATAGTGATACTATTGCTCTAAATATTTGTTCAAAAGTTTGTATTTGTTTTTTAACAAAATTTCTCAACTCTTTTCTGCCTCGTTGACTTCTACGTACATCCAGGTGTAGCACAATTCCCATAAAGGTTACATTTTATTGATTTCTTCACATATTTTGTGTTAGAGTAGAGATAATTTATCTCTAGAGATTAATAGATAAGCTAATATTTAGGAGACAGTACATACTAACCTTATCTCTAATGACTAATAGACAAGGTAATGTTTAGGAGATAGTAGATATTATCTTTAATATGTTGTTTAGGAGGGTTGTTATATATATATATATATATCATTAGAACATTTCATTAAAATTATTTATTTTCTATGTGGGTTTTTATGAGGCATGGTATGTCTCACTATTTTTTTATTTATTTAAATATAATAGATCTTATATATATGCATACAATTTGTTGCAAGGATACACCTAAGGAAGTGCAATAAAATGACGAAATAAATCCAGAGAAAAATATAATTTCTTTTTCTTTAGAGGTTGCTATGTATATTATCCTAAGTCTTACTTGCTGCCAACTTAGTTGGGATTAGGTAGATGCACAATTTGCTTTTGCTCGTCTTTTCCTTTATTGATGTATAATCTTATGTATTCATGTGGATTATCATCAATATATTATCTTCTTTTACTAATAAAAAAAAAAATGTATATTACCCTATGAATTTTATTCATCTTTTCACTTCCTACATTCTACGCAACAAATTAATTTTCTAAAAATAATTCAATAACATTCTAAGGCAAACTTGAAAATAAAACTGATAATGGACCATTCGAGAGCAAAACTAAAGATAAAGAACAACTAAATGACTTTGAAAATCAGCATGAGCTCCTCTCTCAAGCCTAAAGAAACTTGTACAAACATATGACACAATCATAGGACTCCCGATTAGAAAATTGGAAGCGAAACTACTAGTTAATAGCTTTGGCTGGTGTAGTTTTTTTTTTTTTTTTGATCAACAAAAATAAACTTCATTGAATAAGAACCAAGGAGAAAACCTTACATCTTACATCAATAAAGATAAAAACTAAGATGGCACAAGAAAGCCACCCAAACATGTGCTAACACATGCCAATAGCTAGTTAACTACTTAACTACTTTTGTTTTGGTTTATTTTATTTGTAATCTTGAGGTCGAAAAGTTGGTTGTGTAGATGCGAGTAGCAGTAATAGAGGTAGGTTGTACTTTTTTAATCTCTCTCGATGTGTGGATGCGAGTAGTAGTAGTAAGGGTAGATTGTACCTTTAATTTTATTTTCATATCTTTAATGAAATTTTCACTTTGTTGATCCAAAAAAAAACAAAAACAAAAACAAAAACAAAAACAAAAACCCAAAAAAGGAGCAAAACTACAAGATAATCATCGACCAATATGAAAATTGTCACTAGCACCTCGCACAAGCTTAAAAAACTTGTAGAAAAAGACATCACCTCCATATGAATCAAGATTACGGAATTATAAGCTAAATTGTGAAAATAACCATGTGATGGCAAAATAGTAAAATATCAACTAAATGGTCTAGAAATTTCGAGAAGTACCTTGCTCATGCCTAAGGAAACTTTTAGAAAGTATTGTTGGGAAAAATGATTTTTTTGGTGACTTTAATGTGAAATTGAAGGAGGTCTCAATCATTGGTTAATGTGGAATTAAATGAGTTTAAATTATTTGTAACAAACTCTTTACACTACAAAAAAAATGACAAAAAATCATTAAGAATCGAATGAGAAATTGTTTCATAAAGATGGCTTCATGAATGAGGTATTTAGAATTGTGTATAACTACCAATCTTACATTGACTATAGAGGAAAACTTTGATTGATATTTAAACTTCAAGATTTTGATATGGATATGAGCTCTTTGAGGCATTCAAATTTTTCGAAGGAATGGAGTTATGGATGCTTCGAGCACTACAACAAAATTGAGTTTTCATGACACCACATCAACGACGTACAAAAATGAATGCCGTGGTTTCTCATTTTTACGACTTGCTTTTTTTGTACATCGTAAATAATTGTTCAACCATGGCATATCTATTGTGTAGGCCGTAAATTGTAGTAATAATGATTTTTTTACGGCTTGCAAAGTTTGTCGTAAATAATAAAATTATCTATGATATGCATGTGGTATGCCGTTAATGCATCAACCATATACGACATACATACGCCAGTCATGAAATGTATTGCACTTTTCACTGCGCACACAATGTCCACCGTTAAAAGTATTGCACTTTTTACGACACACATAAAAGTATTACCTTTTTACGACACACATAAAAGTATTTTCTTTTTTACAACGCACAATGCATGTCGTGAATGTTATAACCGAAAAAAATTAGGCGCCAAAATGAAAAACTCTAGCGCCAAAACACCAAAAAAATATATTTTAAAAAATAAATATATCTACCCTTTGACTCACTACTACAAAAATGCTTAAAAATCACATTTAAAGAAATTAAAATATGACACTTTTAATGAAAGTATAATTAAAAAAATCAAATTAATATTTTAATCACACTTAATTTAATTGAGTGTGAGATAGTATTTATTTTTATGTCACTTTTCAATTAAATATAATTATATATATTTTTTAATCACACATTTTAATTAATGTGCGATTATATATATTTTTAAAATTTTATTTTTATATCTAATATTCCCACATGTGAAGAAACAGGAAGAGCATCATTCAAAAAACAAATTGGCCCTAGTTTCATTCTTGCTTGCCCCAACCGTAGTTCTCTACTCACTTATTTTCTCTCTTGCAGTGTGTAGACACCCTATTTTTGACCGACCTTAAGACTCGGACGTCACCGATTGAGCGCTCGGTGATGTTGCATACTGTGCTCTTTCAGAAGTTTCAGAGTCGCGCGTCGCCTCCCAAGCCGAACTCCCTTCTGTGCCTTGTCTCGGTTTGCGAACCAGACTCGGTTTTTTCTGTTTTCTTTCCTGAGGGGAGGGAATGGTCCCGTAGACTATCTCCCGGCGGCCATGAGCTACTTTTTGTGGCCGTAGGCTATTTTGCCCATTTCGGGGCCCGGTTCCCGGTTTTCGGAGCCGTTAGGCCGTGTGCCTCGGCTCGGGATCGCCCAACCATCTCCGATTTCTCCGGTTTTTGGCATGCACCTCTGTTTTATAGTTCCGAGGAACACTGGGGCCTCTGATGCCCACTTCGTGGCCGAACACCACTTCCGGCACCCACAGCCCATTTTCGGGATCCCGAATTGCTCGGTTTTGGCCCCGAGCGTTCATTTCTTATTAGTTTTTGTTAAAACTTGGCAGGTACCTCTGTTTCAACACCAGGAAGATCACCGGGGGTGAAAGCCGCAATTATCCCAGATAACCGGTTTCCTCCGCCTGCTTTTGCTCACTAGGGCCAATGTTGAACACCTTGGGGGTATTTTCTTCCAATCAAAGCTACATATTTGTGATCAGGGGATATGGGAGGACACCAAAAGAGCATGGTCGGCCAGAAATTCAGAATTTCATTTTTGGGCCTCTCCTTCAAGTCCTATGTTGTGACTCGCTTGATGTTGTCAATTTCCGACCTTGGAACCTTGTTCCACACATCCGGAGGACCCTAAGAGTTGGTGGTCGGCCAAAGAATTGTTGGTTTCATTTTGAGCCTCTCCTTCAAGCTCTATGTTGTGACTTACCTTGAGTTGCCAGATTCTGACCTTGGGGCCTTGTTCTACACACATGGGAGGACATCATTGCATGGTGGTCGGCCAGAGTTTTTGCACTTCAATTTTTGACCATGGCTGGCCGGCCAGGGTGAGTGGCTGGCCGACCAGGTGGGGTGGCCGGCCGGCCACCTCCCAGAAAATCACCTGGCCGGCCAGCTTCTTACTTTCCAGCCCATTCCAGCTGTCCGGATATTTTTGTCAAAATATCTCCCCATCCGGGGGATATTTTGGGAGGGAAATCTAGCCTCCATTTCCCTCCCCTTTTACACCTTTTTTTGTCTACTTAAAGGGCTGGACAGCCCCTTCCCTAGGGTTACAAAAATTCACCTCAAGACTCCCTCTTCCAAAACCTTCATTTCCATTCCCAAAAACTCAAAAAACCCTCAAGCTCCCTAGCTCAATCCTTCATCAACCCCTAGCACTACTATCACCAACTCCATTTCAGTAGCAAGGGAGTGATTTCCAGTGGCCAAGGATCAACAAATTCAAGCCTAGAAGCAAAGAAAGACTTGTCTTCAAGGGTAAGGTTCAATTTCCCTTTTTCTACCATTTTCTTGCTTCCTATTTTTACCCTACTTCCTTTTGGTTTTTGGGCTCCGACCCCTACTGGTTTTGTGCTCATTTTGAGCCCCTCTACAACATTGTAGAAGGGCTCAACTCTATTTGATGTCTCCTTGATACACTTGCTTCAATACCACTCTTTAGGCCATAAAATTGCATGCTTTATTTGGCTTTTGAGTGATCTGATTTTGAGCATACTATGAACTTTTTATGGGCCTATTTTGAGCCCCTCTTCAACATTGAAGAAGGGCTCTACCCTGTTTGGTGGTTCTATCATGCACTTGCTTTGTATTTCTACAATTTTACCGTAAAATTGCATGAGTTAATTAGCCTATTTGTGATCTGAGTTGGAGCATTGCATGAACTTATGGTATGCTTATTTTGAGCCCCTCTTCAACATTGAAGAAGGGCTCAACCTGTTTTTCTTGCTCTACATGTCACTTGCCTTGAATTCATGTCCTATGCCTATCTTGCATGCTTTGTTAGACTATTTTGGCTTCTGTTTTTGGCCTTCATCAGGCCTTGAAGGAGTCTTATTTTGGTCCATAAATCATGCTTTGTGAAGGGTCTTAAGCCATTTGGTAATTGGTTTTAGTACTTGCTTTGAAATTCTTCAAATTTACCGTAAAATTGCATGTTTGTTTAGGCCATTCTAGCTTCTGTTTCTGACCTTCATCAGGCTTTTTAAGTGTCTTATTTTGGTCTATTCTTAAAGTTTTATTAAGGGCCTTAAGTTTTTTGGTCATTGCTTATGATACCTCTCTTTATAAACCTCTTTTGACCCTTATTTTGCATGCTATGTATTGTATATCTACACACTGAATTTGGGGATCTCATCTTCTGTAAAAATGCATATTTTTAGTCCCTCTCTAATATTGTAGAACTGATTTTTTGGGTTTGAGCATTGTAGATATCACTTGCTTTGTAAATCCTCTCTTTTTCCGTATTTTTGCAAGCTATTGTTGTCATATCTATGCTTACAATTTGGCCATGTTTTGTACTGGAAAAATGCTATTTTTGGGGCTGCCTTGATACTGTTTTTTCTTTCATATGTCGATTTTGCATGTTTAGCATAGCCGTAGGCCATTTCGGGCACCTAGAACTACATTTCGGGATGATTTCATGTGTTAATTGTCATTTCGCATCATTTCGGGGCTGTTTTCCCCTTCATTTAGCTGCTGAAATTTGGTTTGCATGCTTGCATCTCATTCTCCATGCCATTTCATGCCTTAGTGCATTACCTCGGTTTGCGTGCCCGTGTGCACGCACTTCGAGGCACTCTGTTTTCATCCGACGGCAGCTTATGTGAGTGCGGCTGAGGTCCTCTCATGTTGGCGTAAGCCCAATTTGCATTCCGTATGCCATTTCATTCCATTTTGTCATCGCCTCGGTTTGCGTGCCTGTGTGCACGCATTTCGAGGCACTTCGGTTTTACACGATTTGCATTTCGCATCACCGCCTCGGTTGGCGTGCCTGTGTGCACGCATTTCGAGGCACTTCGGTTTTATTCGATTTGCATTTCATCATTGCCTCGGTTTGCGTGCCTGTGGGCGCGCATTTCGAGACACTTCAGTTTTACCCGATTTCTCATTTTATCATTGCCTCGGTTTGCGTGCCCGTGGACACGCATTTCGAGGCACTTCAGTTTTACCTGATTTCTCATTTCATCATCGCTTTGGTTTGCGTGCCTGTGGGTGCGCATTTCGAGGCACTTCGGTTGTATCCGATTTCATTTTATCATCGCCTCGGTTTGCGTGCCTGTGGGCGCGCATTTCGAGGCACTTCGGTTGTATCCGATTTTTTCATTTCGGGGCACTCCGATTTTGTCCGATTTCCATTTCGTCATCGCCTCGGTTTGCGTGCCCGCGGGCACGCATTTCGAGACATCTCATTTTCATAGCATTGCGCATACTAGGTTGTATATTAGTTGCATTCCATGCGTATCATGCATATTGCACGGGAAACGAGACGCGTTTTGTACTCCGAGTAACGGAACGGGTCTCAATTCCCAAATCACCAACCCTCCGGATTACCCATGATGGAGTTGGGTTTTGTTGTAGCATTCATATGTATTCATCCCTATATTAAGTTGTGCAATCCAGTTCCTCGGCCATCATGCATCGATATGCGTGATTGGTGGCACGAGGATCGAGGCATGCATATATTTGTGAAATACATTGCTATGCCCTTTTCCTGCTCTCTGTTACAGCAAAACCGAGGATCAACAACTTTTCGGAGTCCGGCGCGCATTTCGAGAAATACTGCAAACAGAGGCTAATCAGGGCATCCCAGTGGATTTCCGCGCCAGGCAGCCCAACATACAACATACATTAGAAACAAGGCATCCCCTGGCTTGCATGCCAGTTTTTACCGCTTTCCAAGTTTAATTTGTTAATCTGTATTATTCTTTCATTTTCGGACTGTATTATTATTTTATTCGGACCCTCTGCGCGAGGGCAATGTTGTAATAAGGGTGTGTGAGTGTGATGTATGTCCTCCAACCCCCATTTCTTTCTTCCCTTTTATTTACCCGCTTATGATGGTTAGATATAGGGCATATTTCAATTAGCATACAGCATGACAGCATGTTTGCATCATTCATCTGCTTTTGACGCACCGTGCTCGCAAGATCATACAAACTGCATTTGTATTTCAATTCCAAATTGAATACATGCTAAGTAGCATCTCATATACCATGTTTAGAATAGCCGAGCTGCCATTAGTTGCATTTTTGCATGTGTTGCATTAGGCATTACAAAGATACTTAGGATCATGCATGATTTCTTTTCTAATCATTTTGGCTTGAAGTACTCGGTGAGTTTTATGCTTTAGCATCCTTGCATGCGTGTGAGTGCTGCCATGAATAACATGCTTACTATGAGGCTAAGTGCTTATATGATATAACTGCCTTGAATGCCTGTGGGTGGAGGTTGAGTTATCTGAATTGGGACAATTCATCGACTGTTTGTTTTAAGCCCACTAGATAGTGGCAAAATCATGTTTTTCTAAGCCCACCTGAGGGTGGCAAATCCGCGTCTTAGCCTACTTGCAAGTAGCACCATCAAACCATTTTCAAACAAACAAACATGAAGTGTTTTGTTCAATTGACGACCAGTCTACACTTGTATCTTGTCGCATCACATAGTAACCTAGGCTAATAATCGAATAAGAACTCACAAAGTTTTCAAAATCGATATCATGGTTAGTAGAGGCGGTCTTTGGCAAGCGAAGGGTGCTCACGATGTGACCTTCCCAATCGTACCCAAGTTCCCGAGCCAACTTTGGTGATGACGGACACGTGGCCTTTTGGCACCGAGTCAGGGTTTCCTAAATTTCCCATTTTAAAAATATTTAGGTGGCGACTCTGTTATCTGGCAAAGCAGTCCATGTTTGGCACTTCTTTCAAAAAATCTATTTTTCTCAAAAACGATTTGCCGGATTTGGACTCTTTGGTTCAAGATTTGGAACCGCGACAAAATCGAGTCCGAACTGTAGCGAGGTCCCTCGCGGGCGTTATTACAGTTTCTGGCGACTCTGCTGGGGATTTAGAGAACTTGACTTGAACTCATGATATCTGGTTTTGACTACACTTGTGTGTTTCTTTGCATTGCATTTGCATTGGTGCGCCTAGGACACCGTATTTGCCATATGCCATTCCGGAACGATTTGCCGGAGGCTTGTCTTGTCAAGTCATGTCCGATCGGCTCTGAGCTCGACAAGATGGGAACACAAACCCGGTTTTACCGGCTCCTTGACCATTCGACCTAGTGCATATTCGATCCATAGTGACCATTCCAAACTAGGACAAAGTTGCTTACCCGTTTATAGGTTGTTTGAAGTCACATGCGTAGTGAAACCCTAGCTCCTGACAAAATAGGACAGGGAAACCCTACCCCAACATAGGGGTGTTTTGGCTCTCACTTATCTGTTGTGTGCGTGTTAGAGTGTACCTCTACAGGGAATGCATGTATCAGTTTATAAGTTTGAGCATCAGGCCTGCGGGCACCAATTCAGTATTTTGGGTATCAGGCCTGCGGGCATCAGTATTTGGTGGAATCAGTTTTACCTGAGGGTATCGGTTTACAGTCGGAATTTTGGGGCAGAATTTAGTAGAGAGCACACTCATTCGGTTTTGTTCGTATCTGTTCTGGTGAAATTAGGCTGAGATGTTGTCCGTTTTCTCTTTTGCTAGGTAGTCCTGGAATTATAGCTTCAGAAGGCTCCAATATCCCCCGGGTACATTGGACTAGTGCAGGTAGACTTTGTTAGGTCAGAGATTTAATTCAAGGGAAACCGGTGTTCTTTCGCTGAGGCAAGGCAAAGAAGGGCCATACAGGGCTCACTGACTCATCTGATCCGTCACAACACATCACCTTTGTTCAGAATCGTGACCCGTGATGGCACAGGGTTCGGAAGAATTTGTGGCCGTGATAGCAGCGTTGAATCAGGGAACTGCCATGCAAGCTGAGACCAGTATTGACACGCAGAACCCATCTGGGGCATCTACCTCACATCCAGCTTTGGGACCCCAGCCGAACTTTGACCCACTTCCGCCAGCTGAAGATTTGCAGGGTCCAGATCCTAGAGAAGAGTTGGCTCAAGCCTAAGTTTTCAAACCCCTGGTACAGCCTAATGAGAGGCGTTATCTCCTTGATGCTAATGACCTTGATCTGACCGTAGTGAAAATTGCGAACCTTGAGAAGCAATTCAGAAAGGCACAGGGGCTTAACTCCATTCCCGACATTGAGGATGGGCACACCGAGTCTGCTGTACGGCTCCCAGACAGCTTCAAAATGCCATATATTGACCGTTTCGACGGGTCTGGGGATCCAATGGTACATATCCGGCTCTTCTTGGATGTCCTAAAGCCAATGGGTCTGACTAAGCCACAGAAACTCTCTCTATATGGAAGAACCCTATCCGGTGTAGCAGCCACTTGGTACGCTAAGTTGGAGGACAAAGTGAAGCAAAACTGGAAAGAATTGGCTGAGGCCTTTGTCGAGCAGTATTCCTACAATACCCAAGTTGAAATGACCATCCAAGAGCTTGAAGCAACCCGCCAAAACCCAAAAGAGCCTTTTGTGAAATTTATTGCGAGGTGGAGAGCAAAGGCAGCACAGATGACAGATCGCCGCCCTTCTGAGAGGGATCAAGTGCAGATGATGGTGCGGAACTTCGAACATGATATGTTGTAGAAATTGATAGTGGCTCCACTATTCACTTTCAAAAGTTTGCATGAACTGGGGGTCCAGGTCGAGAATGTGTTCAACAGTGGGATCATTCCCAGAACAAGTGAACCGACAAGGAGGGCGATTGCAGGGAGTACCAATGCTGGAAGTAGCACTATTCCCGAACCCACTGAAATCAATACAGTCGCCACAGCCAACCCTTTTGCCAATCTAAGCCTACAAACAGCCGACCCAGCCCGAGCCCAAGGCAGAACTTTCACCCCTCTCTATATGAGCCTGACTAGCGCACTAAAACTCTTGATGGAAAGAGGGCATCTCAAACCCCTCGATCCTCAACCTCTTCCCGACCCACTCCCAGCCAGACATAACCCCTCCAAGCATCAGATGTACCATCGGCCAGCTGCCATGGCACCGTTGCTACCGCCTTCGTCATGAGGTCCAAAATCTCATCGACAACCGGACGATAGCTCCACCTTCAGGCCCCAATGACCAAACATTTCCCGGCTACCTCAATCTCATCCATATACTGCCATCCACCTATGACCCTAGCATATACATCACCCCGGCCCATCTACCCAAGCCTGAGGTGTTTATCCCAGAAAGCATGGACTTATGCATGATGGATGCACCTGGACCCCAATCATCTCAAACCCGAGAACCCACTACTTCTGAGTTGATGGAAATGATAAAAGATCTTCAAAGAACTGTGACCAATCTGGCCTCCGGGACATTGGCTCCATCATCGACCACACCACATGCTGGGAATTTCATGTCAAAAGGCTCCCCAGTCTTGGGGTGGGCTACATCTGAGGAAGGCCAATCCCATGGCAAAGTGGAAGCAAGTGGAAAGAACAAGGTAGGGGCAGGCATGGATCCCCATGAGCATCTTCTGTTGGCTGTTGAGGCTTTGAAAGCCGAGGGACTGAACAAAGAGCAAGTGCTCGCAGTTGTTGCAAAAACTGTGGACGGCATTTTCGCCACTCAAGTTGGGGGCAGTTTGAATCAAAGGGCAAACCGGGAAAAGGGCCGATATACCAGAGGCAATCCTGTTAGCTCAAATCCTCCACTCAGAAGAGATCGGCAAGCCAGGCCAGCACCTGCCAATCCCTTTTGGGGTGCACCCAGCAAAAATCCACTAACCTTGAAATACCAACCCCGAGGTCGGAGGGTCTTCCATGCCCTTCACATGCCTTTGTCCAAAGCTTTCCAAATCCTTGTAGGACAAGGCCATCTCAAACCCCTTGAGCCTCGGCCTCTCCTGAACCCTCTTCCGGCTACACATGATGATACCCAGTACTGCGCGTACCATCAGCAAACTGGCCATACTACCGACGACTGCTTCCGTCTTCGCCATGAAGTACAGGATCTATTTGACAACGGGGTTGTCCTCCCGCCAAGCTCTGCAAAGTCTATCGGCACAGGATCGGTGAACTTAAGGGATAATGTGATGTGATTGGGGGGATGAACCATTTGCGGGCGGCACTCAAATTACTCCAGCTGTGGTGGATGGCATGCACTGTTTTGAGCATTCGCGAATATCAGTTTTTGTGCTTTCTGACTTGGGTATTGGGTCAGTTTTGCTACTTTGTTTTGAGTCTGTCCTTTTGTTTCGAGTCAGTCTCTTTTGTTTTGGGTCTGTCTTGTTGTATCGAGTCAGTCCTGTTGTATAGGAGTCGGGTGATTCCGGGGGTGTTACCTCGGGCGTCACCATTTTGTTTTGCATTTGTCCTTTTGTTTTGTCTTGAGTCTGTTTCTACCAGGGAGCCAGTTATGCCAACAGATTTTGAATGAAACAGCAGTAATTTCCACGCTCTCGCATTTGCTTCTGCCATGTGCTAGTTGTGCCGGGATTTGAATGAAATGGCAATGCATTCCACCTGCTCTCTTATGCCCTGAAGTCATCATAATGACCTAAGTTTTTCAAAACTTTTTTGAACACTGCGGTGAAAACGAAGAGAAAGGAATTCCTCGGGATTTGCAAAACTTTGATCAATTGAGAGAAAGAGAGGCGTGCTAAGCCCTTAATGAATGAAATCATGCTTGTTAGTGTGAGTACTGAGAAGGACCCTGGCTTTGATCCAGATTGATCCTACACTGTCTTCAGCACGAGCGATTTGTCGCTTTCTTAAAAACTTTCAAAAAAAATGTTTTGCGCGGTCCTGCGAAGACCTGTGTGGAATCGCTCTTGAGATTGTGCAGCCTAGGATCGCTCTCAGCCTCGAGACTCAATCCCTTTGCTTCCAAACCTTGAACTTGAATTCAGAATGTTCAACGGTCGACCACAATGTAAGGCCGGTGTGGCTAGATTTGAAGCAGCCCTCGAACATGAGGCACCAAAGTCAGATCAAGAAGGTCAGACCTCATCAGAAGAAGCTTGCAAAGCTAAAACAGAAGCACCCCTCGAACTAGGGGCAAAACAAAAAATATCCGATGCGCTCGGAGAGCCAAAGGTGGATCCTTCAAGAATCAATACAATGACCACTCTCCTGGATGCAGAGGGCTTCAATCTCAAAACCATTTGGCATGGACTTGTTACACTTTTACCCTTTGAGAGGCTCGTTGGGCCGAAAACCTAAAAGGGCGACCCAGGCAAAAGTTAGAGCAAGAAAAAGAAAAAAGAAAAATGCAAAAAAGAAAAGAAAAGAAAAAAAAAGAAAAAGATGAAAAGAAAAGAAAAAAAGAAGAAGAAAAGAATTAAAAAAGAATGAAAAGAAAAAAACAAAGCTCGCAAGGTTGAAAACCTGCAACAGGCGCCTTGGCAAAAATTAGAGCATAAAAAGGAGAGGTTAAATACCCGAGTGTACCTTAACCCGGAACTACGTAAGGCTTGATTCCCATGTTTGGGATACGTAGGCAACTTCATTCTGAAGTCCAGCCGTAAAACACTTCAATTTGATTGTGTCCATGCGATGGTTCTGGTCATCCTTGTCTTCTCAGATTCGAGGATTTGGTTGTGCTCGTCACTCGAGGATCTGCATTCAATGCGCCATGTGCCATCCAAACAAGGGCAACTTTCCGCCATTCAAAACGCCACGTTTCATTTCAAACAAGGGCAACTCTCCGTTGCCATTCAATGCGCCATGTGCCGTTCAAACAAGGGCAACTTTCCGGCCATGCAGCTCTCTCCAAGCAAAGGGCAATTTTCCTCCGGATCCAAGGTTGTGCATCTCAGGAGTAAGTTTCATGCTCGTTGAGCAGGGGCCGTTTGCAAAAATAGTTTTTGAGAATTTTTACTGAGGCTGACTAATTCTCTCGAAAATTATCCTATTTTTCAAAATGGACCTTTTCCTGGATTCAAAAAGGAAAATTTTCAAGCTCATGGCCTGACTTGCATGATTTCAAATCAAAAATTGAACAAGCATGTTAATCTAGCTCTCATTTTGGTCAAAATTTTTTTAAGGAGAAAGCAAAAACAAAAAATGGTCAAAATGATGAACTAGGAGCACAGTTGAGTCAGGTTTTCTGTCTTTTCCCTTTATCAACGCGCTTGCCAAAAAGGGCACCGTATCCGCCAGAAAAGGGCACAACAAAGGGCTGAAAGCTCTCTCACATCCTCCAAGCAACGAGGTATCAAGCCAAGTGCGAAGCACGAACTGGAATGGATCAAGATATTCCACTCCATCATCTGGACAGATCTGATCACGTCCAAACTCCCCAGCAGAGCATCATCGACTGATGTCAGCTGCAGATTTGCAACACACCCAGTTGTAGCGCAACCCCTCTGTGGGAGGAATTCACTAGCTGTGAGTGGAAGAAAGAAGAATCTAGCTGAGTGTTAGGGGCGAGAGCCTTCCACTTCCTGTTTATCCACCAACCACCCGGGGGAGGGATGAAAAATGAGAGATTGAAGAATAGAGAGATGTGCGATGAGAGAAAAAGTGAGAAAAGGGCTTTTTCAGAAAAACAGAGATTGAATGCCGAGTGATGTGAGAATCACAAATGAGAAAGGGTGGGAAATAATACCCGGTGAAACAGGCTCCCTGTGCGCATTTGAGTCTTTCGTTGTGTTTTGTTTGTCTCGATTCTTGTTTTGAGTCGTTTCAAGTGTCAATAGATGTGTTTAGGTTGTTTACCTTTATTTTCCCCGTGAGGAGTCGTTTTGCTGTGGTCAGTTGTAGGCTCAATACCCTGTTGAGAATCCTTTTCTCATTTTCAAAAGAAAAATCGTTTTGTGCTCCGAGTCTTAGTGCCGTTCTCCACATTTGTGCAAAAGCAGATTGGTTCTTTCAAAGCCGCAGGTCCACCCCGATAAGTGTGAACAGTAGAGCAAAGGCCTATCTGAAGCTATTTAGGTTCGGATCAAAGCAAAAGAAAAGAGGAAAAATTTAGAGCATCTTAGTATGTTTCAACTTTAGCAAGATTCGAGACTGCATCCCAGGTGCATCTTCTCAGGCCTCGCCATTTCTCTGGAGTATGAGTGTGTCTCGACCCCAAGTGTAAGCCTGCTTCAAGTCAGAATGGCAGTCCAAGCAGCACCAAAGGGTTTCACATGCAGATGTTACCTCTTGTCAATTTGAATAGGGTGTGCCCTTTTGAAATTTGAGTATGTTGTGAAGTCCTCTAAGAGGCAAATCAGAGGCACCAGAGTACATAGTTGCTGTCCCTCTATTGCATAGAGTGCGAGCTTTCATATACACTGTTGTTGCATGCATGCCGCGCATCATTATGATTTATGCATAGAATATGCTTGTTTTCGATTCCGCATAGAATATGCTTTACTTGTTTCATGCATAGAATATGCTCGCTTTCACTATTGCATAGAAAATGCCCCCATACTTGCATAGAAGATGCATTTTATCACACTTTCTTGTGCATTTTATCTCGCTCGCACTGTCTTGTGCACTTACACTTTGTATCTCACTCGCACTATCTTGTGCATTTCAAATCACTCGCGCTGTTTAGCGTATCGCACTGTTTTGTGCATTTCAAATCACTCGCGCTGTTTAGCGTATCGCGCTGTTTAGTGCATTTCAAACAATCGCACTGATTTGTGCAGTTTTTACAATCGCGCTATTTTGCGCACCTCAATCGCCGCTTTTTGTCGGTTTTTACTGTCGCGCTATTTTTGCGCACCTCAATCGCTTGTTTTGTGCGATTTACATTCGCTATCTTGCGCACCTCAATCGCAATATTTTGGGCAGTTTACAATCGCGCTATTTTGCGCACCTCAATCATCTTGTTTTGTGCGGTTTATCATTAGCGCTATTTTGCGCACCTCAATCGCCTGCTTTTGTGCAGTTTAATCGCGCTATTTTTGCGCACCTCAATCGCCTGCTTTTGTGCGATTTTACATTCGCTATCTTGCGCATCTCAATCGCACTATTTTGTGCAGTTTTACAATTGCGCTATTTTGCGCACCTCAATCGCACTGTTTTGTGCAGTTTTATCATTCGCGCTATTTTGCGCACCTCAATCGCACTATTTTGTGCAGTTTTTTACAATCGCGCTATTTTGCGCACCTCAATCGCACTGTTTTGTGCAGTTTTACATTCGCGCTATCTTGCGCATCTCAATCGCACTATTTTGTGCAGTTTTACAATCGCGCTATTTTGCGCACCTCAATCGCACTGTTTTGTGTAGTTTTATCATTCGCGCTATTTTGCGCACCTCAATCGCACTGTTTTGTGCAGTTTTATCATTCGCGCTATTTTGCGCACCACAATCGCACTATGTTGTGCACTGTATCATTCGCGCTATCTTGCGCACCTGCATCGCACTATTTTGTGCAGTTTACATTCGCGCTATTTTGCGCACCTCCATCGCACTGTTTTGTGCATTATATCATTCGCGCTATCTTGCGCACCTGCATCGCACTATTTTGTGCAGTTTACATTCGCGCTATTTTGCGCACCTCAATCGCACTGTTTTGTGCAGTTTTTACAATCGCGCTATTTTGCGCACCTCAATCGCACTATTTTGTGCAGTTTACATTCCCGCTATTTTGCGCACTACAATCGCACTATCTTGTGCATTTCAAATCAATCGCCATTTAGCGCGCATCGCACTATGTTGTGCATTTGTATCATTCGCGCTATTTTATGCGCACTATCTTGTGCATTTCAAATCAATCGCTTGTTTAGCGCATCGCACTATGTTGTGCCTTTGTATCATTCGCGCTATCTTGTCGTCCCACACTTGTTAGTGCATTACATTTCACTCGCTATTTTTGCGATCGCACTATTTTGTGCACATTACTTGCGTTGTGCATGCATTTTATTGTGCTATCTTGCGCACCTTACCCGTGTCACACTGCGATGCATTCACCCGCCGGCACCGCGTGTGCCAAACTTTCTGGAATCACATTGAATATATGTTGTTAGCATATTGTTCTTGTTGAATTTCTCTCTTTTGCAGGCACGATATTGTATGTACGGTTCATTTGAGGTCGCGACACTGCATCAATCGCCAGTATCTTCTCCGTGTGAGACGCGACGAGAATTGAATAATTCTCCGCATTCCTAACTGCATGAAATGTAGTTGTTGCTTTGCATTCTTGCTTAAAACTGTTGCATCTATTTGTCAATACTTGCTTCATTATAGCTTGCTGCACTTGCATAATCACCTGGCTCCGTGTCTAAGTCTTCGGCCTTGTCAAAAATGGGTCGTCTCTGGGCTTTGACATTCACTCTCGTCACTTCTTGACTTCCGAGTTCTGTCAAAGAGGGGCAACTGTAGACACCCCATTTTTGACCGACCTTAAGACTCGGACGTCACCGATTGAGCACTCGGTGATGTTGCATATCTTGCTCGTTCGAAGTTTAGTCGCCAGGCGCCCGCCTCCCAAGCTTCCGAACTCCCTTCTGTGCCTTGTCTCGGTTTGCGAACCAGACTCGGTTTTCTCTGTTTTCTTTCCTGAGGGGAGGGAATGGTCCCGTAGACTATCTCCCGGCGGCCGTGAGCTACTTTTTGTGGCCGTAGGCCATTTTGCCCATTTCGGGGCCCGGTTCCCGGTTTTCGGAGCCGTTAGGCCGTGTGCCTCGGCTCGGGATCGCCCAACCATCTCCGATTTCTCCGGTTTTTGGCATGCACCTCTGTTTTATAGTTTCGGAGGAACACTGGGGCCTCTGATGCCCACTTCGTGGCCTAACACCGCTTCCGGCACCCGCAGCCTATTTTCGGGATCCCGAATTGCTCGGTTTTGGCCCCGAGCGTTCATTTCTCATTAGTTTTTGTTAAAACTTGGCAGGTACCTCTGTTTCAACACCAGGAAGATCACTGGGGGGGGTGAGAAGCCAGAAATTATCCCAGATAACCAGTTTCGCTCCTCCGGCGCCCGTTTTGCTCACTTCCGGGCCAATGTTGAACACCCTGGGGGTATTTTCTTCCAATCAAAGCTACATATTTGTGATCAGGGGATATGGGAGGACACCAAAAGAGCATGGTCGGCCAAAAATTCAGAATTTCATTTTTGGGCCTCTCCTTCAAGTCCTATGTTGTGACTCCTGCTTCAGTGTTGTCAATTTCCGACCTTGGAACCTTGTTCCACACATCTGGGAGGACCCTAAGAGTTGGTGGTCGGCCAGCAATTGTTGGTTTCATTTTTGAGCCTCTCCTTCAAGCTCTATGTTGTGACTTCTGCTTCAGAGTTGCCAGATTCCGACCTTGGGGCCTTGTTCTACACACATGGGAGGACATCATTGCATGGTGGTCGGCCAGAGTTTTTGCACTTCAATTTTTGACCATGGTGGCCGGCCGGTGAGTGGTGGCCGACCAGTGGGGTGGCCGGGCCACCTGCCAGAAAATCACCTGGCCGACTTCTTACTTTCGGCCAAACATTCCATTGTCTCGATATTTTTGTCAAAATATCTCCCCATCTGGGGGATATTTTGGGAGGGAAATCTAGCCTCCATTTCCCTCCCCTTTTACACCTTTTTTTGTCTACTTAAAGGGCTGGACAGCCCCTTCCCTAGGGTTACAAAAATTCACCTCAAGACTCCCTCTCCCAAAACCTTCATTTCCATCCTCAAAAACTCAAAAAACCCTCAAGCTCCCTAGCTCAATCCTTCATCAACCCCTAGCACTACTATCACCAACTCCATTTCAGCAGCAAGGGAGTGATTTCCAGTGGCCAAGGATCAACAAATTCAAGCCTAGAAGCAAAGAAAGACTTGTCTTCAAGGGTAAGGTTCAATTTCCCTTTTTCTACCATTTTCTTGCTTCCTATTTTTACCCTACTTCCTTTTGGTTTTTGGGCTCCGACCCCTACTGGTTTTGTGCTCATTTTGAGCCCCTCTACAACATTGTAGAAGGGCTCAACTCTATTTGGTGTCTCCTTGATACACTTGCTTCAATACCACTCTTTAGGCCATAAAATTGCATGCTTTATTTGGCTTTTGAGTGTTCTAATTTTGAGCATACTATGAACTGTTGATGGGCCTATTTTGAGCCCCTCTTCAACATTGAAGAAGGGCTCTACCCTGTTTGGTGGTTCTATCATGCACTTGCTTTGTATTTCTGCAATTTTACCGTAAAATTGCATGAGTTAATTAGCCTATTTGTGATCTGAGTTGGAGCATTGCATGAACTGATGGTATGCTTATTTTGAGCCCCTCTTCAACATTGAAGAAGGGCTCAACCTGTTTTTCTTGCTCTACATGTCACTTGCCTTGAATTCATGTCCTATGCCTATCTTGCATGCTTTGTTAGACTATTTTGGCTTCTGTTTTTGGCCTTCATCAGGCCTTGAAGGAGTCTTATTTTGGTCCATACATCATGCTTTGTGAAGGGTCTTAAGCCATTTGGTAATTTGTTTTAGTACTTTCTTTGAAATTCTTCAAATTTACCGTAAAATTGCATGTTTGTTTAGGCCATTCTAGCTTCTGTTTCTGACCTTCATCAGGCTTGTGAAGTGTCTTATTTTGGTCTATTATTCAAGTTTTATTAAGGGCCTTAAGTTGTTTGGTCATTTCTTATGATACCTCTCTTTATAAACCTCTTTTGACCCTTATTTTGCATGCTATGTATTGTATATCTACACACTGAATTTGGGGATCTCATCTTCTGTAAAAATGCATATTTTTAGTCCCTCTCTAATATTGTAGAACTGATTTTTTGGGTTTGAGCATTGTAGATATCACTTGCTTTGTAAATCCTCTCTTTTTCCGTATTTTTGCAAGCTATTGTTGTCATATCTATGCTTACAATTTGGCCATGTTTTGTACTGGAAAAATGCTATTTTTGGGGCTGCCTTGCTACTGTTTTTGCTTTCATATGTCGATTTTGCATGTTTAGCATAGCCGTAGGCCATTTCGGGCACCTAGAACTACATTTCGGGATGATTTCATGTGTTAATTGTCATTTCGCATCATTTCGGGGCTGTTTTCCCCTTCATTTAGCTGCTGAAATTTGGTTTGCATGCTTGCATCTCATTCTCCATGCCATTTCATGCCTTAGTGCATTACCTCGGTTTGCGTGCCCGTGTGCACGCACTTCGAGGCACTCTGTTTTCATCCGACGGCAGCTTATGTGAGTGCGGCTGAGGTCCTCTCATGTTGGCGTAAGCCCAATTTGCATTCCGTATGCCATTTCATTCCATTTTGTCATCGCCTCGGTTTGCGTGCCTGTGTGCACGCATTTCGAGGCACTTCGGTTTTATCCGATTTGCATTGCATCATTGCCTCGGTTGGCGTGCCTGTGGGCGCGCATTTCGAGGCACTTCAGTTTTACCCGATTTCTCATTTTATCATTTCCTCGGTTTGCGTGCCCGTGGGCGCGCATTTCGAGGCACTTCGGTTTTACCCGATTTCTCATTTCATCATCGCTTCGGTTTGCGTGCCTATGGGTGCGCATTTCGAGGCACTTCGGTTGTATCCGATTTCATTTTATCATCGCCTCGATTTGTGTGCCTATGGGCGCGCATTTCGAGGCACTTCGGTTGTATCCGATTTTCTCATTTCGGGGCACTCCGATTTTGTCCGATTTCCATTTCGTCATCGCCTCGGTTTGCGTGCCCGCGGGCACGCATTTCGAGACATCTCATTTTCATAGCATTGCGCATACTAGGTTGTATATTAGTTGCATTCCATGCCTATCATGCATATTGCACGGAAGCGAGGCGGCGTTTTGTACTCACGGTAACGGGTCTCAATTCCCAAATCACCAACCCTCCGGATTACCCATGATGGAGTTGGGTTTTGTTGTAGCATTCATATGTATTCATCCCTATATTAAGTTGTGCAATCCAGTTCCTCGGCCATCATGCATCGATATGCGTGATTGGTGGCACGAGGATCGAGGCATGCATATATTTGTGAAATACATTGCTATGCCCTTTTCCCCGCTCTCTGTTCTGAAACCGAGGATCAACAACTTTTGGTCCGGCGTGCATTTCGAGAAATCGCAAACGGAGGCTAATCGGGGCATCGAAGGATTTCCGCCAGCCCAACATACAACATACATTAGAAACAAGGCATCCTCGCTTGCATGCGCTTTTACCGCTTTCCAAGTTTAATTTGTTAATCTGTATTATTCTTTCATTTTCGGACTGTATTATTATTTTATTCGGACCCTCTGCGCGAGGGCAATGTTGTAATAAGGGTGTGTGAGTGTGATGTATGTCCTCCAACCCCCATTTCTTTCTTCCCTTTTATTTACCCGCTTATGATGGTTAGATATAGGGCATATTTCAATTAGCATACAGCATGACAGCATGTTTGCATCATTCATCTGTTTCGCACTAAAGCATCATACAAACTGCATTTGTATTTCAATTCCAAATTGAATACATGCTAACTGTAGCATCTCATATACCATGTTTAGAATAGCCGAGCCTGCCATTAGTTGCATTTTTGCATGTGTTGCATTAGGCATTACAGTATACTTAGGATCATGCATGATTTCTAATCAGTTTTCTGTTTTGGCTGGGAGTACTCGGTAAGTTTTATGCTTTAGCATCCTTGCATGCGTGTGAGTGCTGCCATGATAGCATGCTTACTATGAGGCTATGTGCTTATATGATATAACTGCCTTGAATGCCTGTGGGTGGAGGTTGAGTTATCTGAATTGGGACAATTCATCGACTGTTTGTTTTAAGCCCACTAGATAGTGGCAAAATCATGTTTTCTAAGCCCACCCGAGGGTGGCAAATCCGCGTCTTAGCCTACTTGCGAGTAGCACCATCAAACCATTTTCAAACAAACAAACATGAAGTGTTTTGTTCCAATTCAGGCGACCCAGTCTACACTTGTATGCTGTGCGCATCACATAGTAACCTAGGCTAATAATCGGAATAAGAACTCACAAAGTTTTCAAAATCAGATATCATGGTTAGTAGAGGCAGGTCTTTGACCGGGCGAAGGGTGCTCACGATGTGACCTTCCCCAATCGTACCCAAGTTCCCGAGCCAACTTTGGTGATGACGGACACGTGGCCTTTTGGCACCGAGTCAGGGTTTCCTAAATTTCCCATTTTAAAAATATTTAGGTGGCGACTCTGTTATCTGGCAAAGCAGTCCATGTTTGGCACTTCTTTCAAAAAATCTGTTTTTCTCAAAAACGATTTGCCGGATTTGGACTCTTTGGTTCAAGATTTGGAACCGCGACAAAATCGAGTCCGAACTGTAGCGAGGTCCCTCGCGGGCGTTGTTACACAGTGGCGCCACAGATGACAACACCGACGTAGGTGGAACCCCCTTCGGCGTCCAGGTAACCCTTATCTCTTCTCTCTCCCTCTCTCACTCTCTCTATCTCTCCCTCAATCTCCAGCTTTGTGTGACTCTGCCTTGTTATTAACGTAGCTCTCGGTTGCTACAATTTTTTCTTTTTTTCTTCATCTATATTTGATAGGAACACAGATGTCACGACCCAAACCCGCCTCTATGGATTTAGCACCGTAACCGGCCAGTAATCCGTGATTACCGAAGGCCTGCTTAACAGTAATAACAGTAATACAGAGTATAGGGGCTGGCGGAAGCCAAAACAGTAAATGAAAGATGTCCAATGAGATGTGACAGTCTGTATGCAAAAAAAGAGACTTTTCATACATATTTACATTTAGGACCCAAACAGTAAATGCATACATATACAAGCATTCAGGTTAGGGACCAAATCCCTACCATAATAAAGATAGTGCCGGTCATACAAATTTATATACAAAATGTAAATGTAAAGGGGAATCTAAAACACCCCAAAGCAGCCTTGGCTTGGCAGCACTTGGAACCTCACAGTGAGGTACAATGGTTGGCTTGACAAAACAAGAGCTAACCCGACACACCTAGCTCTGGTCCGGTGTCTGGACACTTACATATATATATATATATATAAACAATGAGCTAAAGCTTAGCGAAAAGCATATGCGTAAAGAGGTTAAGAATGAATGTCCTTTCAGTATTTAAAACAGTCAGTTATAACAGTATATCAGTCATTCAGTCATAGCAGTCATATGTGGTACATCCCATAACAAACAGTACAGTAGGTCTTAACAGACCGAACAGTCAGTTGGTGGCCATCATATCAGTAAATAGTAGTGGTTCCAAGCATGGGAACCGACAGAGATCTCTATAACTGTAATGACCCCAAAGTGCGTATAGAAGGTTATCTTGATTTAATTAAGGGTTAATGTGTTTGCTATTGGAATTGAGGAACTATCTGCCGAATTATGCTTGTGAAACTGGAATTGGTGACCTTTACCAACAATCTGAAAATTTTTCCTCCGCTTGAGCGGGCCTTTGGGGGTTCCAGGAATTTTGCAGGCGGGCTGAAATTCTGGGAGTGGTGATTTTCCGCTCGAGCGTAGAAGTGGCCGCTCGAGCAGACAGCCTTGTTGGTCTTCGCGCTTAAGCGCGATGTTGGGCGCTCGAGCGAGACTCCAGGATGAGTTGTACTTCTGAGGCATGTGGGCTCATTTTTGACATCTTATTAGTGTATTTGGAATGCCTTTTTTTATTATTTTGGGATTTTGGTTGAGGTGGTAATATGATGGTGAAGTAAGATTAGACCAAAGAATTTAATTTGAATAGTTATTTTACAAACAACCGCCACTCTTTTGCCTTTTTCTTTTTCCACACTTGGAATTTGGATATGAGGTTAGAACCATTGGAAAGCTTATTTCCGGGGCTTCAATTTGGACACAAGAACGACCTAAAACGGAGTTCGGATGGGAGAGTTATACCTGTTCAAAGTTTCGAAATCTGTGCTGAGGGCAGGTCCGCTGGAGCGGAAATCAGTCCGCTCGAGCGGGAATTACGGGGCAACAGCTTTTAAAACGGGATTTTGGATCATTTCTTACATGTTTCTTCTTCCCTCTTTGCCTTAGTTTGAAAACCCTAGCTCTAAAACCTTGATTTCCTCTACTTTGATCAACAACCCACCATGATTCTTGTATCAAGGATGAAGAACAAGAGGAGATAAACATTTTCAACCGATTGGAATTCAAGATTGCGAAGGATTCTTCTCAAGCTTGCTTTTCTTGCTTGGTTCTCGAGGGTCAGCTGCAGAGGCGGACCAAGCGTCTAAGCACTGTGAGTAATAGTACTACAATTGTAAACCATTCACTGTTAATGATTATTGATATTAATATTCTGTTCTTTGCGGGTAATTATGAACAATGAAGGATCTGACATGCATCAATATGGTTCTGAACTACTTACATTTCGGGTGTGTTTAGTGGTTAACGGTAATGTATCGATAATGTGTTACAACCTGTAGGTTACCATGATTCTGCTCAGGTATGATATGTAAGCTATTAATGCTATGGAATGGGTAATTGAAGAACATTATGAATGTAAACTCACATCGGGCATAATATTCTGAATGGGAACATGACATCCCGAACACCCTCTTGGGAATTTCAGTACATGTGTTACAATATAGATACCTATTTATTGTGGATTAACATGATTGGGCAGCTGGTTAAAACTATTAGTTGTGTTATCGACATGTGCTTTGTGTACTGTTAATGAGCATCATTAACGTTTTGTTATCTGTAAATTACCCTTGTTAATTTATAGTGAACAGTAAGAACCGCGATGTGTGTGCCTTCTGAGTCCTTATGCTTTGTCAAGGATGACTCAGGTTTGTTGTGAAGTAAGTTATTCCGTGCCTAGTAGTAATATTTTGATATACGTGAGATGACTTATGTATCCTGTTGTATGATGTTATTTATATGAATTTGGGGCTACTCTGTTCTGGATAATCATTCCGTTTATGTAATATGTTCTGTAAGTAGTTCCATTTACGACATGACATGTTATAGTATACAATGTTGATGTAAAACTTATTGATTTCTGGTATGGAACAAAGTGCTACACTTCGGTGGGAGCCACCTCTTGAATCCATACATTGTGTAACATTCTGGGCCGAGGGCCATTCTGTGTAACATTCTGGGCCGAGGGCCATTCTGCGTAACATTCTGGGCCGAGGGCCATTTTGTGACATTCAGTAACATTCTGTGTAACATTTTAGGCCGAGGGCCATTTTGTGACGATTCTGTGACATTCTGTATCATTCTGGGCCGAGGGCCGCTCTGTATATGCTTCTAGACTCATGTCTGTTTGAAATATAAATACAGGGTATAGTTAATCATATGCTTTGCAGTTATGTACTTTATTGTGTCAGTGGTACTTTACCTTATTTATGTACTATTATTCACTGAGTTTCACTCATTCGGTATTTTGTCTGTTTCTGTAGGTCATCAACTGAGGGACCAGTCCAAACCCTTAAGATTTGTCTCCCTCTTGTCAACCTCGGTGTGTCCAGGCACTAACTGAAGCCCGTGTATTTTGTAAAGTGTTGTTATGTTTTTGGAGTTTATGCTTGATTGTTTTTCCTTTAGATGTATTATTCTATGTCCAATTGCGGGCTAAGTCAAGGTACATGTGTGTCAGTTTCTGTATATTATTTACTTGATGTGATGTTGTGATCCTGGCATGTCAATAGTAGCTCAATGGATATGTTTCAATGTTGTTCTTTATTATTAAATGCTTCCGTTCAGGCCCCCTATATTATGTATATCAGGTTTAATGCTTACGTCTACATA
The DNA here is from genome assembly GCA_025200525.1 of Camellia lanceoleosa. Lineage (NCBI taxonomy): Eukaryota > Viridiplantae > Streptophyta > Magnoliopsida > Ericales > Theaceae > Camellia > Camellia lanceoleosa. Next base: position 2,702,687 of record CM045767.1, on the reverse strand, counting down.
GGTCATGCCCGAACTTTTAGGGGCGGGTTACGGGGTGTGACAATAACAGTAGCAGTAACAGTACAATAACAGTAAAATGCTATGGATGCCACGAATACATTTCACATATAGGACAAACATTCATTCAGTAAGAAATATCATTTCAGAAAGCAGTATAGTTGATCATTCAGAAAATATTCATGATTGAATATATCTTTACAATATTGTTACTCACAGAGCACTGGGCTACAGATAGGTTAGAGCGTCTTCGGATGCCAACCCTATAGTTATAGAATGAACACACACTAAGCTACACACTTAGGAATCAATGACTTAGTCCCTATCTTGACTCGGTGTGGTTCTACGTCAATATCCTCATTAAGAGGCCTTAAACTAGGCCTAGGAATGCCTAGGATGAATTGAGGATGCAAATATGTACTTAAAAACACTTTTCAAAATTTTCAGAAAACAGGGGTCTCGTTCGAGCGTGGCATTCTACGCTTGAGTGTACATGCAGACAAAGGATCTCCGCTCGAGCGTGACTTCCTTCGCTCGAGCGGACTGTAAACTACAGTAAAAGTACTGGATGCACAAAAATCACGCTCGATGGGCGCTCGATCCACGCTCGAGCGTGAGACACAGGTCCTCGCTCGAGCGTGAACTCTCTCGCTCGAGCGGACTGTAAACATATGAAAAGTACTGGATACACGCATTTCACGCTCGAGCGTCACTTTCCCTGCTCGAGCGGGATGCATGTATTCAGAGTGTACGCTCGAGCGTGAAGTCTTACGCTCGAGCGTGGGTCCAAAATCTGGAATTTCCAGATTGAACCTCCAAGCTCAAATTCAACTTTTAAAACATCAAATCCGATCCTTTTGGGCTAATTTTTTGGAAAACACTTTAAAACTCATAATATTACATGTTTCAAAGATCAATTTACAAAATCAAAGCTCAAAGGTGAATCAATTAAACACAATTTCAAAGAAAACTTCAAGAACGTAAAGTGTATGTAACATGCATGTGTTCAATTGAAATCAAAGTTTCAAATACATGGCCAAATAACTCAATCCTTCCAAAAACATGATGAATTCATGAACTATAATCAAAATATGAACATGCATGTAGCAAATTTCATGGGAAAGACCTCAAAACTCAAGAATGTGCACATGCATGCATGAATTTCTACTCAATTCAACACTTTAATTTAATTCTTGACCTTAAGCTCCTATTCCTCAATGAACCATGCAAGAAATGACTTAAATTCACAATCAAGAAGATGGATTCCATACCTAGGTCTTGAATTCAAAGTCCACAAGCTTAATTATGCAATCTACTCTTCAATTCTTCTAATTTTCCAAGCAAAACTTGTTGAAATCAATTCTCCTACTCTCCCTCTCTCACTCACTCGGTTTTGGACTTGAGGAAAATGGCTGAAGAATTGTGATAAAGCTAACATATATAACTCAAATAAATGGCTCATGAAAAAGTCCACTAAGTGGCATTTTGGTAAATAAGTCCAACTAATGTAATTTAGCTTATTTAATCAAATTTAATCATACCAAATCAAATTCCAATTAAATTTACCATAAAATCACATAAATTCTAACTAGCATAAAATACCAATCAATTTCTGAATCGGCCGCCGATAAGGCCTTCAATTCGCAATTCAAAGATAAAACATGAACAGATCAATTAACAGTTAAACAGATAGAAATGCACTTAAACTAATACACTCAATTAATCAGTTCAGAATGTCAGTCAAATCAGTTACTTAATCATGTCCAATCACAATTTAGCAGTAATCAGTGGTATTATCAGTAAATAGTGGTGAGGGTCGTCACAACGGAGGCGAAGGTTTTAGAGCCAGCTTCATCAAATCGTGCAGTTGCAAAACCAAGAATCATTGTACATACCACCAGTGAAGTTGATCTTTTGAATGATGGCTACAGATGGAAGAAGTATGGCCAGAAAGTTGTCAAAGGAAATCCTAATCCAAGGTAATACTTTTACCAAGTTGGACCTGTTGATTCATTTTCCTCTCTCTGTAACTCTCTTACTCTGTACCACCTGGTGAAACCCTCTTCCCAAACTCCTCTGCAAAACCCCGTATTTTCCTCCCTGCGACCCCCTTTCGGCTGGATTAATAAATGAAATCAAGAATATGTGTGTGTGTGTGTGTGTGTGTGTGTGTGTGTGTGTAGGGTTCTATTCTAAAACACTAGTTGTATGTGATTGATTTTTACAGCAACTTTTGGTAAAAATCGTATGACAATGATTCACTATTTTTTTCAAAGACCCAAAATGTATTCAATTTAGTAGATGTATGATTTTTGCCTTGCTTGTTAAAGTTTCAGATTGAATTTCATGGTTGATTTGATTCGTTTGGTTGCTGGAATTAATAAAGAATGAATAGAAATTGTAATTTGGGTAAAAAAATGAATAGAATAAGATCTGTTTCGTTGCTGTTTAAGCCTTATTTTTGTTCTGTTGTGGTCCTTTGTTTGTTGCCCTGTTGCTGGTATGTTCTGGGTTTTTGGTTGGTTTCAACTTATATTAGCAATCGATTGTCCTAGTGGAATGGGTTTAAATTCAGAAGGGTTGGTAAACCGGTTTGGGAGGCAGCTTCTGCTACAGTAATTTAGAGTGTTTGGAAAGTTAAGAGTGCATTCGAGTTTGAAGGGAAGAGTATTCATTTGGTGAAGTACAACAGTAAAGGTTTTCCTTTTTCTGTTGATGATATTTTCTTCAGGTTGGATTGTATAAAGGGTTGCTGAGCTGTATTTGGTTTAGCTATGTTCTGGTGGTGGTGGCCTCTTTGCTTTTGTCTTTGGTTTTGTTTTTGTGGCTGCTAAATCTTTTTCTCATATTTATAAACTACATCTTCTTGTTCATGTCTTTACATTTGATCTTTAATTTGCTATATATATTTTCATATAGAATTGAGATGAATGCGAATCATTTATGATATTGATGTTAATGACAATAATTCTTGAATGCATGATTCACAAACATGCTCTTGTTTTAGAGTGAGACTCTTCTTTTTCTTTTTTGATAAATGGCAGATTTTAAAGTTCATAATTGATGTTTGTATATACTTCCACATAATCCAAGATTGAAAGTCATAATAACTAATAAGATAAAATAGAGTCTTTGGAGGTTAAGCATTGAAAGGGTGAACAACTAAAGCACAGAATTATACTTAGATAACCAATTAAACTACCCAACCAAACTCTTAAGTTGTGTGAGAAAATTGGAACATTAGGATTAGCTTGAGCAAAATGAAATTGATTACGGCTCAACATAAAATAATAGAGGTGAATTAAGGGAACAAATTGAATAAATTAGTAAAAATATAGTTTATAATTGGATTGGTTTTTGTGGCCTTTTTGCTTTTGGGTATTTTGTACTGAATCTGCCCTTAATATTTTCTTGGATTAGTTTGTGTCTGTAGTCTATAATTGTAGTTGTATTTAATGTAAAGTCCCTAAATTAATATGAATCATTTGAATTTGTTCTTTTAATCTGATCCCGTGTTCTATTCTTTGGGATATTCCTAGTCCCTCCAAAATGCTATGATTATCCTTAGAAAACAGTTGCCCATCCTTGTTGTTTGAGCTATTGGAGACTATTGCAGGGGTGGACGAGAACTTGTCTTATGTATTTGCTACTAAGTACTCAGGTAAAATTACATCACATTGTCTCAAAAAGCGCCTAAAGCTACTAAAACTTACCTAAATTTCTTCTATAATAGATTGAAAGTTTCTTTTTAAACTTATAAATAATATAGACTCTAATTTGACTTGGACTCTTTATTTTGGAAATGGTAATGGATAAAACCTATACAAACCTAAATCTCATATATAAAGATCATTAACATAATTTTGCAAGTCCTAAGTAGGTGCTGCATTGAAGTAGATTAATTCCACCTCTTCCTCTTTTTAAATTTAATTTTTCTCTTGAGTTTCTTATGGCCTGCATTTAGTAGCGAACTATATTTTCCTGTATAAACTTAATGGTTTGTTTGAAGATTCCTACTCATTTCCTTCTATAAATATTGCAACAAAAGAGATAAATTCATTAGAGTTAGCTTTATTTGATGCATGAAAAAAAAGGTTTTACTTTATGTGAATTTTATTTGCATATGCGTTGAGACTATTGAGATCTTGAATTTTTGCTAATTTTTAATTATGAAATTACTTTTATGGGGCCATTAAATTATTTTATTAATTTTGGAAATGTTTTGTTGATGTTTTAAAATTTCTTGATCATTTCTTAATACCTCAAGAAATATTTTTGTCCTTGAGGAGTTGGTTTTTGTACTTATGTGAAGTTTCCTTTATCATGCAGACAAGAAATGCAACAGGGTTAGTTGCTCCAACTATTACCGCGGGTTTAGGTGCCTTAACACATACATTGGGTACCCTCGTCACTGTGATATGAGCAAGTGGATTTGCTACAACTGCAGCTGTAGCTGCAACTGTAATTGTAACTGTAACTGCTATAAAAACTGTTGTCAGTAGTTTTAGATAATCTCTTAATAGTTGTTGATATGTTTAGAAAGTTAGATATGCATAGTTTTGGATGGTTTAAACTTTTTGCACAGTTTAGAACTTAAGGATATAGTTTTCGAATGTTTGGAATATATAGACAATTGTTAAATGTTTATAATTTATGGATATAGTTTCTTTTTGATGTTTCAAATATATAGACAATTGTTGAATGTCTATCAGATTTGCATCTCCCACTTCTATTCGGCTATTGGTAGAGGCTGCAACATTCCCCTTGGTTTCTGATGTTCCGCCTTCACTTGTTGGCATGTCAGGCATTTTGCTACAAATTAGCCATTTCCTTCTTCATTCTATTCCACCAATATTGCCTTTTCAAATCTTGGTACATTTTAGTCCCTCCGCAAATGCAAAATGGTGACATTCCTTCAGTACCTTTTCTCTAAGTAACTCGTCACTTGGTACAAACAATCTACCTTGGTATCTTAAACTCCCATCGGGGTGAATTACCCAATCGGGCATGGGCTCTCCTGATCCCAGACATCCCTTGATATAAGCTACCTCTTGATCATGCTTCTGGGCCTTCATGACCTCAATCATCAACTTAGGCATCACCTTCTACGTACTAAGACATGCTTTTGAAATTTGGGATTTCACTTGGATCCTAAACTCATTGAGTGTCTTAACCATATCCCATTCCTTAACGGAGATCTTAGCCAACATCCCTCTGCTCTTACGACTTAGAGCATCTGCTACTACATTGGCCTTACCGGGGTGATATGAGAGAGTGAACTGGAAATCCTCAAGATACTCCATCCATCATCTCTGTCTCAAGTTAAGGTCCTTCTGCGTGAATAGATACTTCAGACTCTTGTGATCTGTGAAAATCTCGAATCGTTCCCCGTACAGGTAATGTCGCCACTGTTTTAGGGCAAAAACTATGGCTGCTAACTCCAAGTCATGTGTGGGGTAGTTGTGCTCGTGAGGTTTTAACTGCCTGGATCCATACGCGACTACCTTTCCATTTTGCATGAGTACGCAACCTAATCCTTCTTTAGACGCATCGCAAAACATAGTGTACCCTTCTTCTCGTTCTAGAATGGTCAAAATTGGCGCACTAGTTAACCTCTTCTTCAGCTCCTGGAAGGATTTTTCGCAAGCTTCGTCCCACTCATACTTTACTTCCTTCTGCGTCAAACGAGTCATTGGTTTAGCTAGTTTGGAGAAATCTTGGATGAACCTCCGGTAATAACCGGCCAATCCTAAGAAGCTGCGGATTTCTAACACGATTTGGTTGTCTCCAATCTAATACTGCCTCCACCTTGGTTGGATCCACCGCAATCCCATTCTCTTATACCATGTGCCTTAAGAATTTCACTTCATTCAACCAGAACTCACCTTTACTCACTTTGGCATATAGTCGATTATCCCTATGAACTTGGAGGACAGTCCTTAAATGTTATTTATGCTCTTCTTCAGACCTTAAATATACCAAGATGTCATCAATGAACGCTACTACAAACTGGTCAAGGTATGGTCCAAAGATCTTATTCATCAGGCTTATGAATACTACCGGTGCATTGGTTAGTCCGAAGGGCATTACTACAAACTCATAGTGGCCATATCTAGTACGAAAGGCAGTCTTTGGTATATCCTCCTCCTTGACTCATAGTTGATGGTAACCTGACCCGAGATCAATCTTTGAATAGCACCTTGAGCCTCTAAGTTGGTCAAAAAGGTCATCAATCCTCGGGAGTGGGTATCGGTTCATAATCGTGACTCGATTGAGTTGACAATAATCGATGCATAGCCTCAACGACCCATCTTTCTCTTAGCAAACAACACGGGTGCTCCCCATGGCGAAGTACTTGGCCTAATGAATCCTTTCTCAAGCAATTCTTGTAGTTGTGTCTTCAATTCTCGTAGTTCTGCTGGTGCCATATGATACGGAGCCATGGATATTGGGGTAGTTCCAGGTTGTAGCTCGATGCTAAAGTCTACTTCTCGGGTTGGTGGCAATCCTGGTAACTCCATAGGAAATATATCTACATAATCGCATACTACGTGCGGAAGTTCTATTTCTCCTTGGCCTTCCCCATTTAAAATCAGACTTGCTATCCTACCTACAAGTAGATCGTGCCATTGCGCCCGATGTTTTGTCGAAGCCATGGGGCCTTGTCTATCCCCCTTAAACCGGAAACGTGTTCCATCTTGTGTATGAGCTACCACTTTCTTCTGACGACAGTCGATCACCGCTTGGTGGGCGGACAACCAATCCATGCCCAAGATGATGTTGAAGTCCGACATTTCCATGATACGAAGGTCGCAAGTTAAGCGTAGGTTCAACATTCCTATCTTACAGTCCTTATAGATCAATCTTACCCAAATGCATCCTCTTATAGGTGACATTACACTTAAGGCAGTTTCTAAAGGTTCACATACAAGTCCTAATGACTTAGCACCAGCAGAGGGTACAAAAGAATGTGATGCACCGATAACAAATAAAACGCGCACCCAAGAATTGTATAGCACTAAATTACCCTCAATTACTGATAGGTCTGCTTCTTTCTCTTGCAAGGCAAATACTCTGCCGATTGCCTTCTGATTGCTCCTTTCTGGTCCCTCATGAAGTTGGGTTTTCTTTCCACAAGCTCCAAATCCTCTTGGATTCTACCTTCTTTCGTTCTGAAGTCAATGTTTTGCCAATTATTTCCACAAAGATGGTAAGACTCAAAATTTGATTCTTGATAGGGTTCGGGATTTTAGCCACGGTCACTAGTCCATTCTTAAGGTTTCGATTTCCTGGTACCGCATTTCTATTGTTGCTTGCAAGCTCATGTTATTACTTGTCTCAAAGTATAGTCCACCATTTGTTTTTCCTTGAATGGGGTGAGGCGTAAGTCAAATTCTAACTACAGAGGCAATTCCTTATGGGTAAGCAACTAATCTTAAGTTAGAGTTTAATTATCCTAGGGTATTCACATAGCACAACTTCATATATACATAATAATAATTACAAGATTCCTAAAATTGGTTTGAAGTGGAGACGAAGAATACGAAGCAGTTATGGTGATAACATTAGGATTAACTGAAATATGGTTGAATGGTATGATGTTATGGTTTCGAACTTCAATGTGATCAAGGTTATAGATGTAGTGACTAAACTAGATATTTAACTTGAAACTGCGTTGGCCATCCGCGTTTCAAACTGAACATCCAAGATTCGTCACTGAGTAAAGAAAATGAATTTATTTACAAGAAGCCTTGGGCTAAATAAAATAATCAAGGGTCAAAGGAGGTCAAATTTACAAATAGTAGTATAAAATAGGACTAGATGGACAAGACTTAATCTTGGAAAATGATGACATCGAATAAAGGTTACGAATACAAGATGAGGGTACGTCGATTGATAGAAGACGCGTAGAACTAATAGTACCCCTACTGCCCGATGTGAGGCCGTACTCAAAGTTAAAACCATTTCACGATCCTGAAGTAGGTCCTCATGAGTTGATCTTGGCGTGCCCGAAATTCGAAGAAATTTCCTAAGATAGGTCAAGAAATATTCTATTTTCGATGTCCATGATGGAATAGGTAGTGTAATAATATAACATAATCTGGGAAGGGTAGCCTCAACCCGCAAGCCGAACCGCGGGGGAAGGGGTTGACCCTATGCTCTGATACAAAATTGTGACGCCCCGAATCTACACTATAGGTTGCAGTTAAGGGAGAGTCACTAATGAGTCCTATGGTCAATAACCAAGTAAGATCCCAGATTGCCGGAGGAGTCAAATTAGCCTCCTTCTAAGTCCCGGCTTTCTTAGGGCTTAGGCAACAAGACTACCCTTTTGACAGATCTTAAAAGGTATTAACACAAGGTCTCATAAGCAACAATAAGGTTCATACATAGAATACAAATACATAACAACCACATTTATACTTAATTCAAAAGATTGTTTCATTACATTACATCCCAATAGAAAGTTTAAACTCTACATGAGTTCTTACCAAATAATAAAAGGAAATTTCTATTATTCCTAAGATAGCCAAAAGTCCTCGAAGGTTTTGCCTGCTGCCTCCATTATGAGTTCCGCTTTTTCACCTGGCATGATACGCCGTGAGCTTTGAATGCCCAGTAAACACACACACACCCTACCCATTTTTTCCAGTCCAATACACAATTACAAATATAACATCAAATAGTAAAGCATGATACTCAAATAAATAAATAAAGGGGTCAAGTTAGGTGTTAGTAATCTAGAAATCCCCCAAAGAGATTTCATCCTCCCAACCACAAGAATCGGACGCGGATTATTCGGTATGCCCCCTCTTTTGCTACTTTGTTGCAGAACTAACCTCGAATGCCTACCAACGGTTATATACCACGTAGCGCCAACCGCAGGGCCTCAAAAGAGACGGTAAAATAGGGCCTTGCCCGAATCCCTCCTCACACCAAGCCACCTAGGGTCCGAATACAACCGCTCCGTTCAAGGGTTCCGAAAACCACTTGTGCAAGATTTAACCTCGAATAGGGAACGCATCCCAACAAGCCATATACCACACATTCTCATCTTTTCATTACTTAAGTGTTCGAAAACCCAATACCCACCCAATTAGGTTTCCCGTTGAATTAAGTGTTTTAAGTCAGGGTTAGTCCAACTAAACAATATAATAATATCCACATAAGCATGCATCCTCAAGATAAGAAAGATAAATAACATAACATGCACATACAACATCTTGCCAAGATATGATCATAAGCCATTAAACATTTTCATGAATACAAGGGCACAAAACATCCATACATAACAAATTTCCAGGTTAGTCATCACGCAAAGATTAATACGAAAGGACTACTTTAGATCATCCACCGAACTCGGTCTTCCTATGGTTTGTAGAGAATTTAATCTAGTTTCTAGAACATTTTTCGGAAATGGGTTTGTTTTTCTAGATTTTAAGTTATTTAGAAAATAGTCCAGCGCTGTCCAGAATCTGTCCAGATCCGTCGACCTTTACGAAAACTTGATTTTCTTTCAAAACGCTTAATGTTTTTCGATGAAACCATTTTTTGTTGAAGGCTAACTCTTTAAGGGAGGTTTTGACATAAAATGGAGGTTCAGAATATTTTTGTACATTTTTCTGGAATTTTTGAAAGTGGCTGCAAAAATAGATTTTTAGGTAGAATGCCCAAAACAAGAAAAATTATAAAAAGGGGGTTCCACCATGGGAAAGTTTCATTTCTTTTGTGAAGAAAATATACTAAGTATCACATGTTTAACTCAGAAAATTTGTTTGAAGGAGTGCTCTTGAAAAGTTGAGAGATTGGTAGAAAAGAAGGTGGTTTGTGCCAAAATGGGAAAAATACAAGAGAGATGGAATCAATGCTCAACTTTTAGCATTTTTAACACAAGTAACTCATCAATAACATATTTGAAAACATTATTTAGAACCCTTAGAAACATGTATTTGAAAAAGGAAAATGAAAGAGAAGGTTGTGTTGTGGCTTACCTACTAAGTTTGCATAAGAAGGCTTTCTTCTTCCTCCCTCTCCTTCTCTAGACTTCTCTCTCTTTCTCTCTTCCCTCTCTCTAACCAAATGTGTGTGTGGATGAGAGTGTTATGTGTGTTTGTAAGCTAGGGAGGTGTGTTGATATTTATAGGCAAACTTTTGAGGCAAAAAGTCCTAAAAGCCCCTAGTTGAAAATGGATGGAAAGTTTAGGATTTGTTTGAAGTTCAAATGAATAGAAGTGGCTTGGGAAGTGGTTTACTCAAGGATTAGGTAACACTTGGTTGTAATGAAACTAGTTTTGGGAATTAGCATCCTAGGTCTAGGTATTAGGTTGTATATTTCTAGAATTCCATCATGGTGGTTCTTGGAAATTGGTTTCTCACTCTTCTCTAGGAGTGTGATGGGTTATTATTTTATTTGTTTTCGTCCTAGAGCACATTCTTCAAGGTGTGTATATATATATATATCCTACAAGATTGATGGTACTAATAACATTAGGGTACATGTACTATTTTTTGGGGTAATGCTTAATAAAAGAAATGAGGGCTTGGAATTAAACTCATGCATTGGAATCTTATTTATGTATTTACTTATGATCTAGTTAGATTTAGGGCTAATTTAAATACTCATAGCAAATCTTTATTGGTACTAAAGTCATTATTGCTCCAAGATTCAAGGGATTTGTTTGTACTATAGTATAATGATGATGCCTAGTCATGTCCTCAAAATTTGGGAAGATTTTCTTATTTATTTGGTGTACAAATCTTGGAAATTGTAAAACATAATGTTAAAAAAGATTTTAGGATACAAGTGTATTCATATAAATATATGATGGTACTTGTTTGAGGTCAATTTGTGATTTAATAAAAATGTGAGGGCTTGGGCTTAATTTCTTGTGTTGGGACCCTACTTAGGTAAAATTAAATTAAATTAGGTTAGGGAACCTAATCTGGCTGGGAAAATTCCTATTTTGAAGAAAAGAAATAAAAAAAAATGCTAACTGACAATATTTGAATTAATTCAAGTAATCGAGGGTTTTAAGAAAATAATTCAACATTAGGGTCTTAAAAGTGAATACATATTTCAGGGGTTTCACAGCTTGAATTACTTTGATACTTATTCACCTGTGACAAGGATTACATCCATTCACATAATGATTGCGATAGCCGCTTTACGTGGTCTAGAGATACATCAGATAGATGTAAAGATAGCTTTCTTAAATGGAGATTTAGATGAAGAAATCTACATGGAACAACTCGAGGGGTTTTCAGCTCCAAGGCAAAATAAGAATGTTTGTAAGTTTGTCAAGTTATTATATGGTTTGAAACAATCTCCTAAGTAATAGCATAAGAAGTTTGACAATGCTATGTTATCTAATGGATTTAGAATCAATGAGTGTGACAAATGCGTATATACTAAAGACATTGACAGAGGTTATGTTATTTTGTATCTATACGTAAATGACATACTCATTGTTGGTAGTAATGATGAAATAATTCGAACTATCAAGAGATTGTTAAACTCTAAGTTTGACATGAAAGATATGGGCCTTGCAGATGTCATTTTGGGTATTAAGATTACCAGAATATCTAATGATATTGTACTTTCTCAGTCTCACTATGTTGAGAAGATACTTGAGAAATTTGGTAAATCAGATACAAGTGTGTCTAGGACACCGGTAGACGTGAGTCTACATTTGACCAAGAATAATGGTGAGAGTGTCTCTCAACTAGAATATTCTTGGATCATTGGAAGTTTGATGTATTTGATGAGTTGTATAAGGTCGGATATAGCCTACTCTATTAGTAGGCTTAGTAGATACACGAGCAATCTGAATGCCACTTATTGGAGAGGCATTATGTGGGTGTTAGGTTATATTACCCAAAAGACAACCTAAGAGGGGGGGTAAATTAGGTTTTTACAAATAAAAATAATAATACCCTAATAAAAATTATGACTAGCACAATAGATAAATATAGTTAATGAAATAAAAATAATTAAAACAAGTGTTCAAACAACAATGTCAATTAATGATTTTAGCACAATAAAAATATGAAATATAGCTATGGCAATTTAAATAAAATAAAGAGATAAGGGAGAGAGAGACAAACAAATTTATAGTGGTTCGGCTTTAACTCGGCCTATGTTCACTCCTCAAGTTTCACTTGAGATTTTTCACTATTCTCTAATTTCACAGGGTGCTAGCAACCTTTTCACAGATTGAGCAATTCTCCAAGGATTTTACACAGAATTTCTAAGTCCAAAAAATACTGAGAGTACTACACTCCTACAAGATTGAAAAAAATGTGTTTTTGCTTTACAAAAAGTTATAAGAATTATCTCTCAAAGATAGATATAAAAATGAGATTATGATTTTTCTGTAATCCTTACACAAGAAAGATGGGCGTAAAGCTATACGACTTAATGTATAATTTCTGAGAGAGGATGTAAACAAAAATTGAAGAACATTTCTCAGAAAATTTATCAGAGAATAGATTAGAATGATTTTAGATCAAAGAATATTTTATGGTTTCTGTAACTTGTTTGTAGTTGCTGACACTTGTTCACATCAGAGACTTTGGTATATATAATGAAACTTATAGCCGTGTATAGCCGTTGTATTCATTTGAATATATTTCACTCTATCATTACTAATTTGAATATCTTCCACTCTATCATTACTAATTTGAATATCTTCCACTTGAACCTTTTGGCCTGATGCTGTGCTAGGCTGTTTGAACCTTTGTTTTGGGCTGTTTGAACCTCTGGTTTGGGCATTATTTTTGGGTTGAAATGAATTCCTGATTTAAGTAAATATTAAATACATTCAAACAATATTTAGGATAAAAGTTTAGGTGAGAAATAATGGGACAAAATAAATTTGGATTCTATTTTTCTCTTTCAAATAAATTAAAACATAATTAAATAAATTATCAAAATAAATTTTGGATTTTATTTTTCTTTTTCAAATGAATTAAAATATAATTAAATAAATCATCAAAATAAATTTTGGATTCTATTTTTTTTTAAATAAATTAAAATATAATTAAATAAATCATCAAAATAAATTCTGGATTTTATTTTTCTCTTTCAAATAAATTAAAACATAATTAAATAAATTATCAAAATAAATAAGTCTAACAATCTCTCACTTTTTTGATGATGTCACACAATTATGTTTTGATTTGATTTGGGAATAAGAAAGGCTCCCCTTCAAGCCATGCTCCTTGAATTCATTTCTAAATACATAGGTTAGCGCATGTGTAATAAATAAGTTTTAATCAACAACATGATATAAAATTAAGATATCAAATTAATACCATCATATATAACATCATAATACATAACATCATAAGTTTCTCCCCCTGTGACATTATCAAAAGGAAATCATGGCTCAGAATCGGGAGGAGGAGGAGGAAAATGATAGGGATAAATGGTATCAAAAATAGATAATCAAAACAGAGATATATACATATATATATATATATATGATTCACCCGCCTCTTTCTTTTCCGTCAAAAATCGCATCGGACATGCGGCTTCGCTTTCGCGTCAATCGACCGACAAAAGCGAGATGGGTCAATCAACTGCCTTGGTTCTCTCTTCCGCTTGCCTTTTTCTCTTTTGTCTTTTTCTTCTTAATCACTCGCTTCTTCTTCTTCATCATCATTCGCTTGCATCCCTTTCTATGTCATCTTGAGAGAGATAGAGCAGAGAGACTGAGTAGAGCAGAAAGTTTGCCAAAAATGACCCTCCTTTCGATTACATCTCTCTTGTCGACCACATAGCCTTGCCCCATCCCCTTACTCTCTTTCTGGACCTAAATGACCCCTTAAGCGCTGCTGGACCAAATGCCCCAGTGCCTACTCCCTTAAGCGCTACTAAGCCGAATGCCCCAGCGCCTACTCTTTCCAACCGTCCTATGATGTCAATTGAGCAAATAGTGGTAGTGCAATCAGATATTAAAGCCAATCATTTCACACTGACGTCCTATATGGAGACGATGATTGCAGTCACGAAATTGGCGCATCGACTGCAGAACAAAATGAGTGAGCTCCACCAGGTCAACGCCTAACTCTCTCTGCTCCAGCGCATGTACAAGGATGCGCGAGTAGAGATTTGTGCACTGAAGGCCGAAAATAAAGAGCTTAAAGGGAAAACCATCTCTATGGCCCGATTTGAAGCAACGTCGTTCTTGGCTTTTGATAGTCGGCGGGAAGTGCTTGCGCTTGACAAAGGCAAGGGGCAGGGGTGTCAAGCGTTGCCCAAGGTGATAAAAAGAAAAAGAGAGCGATAGAAAATGTGAGTAAGTGTGGTCGGCCAATGGCCGGAAAAATGAAGGGAATTTTTTTTTTAATGTAAATATGTATATTGTGATTTGTGTTTATTTTTATGTTTAATGTAATCACTTGAAGATGAAAGTAAAGTACAGAAAAAAAATAAATAAATCAAAATTAAGCCTCAGGGCAAAACCAAAAAAAAAAATAAATAAAAAATAATGAAAAGAAAAGAAGAAGAAAATAATAATAAAGGAAATGAAACCTATTAGTAAAACAACAAAAAGTAAAAAATAAAAAAAGATATTAAGCCTAATAGCAATAAAAAAATAAATTAAAATAAAATAATACCAGCAGAAATTATACTTAATAGGATGTCAGTGTTGCTGGAAAGGTAATGCAAAAAAAATACCATGAGGGTTTTAAAGAAAGTCAATGTATGCAAAGTTAATTTTATCTTAAGATGCAGAACCTAAAAAAAAAAAAAAAAAAATTGCACAGCTGAGAATAACAAACTGTTAATGATAATAAATGTATGGAGGACTTGAGAGCATGCAGCTGATATAAACGTTTCCATATCAATGTAGCAATACACATATATCATTTTAACAAAAAATTCAAGTTTCACAATCATAACAAAAATTTTTAAGTAGAAATCGACATTCCAAGCTCGCCACAAATAAAATTGAAGCGATCCTCGCTTAGGGATTTTGTGAAAATATCTGCCAATTGCTTGTCGGTGTTTACAAATTCAAGTACAATATCCCCCTATTGAACATGATCTCTTAAAAAATGATGTCGAATTTCAATATGTTTTATTCGTGAGTGTTGAACTAGATTTTTGCTTAAATTGATGGCACTAGTATTATCACATTTAATAGGAACATGATCATAATGCAAATCAAAGTCCTCCAATTGTTGTTTCATCCAAAATATTTGGGCACAACAACTTTCGAAAGCTATATATTCAGCTTCGGGCGTTGATAAAGCAACATAATTTTACTTTTTGCTAAACCAAGATATTAATGAGTTACCAAAAAAGTGACAAGTGCTACTAGTACTTTTTTTTATCAAGTTTGTATTCGGCAAAGTCGGCATCCGAGTAACTAATTAAATCAAATGCAACACTTCTAGGATAAAACAATCTCAAATTTTGAGTGCCAACAAGTTATCTAAAAATTCTTTTAACAGCACTGAGATGTGATTCTTTAGGATTTGATTGATATATAGCACACATACAAACACTAAACATAATATCGGGTCTACTTGCAGTTAAATAAAAAAGTGAGCCGATCATACCTCGATATTTTGTTTGATCAATGGACTTACCTTTTCATCATTGTCTAGCTTAATGTGTAAGAACCCAAATATAAAGATTTAGCAAATAATTAAATAATAATAATATTACAATCTCAAATATTTTATTGTGAATCTTTAAGTGCAAATTAAATATTATTGGAGGGTCGTTTAACTAATTTTAAAACCTAAAATAAATTTATGGTGAAAGTCTTTAATTTAGAAGCAAAATTTATTATTTATAAATAAATAAATAAATAAGTGTCAAATTAGTAAGCATGTGTTGATCAAATAATATTTGTATTTTATTTAAATTAATGGAGAGAAAAAAATAATATAAAACAAAGGATAATTATTTAGAGTTTTGTTTTCATATATATATATAACAACCCTAGGGTTCCTAATCAACACTATAGTAGCAGTAGCAGTAGAAACGCGAGAGACGAAGAGAGAGCAAGAGATAGAAAAGAGAGAGGGAGAGAAAGCACCCTTGTGTCTCAACAACTCTCTAAGGTATTAATCAATCTATTCTTGTTCTATTATAATATGTTGTTTACATAGTTGTGGTGCTTGTGGGTGTTGTGAGTTGGTGGAAGAAAAAGGAATGGATTGGCTGATTGGGATAGTATTCTAGAAATTTTAATTGAATTCATAATGTTGCTCCTAACAATATTAATCTACCAGCAAACTTTAGAAATCATGAAACCATATCAAACGAATGAATTTTGAACTGAAATTTTTGCAGTAGATCAATTACATATTGAATTCATATCTGAATTTTTTCATAATTTTTGGAAGTCAAAATCCCTATAAACTGATGCATTCAAATCTGTCTAGAAAACTGGTTTAAATAGTAAATTCGGGAGTGTTGTTCTCTTTAAGTAAAAATCCAAAAATTATCAAATCAGCGTCATTAGAACTGGTTACGAGTCTAGTTTCTTACATTTTTGGCCTTGCGTTGATTGCTCCTATATACTAAGAGAACCATTAATTTATTTAAAGTGCTGCAGAAAACAACCTGTTTGGGCATAACTAATTGTAAATAATTATTTTAATAAGAAAATCGAGTAAAACCAATTGGGTTTGAAACTTAGGATATATTAGTTGATATCTGGAGGGTTTTGGAATTTTTTGAATGGTGTAGAGTGGGTTTTTTTAATTTTCAGAGTTAGTGAACAGTTCGAGAAAACCTATCAAAAATTCTATTTTATCTCAAAGTCACATTTAATTAAGTTTCAACCTGAACCCATGTCTTTGGTGATTTTAGACCTTGAAGAACATGAATTTAGGTAATATTTAAGCGTAACGGTGAGTTGGGTTGAGCTGTGTTAGTACGCTTTAGTTGAGGTTACTTAGTTCATATTCTTTAGTATTTTTAAATTAGTAGTGACGTGTAGTTTTTATACTTGGTTCAGGGCACTAGTTAGACTTTTATACTCTATTCGAGGATTACATTATTTCATTTCCAGAAGAGTAGTTTCATGCTACATATTTTTATAAATGTTCCCCTACCCTAAACTGTTGAAAAATTAAATTGTTGTTTCATGACTAAACTGTTTTGATAAATTATTATATTATCAATGGAATCAAATTATTTCTGAAACATGTGTGAACTTAGCATATTGTAAACTATTTGTTTTGGTCTCATGTTTATATTGATGAACTGCCATGTTTTGCGAAACTGATGTGTATTGATTATTGGGACCATCTGTGTATTTAGTCGAAATTATTCCACTGTGTGTGGTGACTTTGGCCACTAGGGAACAAATTCGGGTTGGGCCGTGATGACTCTAGTGCTCAACGATTGTAAGGGAAAGACCTAGGTTAAGCTAGGTGACCTTCAATCGGATCGTTTTTGAGAAAAGGCCCAGGTTGCCATCCTGAGGATGACTCTTAGTTCGGTATTAGATCCAACGGGGCTTATAGCCTTGAGAACTGTATGGCATATTACTTGTTATTTTCTTGGTACCTAGAAAATTATTGGTGTTCATGTTGTAATCTGTTTTAAGTGAAAAATATCATTTATTATATTCTCCAGAGACATGAGTATTTTAACTGTTGAATTGTGGAACCTTCTTTTTGAAACCTTCTTTTTGAAATAGTTTCTCTTTACCAAACTGTATGCCAATCTAGTTTCTATGGTATATATCTTATTTTGGAGTTGATCCCTGGTTTCAAAACTTTATATACTATCCATGTTGCTACTTATTGAGCTATCAGCTGACTTAGTTGTTTACCATTTCCAGGTGTTAGAAGGACTTAGAGTGGACTCATGGCGTAGCGGGGACTCAATTGCATAGACCTCTAGAACATTCATTTATTTTGTTTTAGACTGTTATGTCAAGTTTGTGCATATTTATATTTATTTTTATTGAGGTTCATTTAGGATTATTTTGATATGTGGGTTGTTTTTATCCCATAAGTTTGGATTGTGTATTGTTTACGGTTGATTTTGCCGTTTATACTTGTGGCATGACACTGGATTGAGTTTTGGTTATTTATTAATGGACTATTTTATAGTTATTCAATGTGGATTGTTTCGTATTTAGGCTTACGTGTGCCTTGGGCTAAGGCCCTGTAGGCCACGGCCGGTCATACTCGGGTTTGGGGTGTGACATAATGGATGTGCTCATAGGTGTTCCAGTTATTTTTGAGTTATATATACCAAAATTTTTGAGTAGTTCTTTTGTGTACTTAGCTTGGTTGATAAAAATTCATTCTTTATATTATTTGATTTGAAGCCCAAAGAAATAATTTAGCTCCCCCATCATGCTCATCTCAAACTCACCTTGCGTACACTTAACAAATTTCTTACACAAGGTTTCATTAGTAGCACCAAATATAATGTCATCCACATATATTTGCACAATAAGTAAATCATCATTTTTAATTTTAACAAAAAGTGTTGTGTTAATCGTTCCTCTAGAAAAATTATTTTCAATAAAAAATTTACTTAATCGTTCATACCATGCATGAGGTGCTTGTTTAAAACCATATAAAGCGTTTGATAGTTTAAAAACATGATTTGAGGGTTATTTAACATAAACTTTCTCATTTATAAAACCATTAAGAAAGACACTTTTTACATCCATTTAATAAAGTTTGAAATCTCTAAAACATGCAAATGCAAGTAACATACGAATGGCTTCTAATCTAGCAACCGGAACAAAGGTTTCATCAAAATCAATACCTTCTTCTTGATTGTATCTTTGTGCAACAAGTCTAGCCTTATTTTTTATAATTGTTATAGCGATCCCGGTTGTCCCTTTACTGTTCAGTTGTATTCCGGACTTGGTTCCGTGAAGTTGTTAGTTGTAATTGTCTTGTTGTCATAATTTAAATCGATTCGTTTGGGTTTTAGGATGTGTTGGGCTTGGTTGATTCAGGTTGGTAGAGTTTTGGCTCCCATTGTTGTTGCACAATTTTTTGATGGTCCGCTCGAGCGGGTCTTCTTGCGCTCGAGCGGGTTTTACACTCTTCCAGTATTTTGTGTCCCTGTAAAAATTCTGCAGGTGTGTTTTCTACGCTCGAGTGGGTTTCCTGCGCTCGAGCGGGCTTGTTGGCGCTCGAGCGGGTAGTACATTTTTGGTGTAAGTTCTGGGAGGGGCAAATCTACGCTCGAGCGAACTGGTTTTCGCGCTCGGGCGGATGTACTTTATTCTTGTGTCTTGGCGCTCGAGCGGACCTAGTTTTTTGTTCTTGATGCTCAAGCGTTGTGTTCTCCGCTCGAGCGGGAATGTCGCATATTAGTTGGCAACTGGGCTTTTAAAATCACTTTTTACATTCACACACTCTCTCTTACTTTTCAAAAACGCCATTTAAGAGCTTCTCTCTCTAAAGTCTTCACTTCTCTCTAAGTGTTGATCTAGCTAGAGTGTTTTCCAAACCTTAGGTCTTTAGAAAAAGGTTATTGATCATCGTGGGCTATCTTGTGATCCAAGAATCTCGGGATTTGGAGCATCTTCATTTTCGTCATCTCTTTCGTTGGGTTTCATCTTTTGAGGTAAAGATTCCTATTCACAACTATGGGTTTTGACATAGATATTTGAGCATTTTGCTAAATGGTTGATTTTGGGAGTTAGTATTTGAAAATGTTGAAAAGGGGGTTTTGTTATTTTGATTCTAAAAATGAGTATTTTGGGTTTCAAAATAATGATATTGTTGTTGGTTGTTGATATTTAGACCATTGGGTCAATATTGGGGAATGGGGTAGAAAACCCTAATTTGTTGTACAAATTAATTGGTGTAATGAATTTGGGAAAATGGTGGTTATATGGAATTGAGTTGGAAATAATGAAATTGGCTCATTATATGGTAGAATGGTGGAGTTGAATTTATTAATCGCTCACTTTTTAAAACATTGATATTTTTATCTATTGAAGCTTTTATTATCTGTTTAGAAATAATTGTTTTAGGCTACCGGTGGAGGGTAGTTGTGATTGTTGTAGACAGTGCATGATGATTAGATAAACTAAAACCAATCAATTGGATGTGTCATAGAGTATGACGATTGATAGAATACATTAACGCTATGTATTGTTTGATTGAGTATATGACCTTTGTGTATATACGTTGTGTATGTGGGAGGAGATAGGGGATGTACTCTAAAGCGGATGTTGCTTGGGAGAAGATAGGGGATGGATTCCGCTAATACAGCTTTTATGCTTGTCAGTTAATGTGTTGATACAGCTCTTATGCTTATCTATGGAAGTGTTGATATAACTCATATGCTTATCTGTTGAAGTGTGGATATAGCTTGTATGCTTATTTGTTGAAATGTTGATATAGCTTATTGTAACAAGCCCGTTTGGGGCGGGGGGGCTCGCTACAGCTCGGACTCGATTTGTGTCACGGTTCTTAATCTTGAACCAAAGAGTCCAAATCTGGCAAATCGTTTTGAGAAAACAGATTTTTGAAAGAAATGCCAAACATGGACTGCTTTGCCAGATACAGAGTCGCCACCCAAATATTTTATTTTTGGGAAATTTAGGAAACCCTGAATCGTTTGCCTAAGGCCACGTGTCCGTCATCACCAAAGTTGTCTCGGCTCGAGAACATGGGTACGATTGGGGAAGGTCACTTCGTGAGCACCCCCGCTTGCCCGATCAAAGATCGGCCTCTACTAACCATGATATCTAGTTTTGAAAACATTGTGTGCTCTTATTCCGGTTATTAGCCTAGATTTACTATGTGATGCGCATAGCATACAAGTATAGACTGGATTGCCTGAATTGGAACAAAACATTTCATGTTTGTTTGTTTGAAAGTGGTTTGATGGTGCTACCTGCAGGTAGGCTAAGACGTGGATTTGCCACCCTCGGGTGGGCTTTAGAAAACATGATTTTACCACTATCTAGTGGGCTTAAAATACACATTTGATGAATTGTTCCAATCCAAATAACCCAACCTTCACCCACAGGCATTCAGGCAGTTATATCACATAAGCACATAGCCTCATGGTAAGCATGCTATTCATGGCAGTCACTCACACGCATGCAAGGATGCTAAAGCATAAAACTTACCGAGAACTCCAAGCCAAAACAGAAACTGATTAGAAATCTATGCATGATCCTAATTATACAGAAATGCCTAATGCAACACATGCAAAAATGCAACTATAGCAGGCTCGGCTATTCTAAACATGGCATATGGAATGCTACAGCTAACATGTATTCAACTTAGAATTGAAATACAAATGTAGTTAGTATGATGCGCCGAACCCGATGCATGCAAAACAGATGAATGAATGCAAACATGCTATCATACTGTATGCTAATTGAAACATGCCTTAATCTAACAATCATAAGCTGGTAAATAAAAGGGAAGAAAGACGTGGGGTTGGAAGACATACATCACACTCACGCACACTCATTACAACATTGCCCTCGCGCAGAGGGTCCGAATAAATAGTACAGTCCTAAATAAATAATACAGTCCCAATAAATAATACAGTCCAAATATGTACAAAATCCTAATTAATTAACAAATCAATCTAGGAAAGCAATAAATTGGCGTGCAAGCCAGGGACTGCCTCAACTCTGATCTGAATGATGAATGATGCATGCTCGGGTTGCCTTGCACGAAAATCCACCGCGATGCCCCAATTAGCCTCTGTTTGCAATTGTTTCTTGGAAAGCGCGCCAAGCTCCGGAAGGCTGCTGATTCTTGATTTGCTGCAACAGAGAGCAGGAAAGGGGCATGACACTGTATTTTCACATATGTATGCATACCTCGATCATCGTGCCACCAATCACGCATCTCAATGCATGATGGCCGAAGAGTCAAATGGCATAACTCAATATGGAATGAATGCATATATAAACATAACAATACCTAGACTCCATCATGGGTAATCCAGAGTGTCGGCGATTGGGGAATTGAGACACGTTCCGTCATTCGGAGTACGAAACGTACCTCGTTTCCCGTGCTCGGGCTAACTCCTATCCCAAACACAATGCAATATGCATGACATGTATGAATGCAACTAAGATACAACCTAACATGCACAATGCTATGAAATGGCATACACGATGCACGAGGTAACATGGCATACACAATGCGCTAACATACAACCTAGCATACACAATGCTATGAAACGAAATGGCATACACAATGCATAATGGAC
The DNA here is from genome assembly GCA_025200525.1 of Camellia lanceoleosa. Taxonomy (NCBI): domain Eukaryota; kingdom Viridiplantae; phylum Streptophyta; class Magnoliopsida; order Ericales; family Theaceae; genus Camellia; species Camellia lanceoleosa. The sequence continues at coordinate 2,680,498 of CM045767.1, read as the reverse complement.
TTACACCAACACAAGTGGACCTCAGCCACACTCACATAGGAGGCCATTAGACGAAAATGAGAGACTCGAGACCGAAGATCGACCCTAAGGCACCGAATGCCACTCTAACAAGACACATGGAAAGACATGGAATATGACATATTAGCATGCAAATTTCAGTAGCAAAAATTGATGCAAAACAGCCCCGAAACATGGCAAAGTGCACCCGATGCATGAAATGAAACCCGAAATCCAAAATTAGGCACATGGAATGACTTATAGCTATACAAAGCATGCATTATTTGAATATGAAGCATGAAGATAGAAGAAAGGAAGTCCCAAAAAATGCATATTTATAGTTTTAAGCAAGGCCAAACAGTGAACACAAATGGGGCTAAGCTAGCATACAAAAATGGCCCTAAAATTGAGATAATGAAGCAAGTAGAAGCTTCTGGCCCCAAATGGCCGAGAGCCCTTCAACAAAGTTGAAGAGGGGCTCAAAAAATGGCATTTTACAGTTAGTGACCAAACCCAAAACAGTGCACAAGCAATCCTAAAATACTATGCAAGATAAGGCCAAAAAGAGGGCTTCAACACAAAGTATACAAAGGATGCCTCAAAAAGAAAAAGACCCTTAATGAAACATGAATAGGGGTTCAAAATAAGGCTATTTACAGTTTGGACCAGAGCCCAAAAACAGAAGCACAAGGGGCTAACAAATCATGCAAAAATAAGGCCAAAAGAGGGATACAAAGGCAAGTGGCAAATTGAAGCCCCAAAAAGTGAGGAGCCCTTCAACAATGTTGAAGAAGGGCTCAAAATAAGCCACTTTAAAGTTTACAACATGCCTCAAAACAGTTTATACATAGGCCTAAAATACTAAGCAAGGAAATGGCATAAAAGAAAGGTAAAGAAGCAAGTGCCACAAGGAAGCCTCAAACAGTGAGAGGCCCTTAAACAAACATGAAATAGAGCTCAAAAAAATGCTATTTTGAGTTAGGGTCGGAGCTCAAAAAAATAAGCACAAGGAGCTAGAATATGAACCAAGAAAAGGGTGAAAAAGGGGAGAAGAGGACTTATCCTTGAAGACTAATCTTTGACAGCCTTTTGGACCAAAATACAACACTCCTAGGCTCTGAAGAACAACCTCAAGCTTCTGGAATGGAGGATGGAAGGGTGGGGCTATGGGTTGGTGAAGAACCAAGGGGGTTTTTAAGGCTTAGAGTAGAGAGAGAGAGATTTAATGTGAGAGCTCCAAACCAAAATTTTATAACCCCTCAAAACCAGCTGGGAGTGCTGGTTATATAGACAAAAAAGGGTGGAAAGGAGGGGGAAAAATGGGGGGGAAAACTAATTCAAGTTTTCCCCCAAAAGACCAAACCCTCGGACATAAGGCCTAGAGGAAAACAAAATTCACTTTTAGGACGCACTTGGGGAGGGGGTTATGGTCGGCTAGCTAAAAAGGGCAAAAAATTCATTTCACCAGCTAGGTGGCCGGCTTGCTAGGTTTTCTGGCCGGCCAGCTACTTTTAGGACAAAAAAATGGGCTTCCGGATATAAATGTGGCCGGTGGGTGATTGGGAAGTCCAATGGTGGCCATTCAAGTGTCCAAATTGAAGCCCCGAAATTTATCTTTCCAATGGCGCAAACCTTGCATCAAAATTTCTCCTGTGGAAAAAGTTATGCCCTTTTTGGTGAAGCCGCGCAGATTTCGGTCCAACCGGAGTGATGCCCCACTTCAATCAACCATATCTCCTCTATCCGGAATTGAATTTAGGAGATTCTTGAGTGCAAAATGAAGCCCCAGGAGTAAGCTTTCCAATGGTAGTGGCCTCATAGCTTGATTCCAAGTATCCAAATAAATAGGCCCGATTCGGCGAGGGCTGCTCGACTCTCTCTTAACGGTTCATGCCCATTTTCTCCCCCGACTGGATTTCTTCCCTCTTCTTTTCTTTTCTTCAACTTCAAACCCCTAAGTAAGGTGTTTTGAAATATTTTTCAAAGATTTTATCTCTCTTTCATTCATTCCCACTTTGTCCTCGCTCGGTTTATCGAAAAACGCAACATTTAACAAAATGCGTGCGTCGGAACATCATAGGAACTTTATTTCAAAAACGTTTTGAACGAGAAGGTTTAAGTCTAAAATCTTTTGATCAAGATTGTTTTGGTCCAGAACAGGGGTATGAAGTTGAGATTTGACTCTCTCTCTTTGCCAAAGAAATTGCACCTTTCCCTTGCACAACTTTCTCCACCATGTAAACCATCAGTCGCGTCCAAGTCTTATGGATGATCAAAAATGGGGTGTCTACAGTTGCCCCTCTTTGATAGAACTCAGAAGTCAAGAAGTGACGGGAGTGAATGTCAAAGCCCAGAGATGACCCATTTTTGACAAGGCCGAAGACTTGGACAAACAAACAAAATATAGAGAAATAAATGGTTGTGCCCGCAGGCTGCCTACGTATCCCTTTGCAAGGAATCAAACTAGCGTAGTTCAGGGGCAGGATGCAAGAATGATATGCAGGAAGATTTTGATAATTGGACTTAAACGCTACGCGAAGCCGGTTTGAAAATTGGACTTATATGCTACGTGAAGCTGGTTTGAAAATTGAGGATTCATGCAATGCACTGTAATGTAGTGGCTAAAATGCAATGTAATAGCTAAGAGGTAAAGGTACCTCACAGGGGTAATTGGCAATGATTTACCTCATGCTGCTGGGGATTTCTCACTTCTTCTTGATTGGACCACAGGTACTACTTTTCTCCCTGACTATGGTCGCAGCTTTCCCTATTCTCCAACAGGGTGATAGACTAGGTTGGATCAGTATCCAGAATTGAGGTGCATACAGATGCTATCTCAATCTATGGGGTTGCCATACAAATTTCAAGCCGAGGATATACCCCTGGGTATTTAAACCAGACTTTAGTCTCGGAAATCCCGAACCTTTGTATTCTAGGCATGAGCCATTCGAACTCTAGTTTCCACCGTCTCAGTTGGTCTCCTAGGAACTCACTGCTAACACAGGAAGGTGGCTATACCAGACCACTGGAAGTCGTTCGGGCACGACAAACACCAAAGGAATTGCACCTTTAGAGAATTTAAGGTCTCCTAGACCAGAAAGTGCACAAAACAGTGCAAATGAAATGCAAGTAAACTGCAAGTACGATGCGCAAAACAGCGCGAATGATGATACAGGATTTAAGGTCTCCTTAGACCGAAGGGTTTAAGGTCTCCTAGACCAGAGAGTGCACAAGACAGTGCGAGCTGGAGGTGCACAACACAGTGCGAGTAGGGTGAATGCATAAAGCAGTGTGATACAAGTAAGGTGCGCAAGATAGCACGATGCAACGCATTAACAAGTGCAGGTGAGATGCGCAAGATAGCACGATAAAATGCATGCACAATACAAGTAATGTGCACAAAATAGTGCAACGTGCAAAATAGCGCGAGTAAAATGTAATGCACTAACAAGTGCAGGTGAGACGCGCAAGATAGTGCGAATGATACAATGCACAAAATAGTGCGATACGCTAAACAACGCGATTGATTTGAAATGCACAAGATAGTGCGATGTGATATGCAAAGCACAGGACAGTGCGATTGAGGTGCGCAAAATAGCGCGATGATATGCAATGCACAAGACAGTGCGATTGAGGTGCGCAAGATAGCGCGAATGATAAACTGCACAAAACAGTGCGATTGAGGTGCGCAAAGTAGCGCGAATGATAAACTGCATAGAACAGTGCGATGCGCAAAATAGCGCGAATGTAAACTGCACAAAACAGTGCGATTGAGGTGCGCAAATAGCGTGAGTGATAAACTGCACAGAACAGTGCGATGGAGGTGCGCGAAATAGTGCGATTCATTTGAAATGCACAAGATAGTGCGATACGCTAAACAGCGCGATTGATTTGAAATGCACTAAACAGCGCGATATGCTAAATAGCGCGAGTGATTTGAAATGCACAAGATAGTGCGAGTGAGATACAACCACAAGATGCACAAGACAGTGCAAGTGAGATACAAAGTGTAAGTGCACAAGACAGTGCGAGCGAGATAAAATGCATCTTCTATGCAAGTATGGGGCATTTTCCATGCAAGAGATACGAGCATTTTCTATGCAAGTATGGAAGCACATTTTATGCAATATTGAAAGCAAGCATATTCTATGCATGAAACAAGCAAAGCATATTCTATGCGGAATCGAAAGCAAGCATATCATAACGATGTACGGTACGCATGCAACAACAGTGTATATGAAAGTTCACATTCTATGTAATAGAGGCGCATCAAATATGTACTCTGGTGCCTCTGATTTGCCTCTTAGAGGACTTTGCAACACACTCAGCTAAAAAAAAAGGGCACACCCTGTTCATATTGGCGAGAGATAACATCTGCATGTGAAACCCTCGGGTGCTGGTTGGACTGCCATTCTGACTTGAAGCAGGCTTACACTTGGGGTCGAGGTACACTATACTCCAGAGAAACGGCGAGGCCTAAGAAGGTGCACCTGGAATGCAGTCTCGGATTTTGCTAAGGTTGAAACATGCTAAGATGCTCCAAATTTTCCCTCTTTTCTTTTGCTTTACAGTCCAGAACCTAAATAGCTTCAGATAGATCCTTGTTTCTTTACGACATGACACAGGTTGAAACCTACGGCTTTATGAAAGAACCAATCCTATTTTGCACAATTGTGGAGAACAACACGGCACTCTGAGCACACAACGATTTTTGAAATTGAAATGAGAAAAGGGTTCTTAACCGGGTATTGAGCCTACAACTGACCACAGCCAAAATGGAAAACAAAGGTAAAACAACCTAAACACAACTCAATCAAAGGAAAAACAAGGTAAAATGATCTAAACACGTCTGTTGACACTCAAACGACTCAAAACAAGAATCGAGACAAACAAAACAAAAGACACGACACACAGACGCGTTCCAAAGACGAGAGACATCTCAGTTTGTGAGGAGCCAGTTTCTCCGAGTATTGTTTCCCACCCTTTCTTATTTGGTGATTCTCACATCACTCGGCCCTCAGGCTCGGCTTTTCTCACAAAACCCTTTTCCTCACTTTTTTTCTCAGCGCACATCTCTCTATTCTTTAATCTCTCATTTTTTAATCCCTCCCTTGGGTGGTTGATGCATAAGCATGAAGTTACGGGCTCTTGCCCCTGGTATTCCACCAGATTCTCTTCTTCTGTGCGCAGCTAGTGAGTTTCTCCCACAGAGGGGCTGTGCTATAACTGGGTGTGTAGCAAATCTGCAGCTGACCTCGATTGATGATGCTCTGTCAGGGAGTTTGGACGTGATCAGATATGTCCAGATGAGGAAGTGGAATATCTTACCCCATTCCAGTTCGTGCTTCGCACGTGGCTTGATACCTCGTTGCTTAGAGGGTGAGAGAGCTTTCAGTCCTTTGTTGTTAGCTTCAGTTGTGCCCTTTTCTGGCAAGTAGAGTGCCATTTCTGGCAAGTGCGTTGATAAAGGGAAAAAGACAGAGAACCTAACTCAACTGTGCCCCTAGTTCATCATGTTGACCATGTTTTGTTTTTGCTTTCTACTAAAACAATTTTGACCAAAATGAGAGCTAGATTAACATGCTTGTTCAATTTTTGATTTGAGATCATGCAAGTTGGGTTATGAGCATTGAAAATTTTCCTTTCTGGGTCCAAGAAAGTGGTCCAGTTTTAGAAAAATGGAATAATTTTCGAAAGAATTAGTCAACCTCAGTAAAAATTCTCAAAAACTATTTTTGCAAACGGCCTTCGCTCACGAAAGCAGGAACCTACTCTTGAGATGCACAACCTCGGATCCAAAGGAAAAGCGCCTGCTTGAAGAGAGTTGCATGGCAACGGAAAGTTGCCTTGTTTGAACAAAGATCGGCGAGCGTCGAATGGCAACGGAAAGTTGCCCCTTGTTTGAATGGCACCGCAGCGCATTGTAGTCAGTCCTCAGAGTGACGAACACAACCAAATCCTCAGATACAGAGAAGACAAAGATGACCAGAACCATCGCATGGACACAATCAAATTTGAAGTGTTTTACGGCTGGACTTCAGAATGAAGTTGCCTACGTATCCCAAACATGGGAATCAAGCCTTACGTAGTTCGGGGTTAAGGTACACTCGGGTATTTAACCTCTCCTTTTTAGGCTCTAACTTTTGCCAAGGCGCCCGTTGCAAGTTTTCAACCTTGTGAGCTTTGTTTTTCTTTTCTTTTATTTCTTTTCTTCTTTTTCCCTTTTTTCTTTTTCTTCATTTCTTCTTTTTCATTCTTCTCTTTTCTTCTTTTTTCTTTTTTGCTTTTTGTATATATATTTTTTTGCTCTAACTTTTTCCTGGCTCGCCCTTCCGGGTTTTCGGCCCAGCGAGCCTCTCAAAGGGTAAAAGTGTAGCTTGGTCCATGCCAAATGGTTGTAAGGTTTTGAGGCCATCCGTATCCAAGAGAGTGGCTGTTGATTTGCATGAGGGCTCATCTTCGGCTCTTCGAGCACATCTGACATCTTTGCCCCTAGTTCGAAAGGTACTTCTGTTCTAGCTTTGCAAGCTTCTTCTGATCTTCTGATCTTCTTGATCCGACTTTCCTGGCCTCTTGTTCGAGGGCTGCTTCAAATCTGGCCACACAGGCCTCACATTGTAGTTGACCATTGAACATTCTAAATCCCAGTTCAAGGTTTGAAAGTGAGGGGTCGAGTCTCGAGGCTGAGAGCGATCCTAAGCTGTAAAATCTCAAGAGCGATTCTACACAGGTCTTCGCAGGACCGCGCAAAACATTTTTTGAAAGTTTTTAAGAAAGCGACAAATCGCTCGGTTGAAGACAGTGTAGGACCAATCTGAATCAAGCCAGGATCCTTTCCAGTACTCATACTAACAAGCATGATTTCATTCATTAAGGGCTTAGCATGCCTCTCTTTCTCTCAATTGATCAAAATTTTGCAAAACCCGAGGAATTCCTTCCTCTTCGTTTTCACCGTAGTGTTCAAAAAGCTTTTGGAAAACTTAGGTCGATGCAATGAATTCAAGGCACAGAAAAGACACAGCTTCTAGTCAAATACTGCCATCTCATTTGGAATTTCTGGTACAACTGGCACACGGCAGAAGCGAACACAAAAGTATGAAAGACCACTGCTGTTCATTCAAATCTGTTGGCGTTACTGGCTCCAAGGCAGAAATAGACTCAAAACAAAACGAAAAGACAAACACAAAAACAAAATAGTGATGCCCGAGGTAACACCCTCCCCCCCCTCCCGGAATCACCCAACTCCTATACAACAGGACTGACTCGATACAGCAAGACAGACACAAAACAAAAAAGACTGACTCAAAACAAAAAGACAGGCTCAAAACAAAACAATAAGACTGACCCAATACCTAAGTCAGAATGTACAAAAACCAGCATTCACAAATGCTCAAAACAGTGCGTGCCATACACCATATATCAAATAAACTGAACGCCGCCCACATGTGGTTCATCCCTCGATCACATCACATTATCCCCCACAAGTTCATTGATCAAGTGCCGATAGACTTTGCTGAGCTCGGCGGGAGGATGACCCCGTTGTCAATCAAATTTTGTATCTCGCGGTGAAAACGGACGCAACTATCGGTGTCATGACCGGTTTGTTGATGGAAAACACAGTACTTAGTCAGGTCATGCTTTGGAGGGAGAGGATTGGGTAGAGGTTGAGGATCAAGGGGTTTGAGATACCCTCTTTCCATCAAGACTTTTAGTGCGCTAGTCAAGCTCATATAGAGGGGGGTGAAAGTTCTGCCCTGAGCTCGGGCTGGGTCGGCTGTTTGCAGGCTTGGATTGGCAAAAGGGTTGGCTGTGGCGACTGTACTGATTTCAATGGGTTTGGGAATAGTGCTATTTCCAGCATTGGTACTCCCTGCAATCGCCCTTCTTGTCGGTTCACTTGTTCTGGGAATGATCTCGCTGTTGAACGCATTCTCGACCTGAACCCCCAGTTCATGCAAACTTTTGAAAGTGAATAACGGAGCGACTATCAATTTCTGCAACATATCATGCTCGAGGTTCCGCACCATCATCTGCACTTGATCCCTCTCAGAAGGGCGGCAATCTGTTATCTATGCTGCCTTTGCTCTCCACCTCGCAACAAATTTCACAAAAGGCTCTTTTGGATTTTGGCGGGTTGCTTCAAGCTCTTGGATGGTCATTTCAACTTGGGTATTGTAGGAATACTGATCGACAAAGGCCTCAGCCAATTCTTCCTAGTTTTGCTTCACTTTGTCCTCCAACTTAGCGTACTAAGTGGCTGCTACACCGGACAGAGTTCTTCCATACAGAGAGAGTTTCTGTGGCTTAGTCAGACCCATCGGCTTTAGGACATCCGAGAAAAGTCAGATATGTACCATTGGATCCCTAGACCCATCGAAACGGTTAATATGTGGCATTTTGAATCTGTCTGGGAGCCGGACGGCAGACTCAGTGTGCCCATCCTCAATGTCGAGAACAGAGTTAAGGCCCTGTGCCTTTTTGAATTGCTTCTCAAGGTTCCCAATTTTCATTGCGGTCAGATCGAGGTCATTAGCATCAAGGCGATAAAACCTCTCATTAGGCTGCACCAGGGGTCTGAAAACTCGGGCTTGGGTCAACCCTTCTCGAGGATTCAGACACTGCAAATCTTCAATCGGCGGAAGTGGGTCAAAGTTCGGCTGGGGTCCCAAAGCTGGATGTGAGGCAGATGCCCCAGATGGGCGTTGCGTTTCAATACTGGTGTAGACGTCCTCGAATGCCCCGGGAGGGTTAAGTCCCATTCCGTTCATATTGGGGTCACTACAGTTCAAGGACTCAAATGTCATGGTTCTTAATCTTGAACTAAAGAGTCCAAATCCGGCAAATCGATTTTGAAAACAGATTTTTTGAAAAGAAGTGCCAAACATGGACTGCTTTGCCAGATACAGAGTCGCCACCTAAATGTTTTTTAATGGGAAATTTAGGAAACCCTAACTCGGTGCCAAAGGCCATGTGTCCGTCATCACCAAAGTTGCCTCGGCTTGGGAACTTGGGTACGATTGGGGAAGGTCACCTCGTGAGCACCCCCGCTCGCCCGGTTAAAGACCGGCCTCTACTAACCATGATATCTGATTTTGGAAACATTGTGCGTTCTTATTCCGGTTATTAGCCTAGGTTACTATGTGATGCGCACAGCATACAAGTATAGACCGGGTCGCCTGAATTGGGACAAAACATTTCATGTTTATTTTTGAAAGATGGTTTGCTACCCGCAAGTAGGCTTAAAATGCAGATTTTGCCACCCTCGGGTGGGCTTAAAACACTTGATGAATTGTTCCAATCCAAATAACCCAACCTCCACCCACAGGCATTCAAGGCAGTTATATCACATAAGCAAATAGCCTCATGGTAAGCATGCTATCATGGCAGTCACTCACACACATGTAAGGATGCTAAAGCATGAAACTCACCGAGTACTCCAAGCCAAAACAGAAACTCATTAGAAATCATGCATGATCCTAGATATACAGGTTTGCCTAATGCAATACATGCAAAAATACAACTATAGCAGGCTCGGCTATCCTAAACATGGCATATAAAATGCTACAGCTATCATGTATTCAACTTGGAATTGAAATACAGATGCAGTTAGTATGATGCGCCGAGCCCGGTGCATGTAGAATAGATGAATGAATGCAAACATGCTATCATACTGTATGCTAATTGAAATATGCCCTAATCTAACCATCATAAGCAGGTAAATAAAAGGAAAGAAAGACGTGGGATTGGAAGACATACATCACACTCACCCACACTTATTACAATTTTGCCCTCGCACAGAGGGTCCGAATAAATAAATATACAGTCCTGAATGAAAGAATAGTACAGTCCAAATAATGTACAAATTCCTAATTAATTAACAAATTAACTAAGAAAGCTGTAAAACTGGCATGCAAGCCAGGGACTGCCTTGATTTCGCTCTGGGTGATGAATGATGCATATTCGGGTTGCCTTTGTGCGGAAATCCATGACGATGCCCCAATTAGCCTCTGTTTGCACCTGTTCTTGAAATGCGTGCCAAGCTCTGAAAAGTTACTGATTCTTCATTTTGCTGCAACAGAGAGTAGGAAAGGGGCATGGCAATGTATTTTCACAAATGTATGCATGTCTCGATCCTCGTGCCACCAATTACGCATATCGATGCATGATGGCCAAGGAGTCGAATTGCACAACTCAATATGAAATGAATGCATATGAAAATACAACCAAAACCTAACTCCATCATGGATAATCCGGAGTGTCGGTGACTGGGGAATTGAGACACGTTCCGTCACTTGGAGTACGGAACGTACCTCGTTTCCCGTGCCCGGGCTAACTCCTATCCCGAACACGATGCAATATGCATGATATCCATGAAATGAAACTAAGATACAACCTAACATGCGAAAGGCTATGAAATGGCATACACGATGCACGAGGAAACATGGCATACACAATGCGCTAATATACGGCCTAGCATACGCAATGCTATGGAATGAAATGACATACACAATGCATAATGGACTTACACCAACATGAGTGGACCTCAGCCACACTCACATAAGAGGCCATAAGATGAAAATGAGACAACTCGAAGTGCGTGCATGCGTGCACGCAAACCGAGGACCGAACCTACGGCACGGAATGCCACTCTAACAAGACATGGCAAGACACAAAAAAATGGCATACTATTATGCAAAAATCAGAGGTAAAATGAGATGCAAAACAGCCCCGAAACCTGGTAAAATGAAACCCGATGCATGAAACGAGTCCCGAAACACGGATTTTGGCGCATGAAATGGCCTATAACTATACAATGCATACATAATTTGAATATGAAATAAAAAGACAGAAGCAAGGAAGCCCCGAGACAAGAATTTTTACAGTTTAGAGTGAGCCCAAAAAGTGGGCCCAAGTAGGGCTAAATTAGCATACAAAAATGGCTCCGCCGGGGAGGTAATGAAGCAAGTCACAAATTCTGGCCCCAAACAGAAAAGGGGCCTTCTACAACATTGAAGAGGGGCCAAAAATATGATGTATTACAGTTTATGACAGGTCCTGAAAACAGATACAAATATGCCAAAGATCTCATGCAAGAAATGAGCCAACCAAGGGGCAAAGAAGCAAGTGGTGCATGGAGGTCTCAAACAAGTGAGGGTACTTCAACAATGTTGAAGAGGGACCCAAAATAAGGCTTTTTACAGTTGATTTCTGAGATCAAAACAGTGTGAAAATAGGCTCAAAATATCATGCAAAATGAGGCCACCAAGAGGGCTATAACATGAAGTATACCAAGGATGTCTCAAACATCCATAGACCCTTAATGAAACATGAAGAGGGGGTCAAAATAGGGCTATTTTTAGTTCGGACCAAAGTCAAAAAACAGAATCTCAACAAGCTAATAAATCATGCAAAAATGGGGACCGAAGAGGTTTACTATGGCAAGTGATACATGAGGTCCCAAACAGTGGTGAGCCCTTCTTCAATGTTGAAGAAGGGCTCAAAATAAGCTCATTTACAGTTTATATCATGCCTCAAATCAGATTACACATAGGCCAAAAATACTATGCAAAATAATGGCATACAAAGGGGTATTGAAGCAAGTGTAAAATGGGGGTCCCAAACAGGGTAAGACCTTTAATAAAATAGAAAAATGAGCTCAAAAAAATGACATTTTCAGTTTTGGTCGGAGCTCAAAACAGTAAGCAAAGAGGGCTAAGAAATGGTACAAAAATGAGCTAGAAAATGGGGAAATGGTGCTTACCCTTGAAGACCAAGCCTTGGCTGCCTCTTGGACTGAAAAAGGGTGCCTCCTAGCCTCTAAAAAACTCCCCAAGCTACTGGAAATGGAGTGGTGGTGGTGGTGCTAGGTGGTGGTATAGAAAGGGGTGAGAACTTGGATGATTTTGGTCTTGAAATGGAAGGAAAATGGAGGGGTGTGTATGCAAGCTCCAAGAGTGAATTTTCCAACCCTCAAACCAGGTTTGGAGAGGTGGTTATATGGAAAAATGAGAGGGAGAAAGAGGGGGAAAAATGGGAGGGAAAGTGAGCCAAGTTTCCCTCCAAAAAAAAACCCCCCTCCAGATTGCAGAATCTGGGGAGAAAAAGTTGCATTTCTGCAGTGTACTCCCTGTAAGGAAGCTGGCCGGCCAACTTTTGGAGCTGCAGGTGGCCGGCCGGCCAGGGGTCAAAAAGGCCAAGGTGAATTAATGGCCGGCCACCTCAAATCCCAGATGCCCTCAACACAGCCCTGTAGTTCAAAATTGGAGGAAGTGAAACAGGAGAGAGAGAACAAGCCATTTTTCAAAGGGGTTCAAAAGGTTCAAATGGAATTACTGGCTGGCCATATGAAATTGGTGTCCTCCCAAGTGTGTACAACACAAATATGTGGTTTAGAGCTGAAGAAAGTGGCCCTAGGGTGGTCAACATTGGCTTTGGAGTGAGAAAAATGGGCATCGGAGGGCGAGGAAGGAATATAACTGGTCGCTGAAACAATTACTGGCCTCCCACCCTTATATGACCCTCCTGGTGATGAAACAGAGGTCCTTGCCAAAAATGAACGAAAATCGATGCAAAATGAAGGTTCGGGGGCAGCCTTGATCAAGGCCATTAGGCACCGGGAGTGGTGTTCGACCACGAAGTGGGTCTCTCAGACCACAATGTCCCTCAAAAGGGAGTAAATAGGATGCATGCCAAAAACCGGAGCAAACGGAGGTAGTTAGGTGGTCCCGAACCGAGGCACACGGTCTGACGGCTCCGAAAACCGGGAATCAGGCTCCGAAATGGGCAAAATGGCCTTCGGCCACGAAATGTAGCCCACGGCCACCGAGAGATGATCTACGAGACCTCTCCCTCCCCTCAGGAAGAGAAAACAGAGAAAATCGAGCTTGGTTCGCAAACCGAGGCAAGGCATAGAAAAGCCCGAAAGTTCGGAGGCAGGGCTCACGGCCGAGATTCTGAAGCTTCTGAGCGAGGACGATATGCAACATCACAAAGCGCTCAATCGGTGACGTCTGAGTCTTAAGGTCGGTCAAAAATGGGGTGTCTACAATTGGTCTCAGCCTGCATGGTAGTTCCCTGATTTAACGCTGCTACCACGGCCACAAATTCTTCCGAACCCTGTGACATCACGGTCTGCTGAGTCCAAACAAAGGTGATGTGACTGGTGACTGACGGATCAGATGAACCGGTGAGCCCTGACTGGCCTTTCTTTGCCTTGCCTCAGCGAAAAAACACTGGTTGCCCTTGAATTGAATTTCTGACCTAACAAAGTCTATCAGCACTAGTCTAATGTACCCGGGGGATATCGGAGCCTTCTGAAGCTATGGTTTCAGGACTACCCTAGCAAAAGAGAAAATATAGAGCATCTCAGCCTGATTTCACCAAAACAGATACGAGCATAACAGGATGACTGTGCCCTCTACTGAATTCCGCTCCCAAAATTCTGCCTCAAATCTGATACCCTCGGGTAAAACTGATTCCCAAAACACTGAACCGGTGCCCGCAGGCCTGATGCCCAAACTTGTAAACTGATACATGCATTCGTGTAGAGACGCACTCTAAAGCACATAACAAGCAAGTGAGAGCCAAAACACCCCTATGTTGGTGTAGGGTTTCCCTGTCCTATTTTGTTAGGAGCTAGGGTTTCACTACGCACGCAGCGGTTTCAAAAACCTATATCCGGTAAGCAACCTGTCCTAGTTTGGAATGGTCACTATGGATTTCGATATGTACTAGGTCGAATGGTCAAAAAGGGTGCCCCGGTAAAACCGAGGTTTGTGTTTCCATACTGGCAGAGCCCACAACCGGTCAGCCTTATGGTCATGCCTTGACAAGACAAGCCTCCAGCAAACCATTCAGGAATAGCAGATGGCAAACACGGTGTCCTAGGCGCACCAATGCAAAATGCAATGTAAAGAAACACACAAATGTAGTCAAAACCAGATATCATGAGTTCGAGTCAAGTTCTCTAACTCCCCAGCAGAGTCGCCAGAAATTGTAGACAGGCCCGCCGGGAGGGGGGGCTCGCTACAGCTCAGACTCGATTTGTGTTACGGTTCTTAATCTTAAACTAAAGAGTCCAAATCTAGTAAATCGTTTTGAGAAAACAAATTTTTGAAAGAAGTGCCAAACATGGACTGCTTTGCCAGATACAGAGTCGCCACCTAAATATTTTATTTTTGGGAAATTTAGGAAACCATGACTCGTTTGCCTAAGGCCACGTGTCCGTCATCACCAAAGTTGCCTCGGCTCGGGAACTTGGGTACGATTGGGGAAGGTCACTTCGTGAGCACCCCCGCTCGCCCGATCAAAGATCGGCCTCTACTAACCATGATATCTAGTTTTGAAAACATTGTGTGCTCTTATTCCGGTTATTAGCCTAGATTTACTATGTGATGCGCACAGCATACAAGTATAGACTGGATTGTCTGAATTGGAACAAAACATTTCATGTTTGTTTGTTTGAAAGTGGTTTGATGGTGCTACCCGCAGGTAGGCTAAGACGTGGATTTGCCACCCTCGGGTGTGCTTTGGAAAACATGATTTTACTACTATCTAGTGGGCTTAAAACACACATTTGATGAATTGTTCCAATCCAAATAACCCAACCTTCACCCACAGGCATTCAAGCAGTTATATCACATAAGCACATAGCCTCATGGTAAGCATACTATTCATGGCAGTCACTCACACGCATGCAAGGATGCTAAAGCATAAAACTTATCGAGTACTCCAAGCCAAAACAGAAACTGATTAGAAATCTATGCGTGATCCTAATTATACAGAAATGCCTAATGCAACACATGCAAAAATGCAACTATAGCAGGCTCGGCTATTCTAAACATGGCGTATGGAATGCTACAGCTAACATGTATTCAACTTAGAATTGAAATACAAATGCAGTTAGTATGATGCGCCGAGCCCGGTGCATGCAAAATAGATGAATGAATGCAAACATGCTATCATACTGTATGCTAATAGAAACATGCCATAATCTAACCATCATAAACTGGTAAATAAAAGGGAAGAAAGACGTGGGGTTGGAAGACATACATCACACTCACGCACACTTATTACAACATTGCCCTCACGCAGAGGGTCCGAATAAATAGTACAGTCCTAAATAAATAATACAGTCCAAATATGTACAAAATCCTAATTAATTAACAAATCAATCTAGGAAAGCAATAAATTGGCGTGCAAGCCAGGGACTGCCTCAACTCTGATCCGGATGATGAATGATGCATGCTTGGGTTGCCTTGCACGGAAATCCACCGCGATGCCCCAATTAGCCTCTGTTTGCAATTATTTCTTGGAAAGCGCGCCAAGCTCCGGAAGGCTGCTGATTCTTGATTTGCTGCAACAGAGAGCAGGAAAGGGACATGACACTGTATTTTCACATATGTATGCATACCTCGATCTTCGTGCCACCAATCACGCATCTCGATGCATGATGGCCGAGGAGTCAAATGGCACAACTCAATATGGAATGAACGCATATATAAACACAACAATACCTAGACTCCATCATGGGTAATCCGGAGTGTCGGCGACTGGGGAATTGAGACACTGTAGACACCCCATTTTTGACCGACCTTAAGACTCAGACGTCACCGATTGAGCGCTCGGTGATGTTGCATACTGTGCTCGTTCAGAAGTCTCAGAGTCGCGGCCGTGCGCCCTGCCTCCAGACTTCCGAACCCTCTTCTGTGCCTTGCCTCGGTTTGCGAACCAGACTCAGTTTTCTTTGTTTTCTTTCCTGAGGAGAGGGAGAGGTCCCGTAGACCATCTCTCAATGGCCGTGGGCTACATTTCGTGCCCGTAGGCCATTTTGCCCATTTCGGAGCCCGGTTCCCGATTTTCGGAGCCGTCAGGCCGTGTGCCTCGGTTCGGAACCACCCAACCATCTCCGATTCCTCCGGTTTCTGGAATGCATCTCATTTACACCCTTTTGAGGGACACTGGAGTCTTAGATACCCACTTCGCAGCCAAACACCACTTTCGGTGCTTAACGGCCGGTTTTTGGGACCCCGAATTGCGTGTTTTGGCCCCCGAGCATTCGTTTTGCATCGGTTTTTGTTCATTTTTGGAAGGTACCTCTGTTTTATCATAAGGAAGGTCACTGGAGGGTGGGAGGCCAGCAATTGTCTCAGCAACCAGTTATGCTCCTCCGGCGCCCCCCGGGGCCCGTTTTTCTCACTTCCGGGCTAATGTTGAACACCCTAGGGCCATTTTCTCCGAGCTAAAACCACATATTTGTGTTGTACACACATGGGAGGACCCTAAAAACACATGGCCGGCCAGTAACTCTTATTGACCCTTTTGAACCCCTCTTTCAAGTGGCTTGTTGTCTCTCTTGTTTCAGAGTTGGCAATTTCCAACCATAGGGTCTTGTTGTACACACATGGGAGGACACCAACCTTTGGTGGCTGGCCAGAAATTCTCACTTTCCATTTTTGCCCTAGGACACCGTGTTTGCCATATGCCATTCCCGAACGATTTGCCGGAGGCTTGTCTTGTCAAGTCATGTCCGTAAGGCTGATCGACTCTGGGCTCTGACAACATGGGAACACAAACCCCGGATTTACCGGGGCACCCTCTTTGACCATTCAACCTAGTGCATATTCGGATCCATAGTGACCATTCCAAACTAGGACAGGTTGCTTACCCGTTTATAGGCTGTTTGAAGCCGCTACATGCGTAGTGAAACCCTAGTTCCTGACAAAATAGGACAGGGAAACCCTACCCCAACATAGGGGTGTTTTCAGCTCTCACTTATCTGCTATGTGCTTGTTAGAGTGTGCCTCTACAGGGAATGCATGTATCAGTTGAGTTTGGGCATTAGGCCTGCGGGCATCAGTCAGTTATCTGAGAATCAGTTGTCTGCGGATATCCGATTCGGTTTTGGGGAATAGTGATATAGGAGCGATGATCGATGGTGAGGAAGTGTATTTTCGACTTGTCAAGCTGCGTGTTGTATGCTGGAACTATGTGTTGTGTATATTTAATTTAAATTTGTTATCTTTGCCCGTTTTTTGGTTATTTATTTCCTTTTCGCTTTATTATCTTTTTGCTAGAGGCGATTTTATACGATTGCTACGAACGATGGATACCCCCAAGCACTTTGGACACGAGGTCGCCGACTCAACCGTCCGAGGATCTCGTTGTCGGACATCTAGTGTTCACTCTCTACCCCGATCATCGAGAAGGCGAGAAGCGCGATTAATGTCGAAGCGAGGATTCTGCGGAGAGGTGCTTTGACGATAAACAATCGAGTTGAGATTTACGTATGCCGTAGAGGTACATTTACGACCATTCGGATGGAGCAATGAGAACACATCGAGGATGGAGGCGATGATCGCCCGGATGCATGAAAGCATAAACAGATGCAAGATGATGCCATCCGCCATGGCGAATTTTCCAAACAACAAGCCACAATCATGGCCCAGCCGAGCAGCGGCGTCGCTTTACATCGACTCCTCCTCCACCGCTCCACTACTGGCGGGCATCTCTTGGCGAATACTGCCAAATCCTCGAATATCCTCCGAACACCAGAATGCCTTACCGATGTCGGAACACTCAAGAGGACATAGGTCTTCAAGGGCAGCTCGCCCCCACTTCACTGTTGTCCAAGAATCTTACACCTAACCATCGGACTCTCCATTTGAGTTCGAGGTAGATCATCTGACTCTGGTGAGTAAGTGGAAAAAGCTTTTCAAGAAATCGCGGTGAAGGCCATCCCGGATATTGAAGATGGCTACCGGCGTGGCTGTGACCGCTTGGGACCGATTCAAGATGCCACAGTTGATCGTTTTGACGGATCGAGGATCCTATGGTCCATCTCCGCTATTTTCGGACATCTTGAGGCCGATGGGCCTAACCACAAAAGCTTTCTTTATTTGAGAACTTTGTCGGGGTGGCCATCTGATGCATAAAGTTAGAGGGTGATGTGAAGAAATTGGGAAGAGCTAGTGAGGCCTTCGTTGCCTGATACTCATATATCTGCAGTCGAGATTACAACACGTGATCTCGAAACAACGAGAGAACAAAAAGACTTTCTCTGATTTTGTAACTTCGGTGGAGAGCAAAGGCATCGATGATGACCTTGAGGCCAACAGATAAAGATCAAATTCGGATGATTATGCGCAACCTCCAATCGAAGTTAATGCGAAAATGATCGTACTCCTTTTCCCACCTTCTCAGTTACGAGATAGAGTGCAGATCGAGGATGCGATGAAGCAAGGTTTAATCGACCGGGGAGAGAGCGACCCGAAGGACATTCAACCGCATAATAACAAGCGAGGCTGAGTGGCGCCGCCAACACAAGGACTTCGGAGGTCGGTATGGTCACCACCACTCCCTTTCTCAACTAAGGCCCATGACGGCCACACCTTTCGAGACCTCGGGAGCGATAGCAAGCCCCGAGATATCAATCCAGAGGCCAAAGAACCTTCAGTCTACTATATATGCCCCTGTCCAAGGCTCTGGGGGTGTTAATCAGGAAGAAGCATCTGACACCCCTAGAATCGAGGCCACTACCGAATCCACTCCCCCCTTCCCACAACCCAGCCAAATCTTGTGCGTGCCACCGCTGACATGGCCATGATCTGAATCAATGTTTAAACTCGTCACGAGATTCAGGTCCTCATTGACAAGAATATCATCGTATCTCCCGAAAGACCCAACGTCACAACTAACCCACTCCCCGCACATAACCGAGTTCCACCACCCAAAAGAGCCAACCTCATCAAGCTGGGGTCGTTTCCTCACGATCCTAGTATCTATATTACTCCTCTCACCTACCTAACCGGAGGTGATCCTTCCTGATTATCGACTTGTGCATGTTGGACACCTTCACAACCCAATCCCGAGCAGAGGTGGTGACCTCCGAAGATGGAGCAGGCGGGTTTGAGGAGAGCGAATTGGTGAGTCAGGATGGCACACCTGGGAATTGTCTTTGGAAGAGCTTATGATCAAGCGGATATATCTTATCGATGAGCGATCTGGTGAGTGTGAAATTTGCGAAAAAAGTGAATTGTGCATGATTCGGAGACGGACTAGAACAAAGGGCGATGATGATCGACAAGTGGAAGAAGATTTTGCTAACCTCCAGTTCTTCAACGACCAAGAAGCAGGGGATACAACAATCAATTGGTTTGAATATGAGGAGTCGGTAGAAATTACCGGGTGGTTAGATGACCAACCAGATGTTGTGGAAATTCAGCCAGAGCAAGGCCCGGCAGGGGCAGGAGTATCGATGATGGGCGGAAGGGCCGAGAGTCAGAATGAATTGCCGGAGAGCGCCGGTACAAAGAATTTCGCTCGGGATCAAGATATTGTGAAAACCGAACAACAAACCCTATTAACACAGGAGGAGCAAGAGAAGAAGTGGAATTCTGAGAGAATCCGGAAAGCCAAGAACCATGAAGGGGTTGAAAGTGCTGTGAGCACAAGAGCAGGACATGCTGTGAGCATATGGGATGAAAGTACCGAGAGTACAAACTTGCTAGAACCAGATAGGTGTCTGTTGAACGTTAGTGGGATGTGGTGGGAAGACGATGACTTATGTCTTGCCCACACGGATGAAGATTGGGCAGGTGCTCAACCATATGATACTTGGTACCTCGATGAGGTGGACCACATGACCAGGAGTGGGCGGTATTTCAAGCCCCTACACCTTGACCAACCTGAGACATCTGGGAAAGATAAAAGGCGTAAAGAGAGAGAAGCAAATTGAAGAAGAAGGCATCTTGAGACAGTTAAAAGAAAATCTGAGATATCTCCATCCGGGATCGCTTATGGCTTCAAGGGTGCCTGACAGTGTCCTATCCGCTATGGACAAGGCCAAACTCTCCATCGAAACTACGCCAGAGCAGCTGGTTGGGCTGGTTTTTCCGGGAGGAGGTTCCCCGGCATTAACCTTTTCAGACAAGGAATTGTCGCCTGAGGGCGTGAATCATAACAAACCTCTCTACATCTCCGTGGAGTGTAGAGATAAGTGGATACCGGTGGTACTTGTTGATACCGGGTCTGCTATCAATGTCTGCCTAGTCAGAACGGCATATGCAATCGGGTTAAAACCCGCAGACTTCATACCAACCACTCAGGTGATCAGAGCTTATGATAATACCAGTAGAGAAGTGATGGGGACTGTCAAGGTTCAGACCCAGGTTGGTCCAGGACAACACAACATTGAATTTCATGTCTTGGACGTTCCCGCAACCTTCAACTTACTCTTGGGGCGGCCGTGGTTGCACCAAGTGAAAGCAATCTCTTCCACTCTGCACCAGATGTTGAAATACCCTCACGGGAAGGGGGTTGCAATTGTTTTCGAAAATTCATCCATCCATCCGCCGCCAGAAGTGTATACGCCAGTTTTGGAAATCGAGCACGGCACGGAGGATGTGTTCTTATCAGGGTTCACTTTGGCAGAGGTCCGGGTAGTGCAGAATATTATGGCTGTGAATGTAGGTGTGTACGTCAGTGCCCAATCCGTCTACCTCATGAACAAGCTACAACATATTCCCGGGATGGGATTAGGAAGCGGCGGAAAAGAGTTGCATTGGCGGTGCCACACAACCCGCATACCTTTGGATCGGGTTATCGCCCACCAAAGAGGAATTTGGGTGAGGAAAGGAAAGAAATGGCCGCGAGCGAGGCGAAGCGGTGGGAAGCCTTTTGACTTAATGCAGGCCCATCCAGGTACCTCGAGCAGACGCCGTCCGGGAGGGGGAGGACTTTCCATTTTGCGACTTCCTAGAGCCATGGTTAAACGCGGAGAAGAAGCGTGCAGGTTTGAAATCTTTTCGACACGCAACTATCCGGGGATAGCGTTGCCCGCAGGCGACAGACCCAACAAGCGAGGTTGAGTAGAATAAGGCGATGGATCCCGAGGGCCAGAATTGGAAATGGGGTAATGGCATGTCTCCTCTCGATCCTCCGTCGACCAAGAGTGGTTGGGGATAACCGTGGTTTCCATGATTGGGGATGAAAGCAGTGCGAGCCGACCAGACTATCTTGGATGCATCAATCGCACCCTCTCACTTGGCGATGCGATGAGGATTTTACGTCGGCGGCAAGATTCGGAGTAGTGGCGAATCTGATTCCACTGAGTCCTGTGAGTCGGAATCAGGTTCCAGCTCGACTGAGTCTGAGTCTGGTACTCCTGGGGATGTTAACCCGGATGCCACAGTCCTGTCCAGGTCATCTTTTTCCTTTTCATTTGAGTCTGTTGTAACCGATGAATTGGATGATTTGGATGTGCCTAATGAGAATGAACTATCTGTGGTTTCTAAGTACTTTTCTGTGCCCCTAATTTATTGCATTAATTCAGACTTTCAAAACTTTGATCAAAACGACGAGGACGAAGTTCCTCCGGTTTTACAACGTTTAATTGAGCAAGAGCAAGAGAGATTTGTTAAACCATTAATGGATGAAATCATTACCGTGAACATTGGTACTGAGGAGGACCATGGTGGTCAGATCGGGTCCACGTTGTCTTCAGAGGAGCGAGCGCTTAGTCGCTTTATTAAAAGATATCAAAGATGTTTTCGCGTGGTCCTCGAAGACATGCCCGAATCGATCTAAGATTGTGCAAGATCGGATCCCCCTTGACCCGAGGCCGACACATCAGCGAAACTTCGGAAGGATCCGCCCGGATTGGGCTCTTAAGATTAAGGAAGAGGTCACCAAGCAAATCGACGCAGGCTTCCTGCTGGTATCTGAATATCCGAATTGGTTGGCCAACATTGTTTCGGTGCTGAAGAAAGATGGTAGGATCCGGGTGTGTGTAGACTTCAGGGATTTGAACAGAGCTAGTCCGAAGAACGAGTTTCCCTTACCGCACATCGATGAGTTGGTAGATTTCACAACAAGGCATGCATTACTCTCATTCATGGATGGCTTCTCAGGATACAACCAGATAGTAATGGCGCCGGAAAGGCGAGAAAAATCGCATTCACCACCCCGTAGGGAACATACTGCTAGCGGGTAATGCCGTTTGGATTGAAGAACGCTGGAGCTACTTATCAACGAGCCGCGACCACAATACTACATGATATGATCCACAAAGAGGTTGAGGTGTATGTGGACGACATGATTGTCAAATCCAAAGAAAGAGAGGGCCACTACACCGCCTTGCACAAGTTTTTCCAAAGGATCAGGGAATTCCGGTTGCGGCTAAACCCTCAGAAATGTACGTTTGGTGTTACAGCGGGGAAAATGCTAGGGTTTTTGATTACACAAAGGGGCATCGAGGTCGATCCTTCCAAAATCAAGGCCATCCTAGAAATGCCACCACCAAGGACTGAAAAGGAGGTGCGAGGCTTTCTGGGTAAAGTGCAATTCATAAGACGGTTTATTTCAAAATTAACCTTGACTTGTGAACCACTTTTTGGCCTTCTCAAGAAAGGAAAGAAGTTCCAATGGGACGGTCGATGTCAAGTTGCATTTGAACAGATCAAAGAATATCTATAGAACCCACCCGTTTTATCGCCACCAGAACCGGGGAAACCGTTGATTTTGTACCTATTAGTGACTGAAACTACAATGGGCTGCATGCTCGCCCAAGAATCAGAAGATAAGGTGGAAAAAGCCATCTATTATTTGAGCAAAAAGATGCTGGAGTATGAGACCCGATATACACCGCTGGAAAAGGCTTGCTTGGCTCTGGTATAGGCTACCAGGAAGCTGCGGCACTACCTGTTAGCTTACTCTGTAATGTTGGTTTCGCGACTTGATCCCATCAAATATCTCTTCGAGAAACCGGTAACTTCTGTAGGCTAACTCGTTGGTTGCTTTTGCTCTCGAATTTGATCTCACGTCGTGATGTGCAAGTCGATGAAAGGAAGAAGCGATGGCGAGTTCCTTGCCGACCACCCGGTTGAGGGGGATGAAGCGGTCGAGTACCTATTCCTGGATGAATCAATTCTGCATATCGACGAAGAAACTTGGACGATGTACTTTGACGGAGTGTCAAATCAACATGGGTATGGGATAGGAGTGTTGCTGATAGCACCCGACAATTCCCGTATCCCTCTAGTCTTCAAACTCTGATTCAAAGTCTCGAACAATGAAGCAGAATACGAGGCATGTATTGCTGGTCTAGAAGCAGCCCTGGAACTAGGGGCAAGACGATTGGACGTTATTGGGGATTCGAACCTTGTTGTGTCTCAAGCTAAAGGAGACTGGAAAGTGAAAGAGGAAAAGATGATGATGTATCACCAAACCTTGGATTTGCTGATTCCTCGGTTTGAAAAGCTAAGTTTTACTCATCTACTAAGAGAGAACAACAGGTTCGCAGATTCTTTAGCAACTCTATCTTCTATGATAGACATCCCGTGTGGAGTCCGAATGCGTCCGGTCATCATTGACCAGAAATTTGCACCTGCCTATGAGTCGATTGCAGCCATAGATGAAGTTCAGGACGAGCACCCCTGGTATTACGACATCTGGAACTTCTTGGAGAAAGAAGCATACCCACCGGGGGTAAATGCTAAAGATAAGAGGGCGATCAGAAGAATGGCAGTTCAGTTCATCATCTGCGGGGGTAAACTGTATAAACGAGGTCATCTGGGAATGCATAAACTGTGCGTTGATGCCGAAGAGTCAAAACGTCTGATGGAAGCCATCCACGGGGGTGAATGTGGTGCACACATGAATGGGGTAATGTTGGCACGGAAGATCCTTAGACAAGGTTATTACTGGTCCACCATGGAGGAGGATTGTATTGGCTTCGTCCGGCGATGTCACAAGTGTCAAATTCATGCAAATCGCATGAACATCCCGCCATCAAAGCTGTACAACATGACTTCGCCATGGCCGTTTTCTGTCTGGGGAATTAATGTAATCGGAGCTGTTATGCCAAAGGGGTTGAGTGGGCATGAGTTCATCTTGGTAGCGATAGATTATTTCACAAAGTGGGTTGAGGCCCAATCTTATGCAGTGTTGAAGGCTTCGCACGTAGCAAAATTTACCAGAAACAACATTATCTGTCGCTACGGAGTCCCAAATGAAATCGTTTCAGACAATGGTTCCCACTTCAAAAAGGAGGTGATTGATTTGTTGGAGAAATACAATGTGGCTTTTCATAAGTCGTCTACTTACCGGCCACAAACCAACGGAGCAGTTGAGGCCGCCAACAAGAACATCAAGCGCATACTACAGAAGATGGTGGAAACCTATCGGGACTGGCCAGATAAGCTGCCGTTCGCTCTGTGGGGCTACAGGACCTTGATCAGAACTTCTACTGGGGCGACTCCGTACTCATTGGTTTATGGGATGGATGCCGTTCTGCCTATTGAGATTGAGGTCCCGTCATTACGAGTATTGGCCGAGTGCCAGATAGCCGAGGCAGATTGGCAGCAAAACAGATTTGAGGAACTCATGCTTTTCGATAAAAGGAGGTTGAAAGCACTGTACCACATCCAAGGTTATCAACGCAAAATCGCCCGGGCTTTTAACAAGAAGGTTAAGTCCAGGAATTTGAAAGAAGGAGATTTGGTACTCAAAGACAACCGAGCTCCCATCCACGATCCAAGGGGCAAGTTCAGACCCAATTGGACTGGTCCCTATGTTATCAAGTCAATCTGGTCAGGTGGAGCTGTGGTTCTGATGGACTTAGATGGCTTAGAGTTTTCCCAACCGATCAATATGGACAAGTTGAAGAAATATTACCCCTGAGAGGCTCGCTAGGCCGAAAACCCGAAAGGGCGACCTAGGCAAAATTCAGAGCATAAAAAATTTGAAATTATAAAAACTGAGCTCGCAAGGTTGAAAATCCGCAAAGGGCGGCCTTGGCAAAAGTTAGAGCGCAAAAGGAGAGTAAAAATACCCGAGCGAACCCAAGCCTGAACTACGTAAG
Organism: Camellia lanceoleosa; assembly: GCA_025200525.1. Lineage (NCBI taxonomy): Eukaryota > Viridiplantae > Streptophyta > Magnoliopsida > Ericales > Theaceae > Camellia > Camellia lanceoleosa. Next base: position 2,655,642 of record CM045767.1, on the reverse strand, counting down.
GCTTGATTCCCATCTATGGGATACGTAGGCAGCTTCATCCTGAAGTTCAGCCCCAATCTTTTCCTCGATCAACTTTGTCCATTTGATCATTTCAGTCATCTCTATTCATCAGCATATATCGTGATCTCCAGTACAGTGTTACTCAGACTAAGGGTAACTTTTCATTGCAATGAAGTGTTGCGGCACCATCAAGACTAGGGGCAACTTTCCTTTGCTATGAATCGCCGAGGCATTTTTCAAACCAGGGGCAACTTTTCAGTTGCTAGGATCCGGGGTTGTGCATCTCAGTGACAGATCTCAGGCGTGTCCAGTTCTGATCCATATCGAAAATAGTTTTGAAAAGTTTTAATAAAAGTTGACTTTGTCCAAATTAATCTTTTCACAACTAAGACCATTTTTGGACCAAAAACGGAGAATTTTCAGTACCACAACCTTCAATTTCATAGATTTCAAAATAGAGTTCTCTTACTCTTACATACAATTGAAGTTGCTTTCTTTTTATTACACTCGTAACGAAAACTTGAAAGTACTAGTAAAGCAATAAATCTGGGGCATAGTCAAGTCAGGTGTCCCTGCGCCCCCTCCCAGAGCTGGTTGAAGCCTCTGATGCCAACCTAGGCCCAACCTGTGCTTCTTCATTGAGCCAATCCCAGCATTCATCAGACAAAGTGCAACCAAAAGTGGGAGCAGGAGCCAAGAGTTCTCTGATTCTCCATGCTGCGGCCTGCCGAGCTAGCTGTGCGCCTCGAACCGGAAATGTAGCCGGATACTCAATCCCCTCTGGTGGGCAAGTCTGATCATGGCGGCAGCGCGAGAATCTGGAATGGGAAATAGAATACCAGATGAGTCAAGCCGATCGATCGAATCGACTGCGGACATCTTTGTAGCTCATTCTTGGGAGATTGAGCCACAGACAACGCCACGTAATGCGATCTGCCGACAAGTTGCACATCCATTCAAACCACCATCCCTCATCAGGGGCATCGACTAGACGTTGTCGAAAGAAGTAACCATGCGGCCGAAAAGCGTGGCAAGAGTCCACAACTTGTAATTTATCCATCAACCATATCTGGGGAGGGATGAAAAATGAGAGAATAAAGAATGGAGAGATGTGCGATGAGAGAAGAGTAAGATAAGGGTTTTGTGAGAAAAACCGAGCCCGAGGGTCGAGTGATGTGAGCAAAATACACATGTGAGCTTGGGTGGAAAACATTACCTGCAGCAGTAGTGGACTCCCTGCGAACCTGGTTGTCTCCCGGCAGTGGAAAGCATCCAAGCCCATCAGTGTCTCGGCCAGAGTCATGGCAATGCAACTCTTCCCCTCTTTCAAGCCTTGAGCAATTTCAATCAGACGGGCGCCGGACCCTCCAAAGCTTGAGGCAAACAGAAAATGAGATAATAGGCACAAACAGAGAGCATGTCGTCGGAAGCCTTGCCAATGATGGTCGCTGCAGTCACCAGCATCGGAGAATCGGTAAATCAAGCTTGGGATATCCAACATTCCGTTACCAATCAGGGATCGAGCATCATGTGCGTTGAGTCCGCACATCCGCCCTAAAGTTTGGGCATAGCCAAAATTGAGTTGGGGCAAGATTTCCTCACCTCGCTCGGATTCTATCAAGATTTGAAAATCTTCAAAAGTAGGACATACCTCTTGCCCGCCGAAGCTAAAGACATGCGTCACCGGGTTCCAAAACCTTGCCGCGGCATGGAGGAAAGGAAGGTGTAGCGGAGTCCGGCCCAGCGTGAATAGTGCATTTAAGCCGAAACCCCGGAAGTTCAACTTTTCCGAGCCGTCTAGAGAAGAGATCCAAGATGTGAGATTTTCTGCGAGAAATGCCTCCATTTTTGTGAGAAACGGTGATGAAATAATTAAGTTCCAAGGCTGGGGCTTTTATAGGGGGGTAAAACACTATTTAAAGGACACGTGTCAAAATTCTGGGGGTTGCGGGAGAGGTGGCCGGCCGGCCATCTATTCTAGTAGGCCGGCCACCCTCTAGTCTCCAGATGCAAAATATGTTCGGCCACGCATTGGTCCTGTTTTGCCCTCCGGAAGGAAGTTTGAGGCATTTCTAGGCATCGGGAACATCGAAGGCCTCCATTTCTCTCAGTTTCGGGTACGTTCCATCATCCAGACCGTCCGTCCGAAGTACGCTTAGTTGTATTTTTGCTTATCGAGTTGTTGTTTTGCTTGTCGAGTTGTTGCTTTGTTTATCAAGTTGTAAATTTTGTCGAGCTGTCGCATTTTGTGTTTTGAGTGGTTACTTTTTGTTTACACAATTTTGTTAAGTCTTGTTTGTTGAGTCGTTAACATTGTTGTACTCTGCTTATCGAGTTGTAAACTTGCTAAGATTCTGTTATTTCTTAGTGAGTCGAGTTTTTGATTTGTTGCGTCAGTTTATTACTTGACCCGGTAAATACACAAGGCACATTTTCATTTAATTCCATTTTGTACAAAATGATGCGATGCGATGCTAAGAGTTTCAATTACAAACGCTTTTTCAAAAGCTGTTTCATTCCATCATGTTTTACAACAACAAAATAAAGGTACAAGTTTTACAGGAAATAAAACTGCCTAACAATATGCAAAGTGCTACAAACTACTAGCAAAAAGCAAAATAAAGCAGGAAATAGCATCAATATCCTCGGGAGCAGGAATGGGGAGGCCGTCTCATCCTCTTCTGCGGGACAACCTCTGCACCATCATCACCATCCGGGTCAGAGCTGTCATCATCCGGATCCCCCTCAGCCTCGTCTCTGCTCCCGGAACCAAGACCGGAGCCTTCCTCCCTAGCAGATATCTCTGACTCACGGTCTGCGACCTCCTCCTCCTCCTCAATAATGGGTGTCCTGCGTCTGCGAAACGACCCTGCTCCTCGAGCTCCTCGAAAAGGCCTAGATGGCCCAGCTCCTTGAGAAGGCCGGGATGGCCCAGCTCCTCGAAAAGGCCCGGATGGCCCAGTACCATGAACAGGTCCAGTACCTCGACCCCCCTGAGAAGGCCCGGGTGGCCCGGCCTGCGACAGAGCATACACGGGAGGCATCTGAAAATGAAAAGTTCAAATACATCAGTTCAAATATGAAAAGCAGATGCAAGTACAATATGCGAGTGGGTGTAACAAGCCCGCGAGGGACCTCGCTACAGTTCGGACTCGATTTTGTCGCGGTTCCAAATCTTGAACCAAAGAGTCCAAATCCGGCAAATCGTTTTTGAGAAAAATAGATTTTTTGAAAGAAGTGCCAAACATGGACTGCTTTGCCAGATAACAGAGTCGCCACCTAAATATTTTTTTAAAATGGGAAATTTAGGAAACCCTAACTCGGTGCCAAAGGCCACGTGTCCGTCATCACCAAAGTTGGCTCGGGAACTTGGGTACGATTGGGGAAGGTCACATCGTGAGCACCCCCGCTCGCCCGATCAAAGACCGGCCTCTACTAACCATGATATCTATTTTTGAAAACTTTGTGAGTTCTTATTCCGGTTATTAGCCTAGGTTACTATGTGATGCGCACAGCATACAAGTATAGACTGAATCGCCTGAATTGGAACTGAACATCTCATGTTTGTTTGTTTGAAAATGGTTTGATGGCGCTACCCGCAAGTAGGCTAAGACGCGGATTTGCCACCCTCGGGTGGGCTTAGAAAACATGATTTTGCCACTATCTAGTGGGCTTGAAACAAACAGTCAATGAATTGTCCCAATTCAGATAACTCAACCTCCATCCATAGGCATTCAAGGCAGTTATATCACATAAGCATTTAGCCTCATGGCAAGCATGCTATCATGGCAGACACTCACACGCATGCAAGGATGCTAAAGCATAAAACTCACCGAGTACTCCAAGCCAAAACAGAAAACTGATTAGAAATCATGCATGATCCTAAGTATACAGCGATGCCTAATGCAACACATGCAAAGATGCAAACTATACCAGCTCGGCTGTCCTAAACATGGCATGTGAAATGCAACAACTAACACGTATTCAATTTGGAATTAAAATACAAATGTAGTTTGTATGATCTTGTAGAGCATGCGTGCAAAACAGATGAATGATGCAAACATGCTGTCATACTGTATGCTAATTGAAATATGCCCTATATCTAACCATCGTAAGTGGGTAAATAAAAGGGAGAAAGACGTGGGGTTGGAAAACATACATCACACTCACACACCCTTATTACAATTATGCCCTCGCGCAGAGGGTCCGAACAAAATAATAATACAGTCCGAAATGAAAGAATAATACAGTCCGAAATAAATACAAATTCCTAATTAATTTACAAATTAACTAAGAAAGCTGTAAACTGGCACGCAGGCCAGGGGGGCTGCCTCGATTCTGACGAATGATGCATGTTGGGCTGTCTCGGCGCTGAAATCCACGACGATGCCCCGATTAGCCTCTGTTTGCACTTTTTCTTGAAATGCGTGCCAAGTCCCGAAAAATTGCTGATTCTTCATTTTGCTGCAACAGAGAGCAGGAAAGGGGCATAGCAATGTATTTCACAAATATATGCATGCCTCGATCCTCGTGCCACCAATCACGCATATCGATGCATGATGGCCGAGGAATCGGATTGCACAACTCAATATAGGGTGAATGCATATGAATGCTACAACAAAACCTAACTCCATCATGGGTAATCCGGAGTGTCGGTGACTTGGGAATTGAGACCCGTTCCGTCACTCGGAGTACGAAACGTGCCTCGTTTCCCGTGCCCGGGCTACTGCCTATCCCGAACACAATGCAATATGCATGACATGCATGAAATGCAGCTAATATGCCATCCTAATATACACAATGCTATGAAAATGAGATGCCTCGAAATGCGTGCACGCGGGCACGCAAATCGAGGCGATGATCCCAAGGCATGAAATGGCATACGCGATGCAAATGGACTTACACTAACATGAGTGGACCTCAGCCACACTCACATCAGAGGCCGGCGAATGAAAAGAAGTGCCTCGAAATGTGTGCACACGGGCACGCGAATCGAGGAATGCATGAAATGGCATACGAAATTTAATGATGGGCTTACGCCAACATGAGAGAGCCTCAGCCGCACTCACATAGGCTGCCGAGAGATGAAAATTAGGCGCCTCGAAATGCGTGCCCACGGGCACGCAAACCGAGGCATGGCATACAGGCATGAAATGGCATGCGAATGAGATGCGATATATGGCATATGGAAAATGCAAACTTCAGCAGCTAAAATGATGCACAAATAGCCCCCGAATTATGACAAAATTACACCCGATGCCCGAAATGCAATGTTATGTACCCGAAACGGCTTACAGCCCTACTAAACATGCACAATATGGACATAACATGTATAACAGTAGCAAGGCAGCCCCTAAACTAACATTTTTTCAGTATAAAGCAAGACCAAACAATGATCACAAGTATGGTAAAAATAGCTTGCAAAAATGGGAGAAAAGAGGAGAATTACAAAGCAAGTGGTATCTACAATGCTCAAAATGAAAAACATAGTTCTACAACATTAAAGAGGGGCCAAAAATATGCACATTTACAAGAGATGACATCCCCCAATTCAGTATGTAGATAGGCTAAACATAGCATGCAAAAGGATGAGCCAACAAAGGCTATAACATGAGGTACCAAAAGCACGCATCAAACAACCTTGGACCCTTAACAAAACATGAAGAATGGGTCATTTTAAGATACTTTCTAAGCCTGATTAAGGCTAAAAACAGAAGCCAAGCAAGCCTAACAAAGCATGCAAATTAATGAACCAAATAGGGAGTACAACATGAAGTACTAAAAGCATGCGCCAAATGGCCTAAGACCCTTAACAAAACATGATGAGAAGGCCAAAAAAAGGCTCTTTCTAAGCCTGATGAAGGCTCAAAACAGAAGCCAAATAAGCTCAAAGGGGCATGTCAAATAGGAGTAGAACATGAATTCAAAGCAAGTGGCATGTAGAGCATGAAAACCAGGTTGAGCCCTTCTTCAATGTTGAATAGGGGCTCAAAATAAGCATAATATAAGTTCATGAGATGCTCCAAATAAAATCACAAATAGGCCAAATAAACCATGCAATTTTACGGAAAATATGGAGGATTACAAAGCAAGTGCATGATAGAGCCATCAACCATGATGGAGCCCTTCTTCAATGTTGAAGAGGGGCTCAAAATAGGTCCATTCACAGTTTATAATAGGCTCAAAATCAGATCACTCATAAGTCAAATAAAGCATGCAAAATAATGGCATGAAGAGTGATATTGAAAGAGGTGTGTCATGGAGACACCAAACAGAGTTGAGCCCTTCTACAAAGTTGTAGAGGGGCTCAAAATAAGCCTAAAACCAGTAGGGTTCAGAGCCCAAAACAGAGAGAAAGTAAGGTAAAAAAGTGAAGCAAAAAAGTGCTAGAAAAAGGGAAATGAAGACTTACCCTTGAAGACAAGTCTTTTGATGCTTCTTGGCTTGAATTTGCTGGTCCTTAGCCTCTGAAAAATCCTTCTTTGCTGCTGGAATGGAGGTGGTGATGGTGAGGCTTAGGGTTGATGAAGAAATGAGCTAGAGACTTGAAGCTTTTTAGGATTTTTGGCTATGGAAATGGAGGTTTTGGAAGAGAGGCTCTTGAGATGAATTTTTGTAACCCTAGGGAAGGAGCTGTCCAGCCCCTTAAATGGACCAAAAGGGGTGTAAAAGGGGAGGGAAATGCACCCAAGCTTTCCCTCCCAAAATATCCCCCGGAGGGCTGAGATATTTTGAAAAGCAGCTGGACAGCTGTAAAGTGGCCAAAAGCAGAAAGCTGGCCGGCCAGGTGGCTTTCTGGAAGGTGGCCGGCCGGCCACCCCAACTGGTCGGCCAGCCACTCCCCCTGGCCGGCCGGCCATGGCCAAAAATGGGACAAAAAAATTGCTGGCCGACCACCATGTTTTAGGGTCCTCCCAGGTGTGTAGAATAAGGCCCCAGGGTTGGAACTTGGCAACTCTGAAACAGGAGTCACAACATTGAACTTGAAGGAGAGGTTCAAAAATGAAAATGACAATTACTGGCCGACCACCACTTTTTGGTGTCCTCCCATGTGCCCTCATCACAAATATGTAGTCCCGGCTTGAAGAAAATATCCCCAGGGTGTTTAACATTGGCCTAGAAGTGAGCAAAACGGGCGCCGGAGGAGCGAAATTGGTTTTTTGGAACAATTACTGGCCTCCCACCCTCCAGTGATCTTCTTGTTGCTAAAACAGAGGTACCTGCCAAAATTGAACAAAAACCGATGCAAAATGAATGCTCGGGGCCCAAACCGTGAGGTTCGGGGTTCCGAAAATGGGCTGCAGGCACCGAAAGTGGCATACGGCCGCGAAGTGGGTACCAGAGGCCCCAGTGTCCCTCGGAATGACAAAACAGAGGCACCTGCCAAAAATGAACAAGAACTGATACAAACTGAAAGCTCGGGGCCAAAACCGGACAGTTCGGGGTCCCGAAAACCGGCTGTAAGCACCGAAAGTGGCGTACGGCCACGAAGTGGGTACCAGAGGCCCCAGTGTTCCTCAGAATGATAAAACAGAGGCACTTGCCAAGAACCAGAGAAATCGGAGATGGTTGGGCGGTCCCGAACCGAGGCACACGGCCTGACAGTCCCGAAAACCGGGAACCGAGCTCCGAAATGGGAAAAATGGCCTACGGGCACGAAAAGTAGCCCACGGCCACTGAGAGATAGTCTACAGGACCACTCCCTCCCCTTAGGAAAGAAAACAGAGAAAACCGAGCTTGGTTCGCAAACCGAGGCAAGGCACAGGAGAAAGTTCGGAAGTCCGGAGGTAGGGCCTGCGCGACTCGAGACTTCGAGCGAGCACAAGATGCAACATCATAGCGCTTAACCGTGACATCGAGTCTTAAGGTCGGTCAAAAATGGGGTGTCTGATTGCCCCTCTTTGTAACTTCGGAAGTCAAGAAGTGACGGGAGTGAATGTCAAAGCCCAGAGACGACCCATTTTTGACAAGGCCGAAGACTTAGACAATCATACAAGATGAACAGAGATATGTGTGCCCGCAGGCGTGCCTTCAGGCAAAAGAGGGCAAAATGCAAATGATAGGCACGGAGCTAGGAGATTATGCAAGTGCAGCAAGCTCTAATGAAACAAGTATTGACAAATAGATGCAACAGTTTTAAGCAAGAATGCAAAGTAACAACTACATTTCATGCAGTTAGGAGTGCGGAGAATCATTCAATTCTCATCGCGTCTCACACGGAGAAGATACGATACCTGCGCGATTCGTCTGGTCGCACCAGCCTCAAATGAACCGTACAAACAATATTGTGCCTGCAAAATAGAGAAATTCAACAAGAACAATATGCCAACAACATATATTCAATGCGATTCCTATGATTCCAAGAGTTGGACACACACAGTGCCGGCGAATGAATGCAACGCAATGTGAGAAAAGATAATGCGTGACAACGCATGTTTAAGCACAGAAGTATTATACATCAAGAAATCATGCATGACAATGCAAAATATTCATGAGAATGCAAATTACATGCAAAACAATGCAAAATGAGCATAAATCAGGGTGCCGCTTGTTCGCAACAACGAAAGCCGGGAACGCATTTCGGTGAAGGCAACTTGATCGCGGCCTTTGATTCACCTCCCGGAGAGGTCACAACATATTTAAAAAGGATACACTCTGATTTTGATGAATAATGATGAGACACATGTCTGAAATTGCAGTTGAAGTTCCGGTGGAGCAATTCGGCGCCAGAAAGTGCACTTTTCTTGAACTTTTTCAGGTCCTGGGAACTCCGATTTTCCTCAAAATTTGCAGAGAGGTAGGGGAGGGGGTGGGGACCACCAACGGCCAGCCCATTTCCCTAGGAGAGGCCATCGGCCAGGGGAGGAAAAGCTAATGGCCGGCCAGCCAGAAAAGGTGGCCGGCCGGCCACTGCCCAAAAGCAGGGGCATTTTGGTCATTTTTCCCATTTCTATATATACACACCTCCATTCAATCCGAAATCACACCCAAAGTTGTGAAAACTCCTTCCCTTGCTCCCTAGACCATTTTCTCCTTCAAATTGGCACTTTATACGCGCCCTCCGGCCTTCCACGCAAGTTGTTTTTGCGAAATCTTCCAGCGTTAAGCACTTTGAGCCGACTAAATTTTGATTCCGGGGCGTCTCTTCTCATTTTCACCACTTGAGGTAAGTTTGTCTCAATATTTGGAAAATTTTCCCGGGAGTTGACTTTTGTTGACTTTTCATTTCCCGAGAGTTGACGTTTTGTTGACTTTTTCCAATTTTGGCTCATTTTTGCTTCTCTTTGCAGGTTTCTTGACATGGCGGGTCATTTCCCTCACGGTGGAGGTTTTCCGAGTGCCGGAGACGATTTCGACATTATGACATTGCCCCCGAGGGTTCGCCTTTTTGTTCCCGATCGATACGCCCCAGCGGTACATAGGCTTCCGCGAGCCACTTTTCGTCATTTCACCGAGTTCAACGATCGGGTACCAGGGGATCTCCTTCTGCGAGAGCCGGAGCAGCACCTCTCCCACGATGCAGAGGTATTTTACTTCATTTGCCGTATCTTTCGTGCATTTTGTACCTTTGCCATGCTTAGACACACAGTTTAGCTTATGACGTAGTACTTGCATCCTGAGCATGTGACTTAAACACTTGAATTTCGTGAACACCCGGCACATTGAATAATTGTGAATGCACAGTACACATTAGTTAGAAATTGAACACACGGCTCAAACATTGATTCACCGAACACACAGCCCGAAGTTGAAAATGAGCACACAGCACATACCGACTAAGAGTAGAACACACAGTCCCAAAACTCAGATTTACTGAACACGCAGCCCAGATTTGAAGCGAACACACAGCCCACTGATCAAGAGTAGAACACACAGCCCTAAACTCTGACTTACTGAACACGCAGCCCAGATTTGAAGTGAACGCACAGCCCACTGATTAAGAGTAGAACACACAGTCCCAAACTCAGATTTACTGAACACGCAGCTCAGATTTGAAGCGAACACACAGCCCACTGATCAAGAGTAGAACACACAGCCCTAAACTCTGACTTACTGAACACGCAGGTAGAACACACAGCCCTAAACTCTGATTTATTGAACCATGACCCAGTTGAAGTGAATGCATTGTACATCGATTAAGAGTAGAACACATAGTTCCAAACTCAGTTCTTGAACACGAGCCAGATTTGAAGTGAGCACGACAACATTTGATTAAGAGTAGAACACACAGTCCCAAACTCAGATTTACTGAACACGCAGCCCAGATTCGATGTGAACACACAGCCCACTAATTTTCTGAAATTTGAACACGCAGCCCAAATACCAAATTTACTGAACACGCAGCCCAGATTCGACGTGAACACACAGCCCACTAATTTTCTGAAATTTGAACACGCAGCCCAAAACACTTCATTTGCAGCTCACTTTCACTTCATTAGCACACAGCTCATTTTCACTTCATTTGCTGATACATGCATTCATTCTAAATGCAGGCTGGCTCTCGCACAGTGCGAGGATATGGCTCCACTGCCGCGAGGGAGTGGTATGCTGAGCTTCCGGAAGCTGTCCGAGACTTGGTTGACTTTGCAGGATTCGGACCATTCTGCAGGGGGTTATCTCACTGTCTTATCAGTAGGACATTATTTGCTGCTCTGGCGGAGAGATGGTGGGACACCACCAATTCTTTCCATTTTTCTGCGACCGGGGATATGACCATGACCCCGCTGGACTTTGCTGTACTCACCGGCCTAGACATAGGCGGTGGACCCATTCCCTACGACGAAGATATGGGTCAGTGGGAGGCTGCTTGGATGCATCTATTGGGGGCACTCCCGCCTGTAGACAGAGCTTCCGGGAGGGTTCGGTATACTTGGTTTTCTTCCCATTTCCGGCGGCCACAGATGGAGCCTGAGTCTCCCGAGGAGGTCGAGCAGTATACCCGTGGTTTCCTCATGTTCCTCTTTGGCACCACTCTGTTTGCTGATAGAGGGAACATGGTCGGTCAGATCTCTTGAGTGCCCTAGTAGACCTATCACAGTCAATCGGTATGATTAGGCGTATGGCACAGCTACCCTTTATTGCTACATAAGTGATCTCTCACACGAGGACTTACTCGTGACTCTTGGAGAGCTTGGGAGGTACATTACATCCTCTTGATTTACATTTTGCCCTCATTACTTATTCACTTTGCACACGGCGCACTTTGCATTACAGATTACGCCTTTAGCACTTTGTATTCACATTCGCCTTTGCTTTTCTCGGCTATGGGTATATGCATATTTCCCCATTAGCCGGAGATGGAGGTGGCGGGACCTCCTATGACTCCGTTTTCATTGATGTTTGAGGGCGAGCACCTATCGAGGCCTCGAGACTCTTCTCTCTGCGACAAGATGCCGACCGTCTTGTGACAGGTATTTGAACTCTCGGTTCCTTTCATTTTCACCTTTGATGCTTTGTATTTCTTGATTTCGATTGATTTGTACTTTGGTTATCCGTAGATCACCGCAACCTGGCGATCTTTGGCGGCGATCTCGAGAATCGATTACCGGGAATCGACTAGTTCCCAAGATAGGTTCTTGCTCGAGGACGGTCGGCGGGGCTTGGTTCTGAGGAACGCTTTGGCGTCAGTGTGGGGTATGATTCTCGGGACCCTCTGCGTGCCTCCACCCACTATGCGGATGAAGCGGGCTTTCTCTTGAGGAGGTCACTAGGGACATGCAGGCAATCGATGCTTTATTACATCTTATTGAGGGAACTACGCCACCTATCGCCGCATATCGATGCCCCCTTGGACGGAGTCTGGGCTCCTGCTGAGGCCCTCTTGGCGCACCATCTTCGAGCTGTGCCCGTGCTGCAGACATCCCATCTTCTAGCAGGGCTAGTGCATCTAGAGGTAGAGGTAGTTCGATTCCTTCGATCCCTCCGACTCTCGATCATCCTGGATGGCCAGATATGCCGACTGAGTTGACGAGTTGGCAGTATGGGACTACTTCTCCGATTCCGATCCCTATGGAGCCTCCGATGCCTGGTCACAGATATGTCAGTGATCCTGACTCACCACCGGTATGTTCTACCATTTTTCATTTATCACACAGACATTTTGGCAGTTGCTTATTTATTGATGAGTTGAGCTTGTGTCTGCAGCCACCTCAGGAGTACATAGACCAGATGCTCGGGGTGGTGGCCTCACTTGAGGGGATGGTCCTGCGTAGAGAGGCACAGATGTCCATCATGGGCTTCCAGGTACCCTTCATCTCTCTTGCATTTATCATATCTGCGATGACATGCTGGTTTTAAACATCCTGTTGTATTGATAGGCTGTGTAGAACACATCTGGCACACACCCCACTCACATACTGTACTTGCACCTGCTTTTTATGTTTGAACTGATGTATTGCACTTTTCATTTTCAGATGCCTCCCGTATATGCTTCGACACGAGGTGGGCCACCCGGGCCTTCTCAGAGAGGTCGAGGTGTTAGACCTACTCGAGGTACTGGGCCCCGAGGAGCTGGGCCATCCAGGCCTTACCGAGGAGCTCGAGGAAGCGTGGTCGCTGCAGCCTTGAGGCACCCATTGTCGAGGATGAGGAGGAGGAGGTCGCAGACTGTGTGTCAGAGACATCTCCTTGGGAGGGAGGCTCCGGTCTTGGTTCCGGGAGCGGAGGCGAGGCTGAGGGGGATCCGGAGGATGACAGCTCTGATCCAGATGGTGATGATGGTGTAGAGGTTATCCCATAGAAGAGGATGAGAGGGCCTCCACATTCCCGTTCCCAAGGATATTGATGTTATTTCCTGCTTTATTTTACTTTTTGGCTAGTAGTTTGTAGCACTTTGCACATTGTTAGGCAGTTTTATTTTCTGTAAAACTTGTACCTTTATTTGGTTGGAATGAAACAGCTTTTGAAAAGATGTTTGTATTTGAAATTCTTAGCATCGCATCGCATCATTTTGCACAAAAATGGAATCGAATGAAAATGTGCCTCATGTATTTACCGGATCAGGTAATGAACCGACGTAACAAATCAAAACAAATCGACTCACTAAGAAATAACAGAATCTTAGCAAATTTACAACTCGATAAACAAAGTACAACAATGTTAACGACTCAATAGACAAGACTTAACAAAATTGTATAACCAAAAAGTAACAATTCAAAAACACAAAATGCGACAGCTCGACAAAACTTACAACTTGATAAACAAAACAACAACTCGATAAGCAAAACACAACAAAACGTACTCCGGACGGACAATCTGGATGATGGAACGTATCGAAAACTGATAGAAATGGAGGCCTTCGACATTCCCGATGCCTAGAAATGCTTCAAACTTCCTTCCGGCGGGCAAAACAGGACCAACGCGCGGCCGAAAACATTTTGCATTTGGAGACTAGAAGGTGGCCGGCCGGCCACTTCCCCCACAACCTCCAGAATTTTGACAAGTGTCCCTTGAATAGTGTTTTAGCCTCCTATAAAAGCCCCAGTCTTGGAACTTATTCATTTCATCACCTTTCTTCACAAAAATGGAGGCGTTTCTCGTAGAAAATCTCACATCTTGGATTTCTTCTTTAGATGGCTCGGAGAAGTTGAACTTCCGGGGTTTTGGCTTGAATGCACTATTCACGCTAGGCCGGACTCCACTGCATCTTCCTTTCCTCTATGCCGCGGCAAGGTTTTGGAACCCGGTGACGCACGTCTTTAGCTTTGGCGGGCAAGAGGTATGTCCTACTTTTGAAAATTTTCAAATCTTGATGGAGTCCGAGCGAGGCGAGGAAATTCTGCCCCAGCTCAATTTTAGCTATGCCCAAACCTTAGGGCGGATGTGCGGTCTTAATGCACATGATGCTAGATCTCTGATTGGTGATGGCATGTTGGATATCCCGAGCCTGATTTACCGATTCTCTGATGCCGGTGACCGCGGCAACCACTATTGGCAAGGCTTCCGGCAGCATGCCCTCTGCTTGTGCCTACTATCTCATTTTCTGTTTGTCTCGGGCTCCGGAGGAGCTAGCATCCGTTTGATTGAAGTCGCTCAAGGCTTGAGGGATGGGAAGAGCTGTATTGCCATGACTCTGGCCGAGACACTGATGGGCTTGGATGCTTTCTGCCGCCAGGAGACAACCAGGTTTGCGGGGAGTCCACTACTGTTGCAGGTAATGTTTCCCACCCAAGCTCACATGTATATTCACTCACATCACTCGGCCCTCGGGCTCGGCTTTTTCTCATAAAACCCTCATCTTACTTTTCTCTCATCGCACATCTCTCTATTCTTTATTCTCTCATTTTTCATCCCTCCCCAGATATGGTTGATGGATAAATTGCAAGTTGTGGACTCTTGTCCTGCTTACTCAGCCCGTGGCTACTTCTTTCGGCAACGCCTAGTCAATGCCCCTGATGAGAGCTGGTGGTTCGAATGGATGTGCAATTTGTCGGCGGATCGCATTGCTTGGCGCTGCCCTTGGCTCAATCTCCCGGCGATGAGCTACAGCATGTCCCGGCAGGTCGGGATTCGACTGATCGGCTTGACTCACTGTGTGTTCTATTTCCCATTCCGTATTCTGCGCCAGTTTGGCCGCGATCAGACTTGCCCACCGGAGGGGATAGAGTATCCGGCTACATTCCCAGTTCGAGGCGCACACTGCTCGTGAGCCGCAAAGATGGAGAGTTAGAGAGCTTCTGGCCCCTGCCCCTACTTTTAGTTGCACTTTATCTGATGAGTGCTGGGATTGGCTCAACGAGGAAGCACAGGTTGGGCCTAGGCTGGCATCAGAGGCTTCAACTAGCTCTGGAAGGGGGCGCAGGGGCACCTGACTGGACTATGCCCCAGATTTATTGCTTTATTAGTACTTTCAAGTTTTCTTTATGAGTGTAATAAAAAAGCAACTTCAATTGTATGCAAGAGCAAAAGAACTCCGTTTTGAAATCAATGAAATTGAAGGTTGTGGTACTGAAAATTCTCCACTTTTGGTCCAAAAATGGTCTTAGTTGTGAAAAGATTAATTTGAACAAAGTCAACTTTTATTAAAACTTTTCAAAACTATTTTCGATATGAATCGAATCGACACGCCTTGAGATCCTGAAATGTACAATGTCAATCCTAGCAACCGAAAGTTGCCCTAGTTTGAAAAGTGCCTTGGCAATTCATAGCAACGGAAAGTTGCCCTAGTCCGATGGTGCCGAACACTTCATGGCAACGGAAAGTTGCCCCTAGTCCGAATAGCACTGCATCGAGATCACGATAAATGCTGATGAATAGAGATGGCTGAGATGATCAGAATGGACAAAGTTGATCGGGGAAAAGATTGTGACTGAACTTCAAGATGAAGCTGCCTACGTATCCCAAAGCTGGGAATCAAGTCTTACGTAGTTCAGGCTTAGGTTCGCTCGGGTATTTTTACTCTCCTTTTGCGCTCTAACTTTTGCCAAGGCCACCCTTTGCGGGTTTTCAACCTTGCGAGCTCAGTTTTTATAATTTCAAATTTTCTATGCTTTGAGTTTTGCCTAGGTCGCCCTTTCGGGTTTTCGGCCTAGCGAGCCTCTCAAGGGTAATATTTCTTTAACTTGTCCATGTTGATCGGTTGGGAAAACTCCAAGCCATCTAAATCCATCAGAACCACAGCTCTACCTGACCAGATTGACTTGATGATGTAAGGACCAGTCCAATTGGGTCTGAACTTGCCCCTTGGGTCGTGGATGGGAGCTCGGTTGTCTTTGAGTACCAAATCTCCTTCTTTCAAATTCCTGGACTTAACCTTTTTGTTGAAAGCCCGGGCGATTCTGCGTTGATAACCTTGGATGTGGTACAGTGCTTTCAGCCTTCTTTCATCGAAAAGCATGAGTTCCTCAAATGCTTTTGTTTGCCGCTAATCCGCTGCTTATCCGCACTCACCAATACTGTAATGACGGACCTCAATCTCAATAGGCGTGACGGCCTCCATCCCATAGACCAATGAGTACGAATCGCCCAGAGAAGTTCTTATCAAGTCCTCAGAGCCCACGTAGCGAATGGCGGCTTATCCGCCACCCGATAGGTTTCCACCATCTTCTGTAGTATGCGCTTGATGTTCTTGTTGGCGGCCTCAACTGCTCCGTTGGTTTGCGGCCGGTAAGTAGACGACTTATGAAAAGCCACATTGTATTTCTCCAACAAATCAATCACCTCCTTTTTGAAGTGGGAACCATTGTCTGAAACGATTTCATTTGGGACCCCGTAGCGACAGATGATGTTGTTTCTGATAAATTTTGCCACATGCGAAGCTTTCAACACCGCATAAGATTGGGCCTCAACCCACTTTGTGAAATAATCTATCGCTACCAGGATGAACTCATGCCCATTCGACCCCTTCGGCGTAACAGCTCCGATTACATCAATACCCCAGACAGAAAATGGCCATGGCGAAGTCATGTTGTACAGCTTTGACGGCGGGATGTTCATGCGATTTGCATGAATTTGACACTTGTGGCATCGCCGAACAAAACCAATACAATCCTCCTCCATGGTGGACCAGTAATAACCCTGTCTGAGAATCTTCCTTGCCAGCATTACCCCATTCATGTGTGCTCCACATTCTCCTCCATGGATGGCTTCCATTAGACGCCTTGACTCTTCAGCATCAACGCACAGTTTATGCATTCCCAGATGACCCCGTTTATACAGTTTACCTCCGCAGATGATGAACTGAACTGCCATTCTTCTGATTGCCCTCTTGTCTTTGGCATTTACCCCTGGCGGGTATATTTCTTTCTCCAAAAAGTTCCAGATGTCGTAATACCAGGGGTGTTCATCCTGAACTTCATCTATGGCTGCAATCGACTCATAGGCAGGTACAAATTTCTGGTAAATAATAACTGGACGCATTCGGACTCCACACGGGATGTCTATCATAGATGATAGAGTTGCTAAAGCGTCTGCGAACTTGTTGTTCTCTCTTAGTAGATGAGTAAAGCTTAACTTTTCAAACCGAGGAATCAGCAAATCCAAGGTCTGGTGATACATCATCATATTTTCTTCTTTTACTTTCCAGTCTCATTTAGCTTGAGACACAACAAGGTTCGAATCCCCAATGACGTCCAACCGTCTTGCCCCTAGTTCTAGGGCTGCTTCTAAACCAGCAATGCACGCTTCGTATTCTGCTTCATTATTTGAGACTTTGAACCGAAGTTTGAAGGCTAGAGGGATACGGGAATTGTCGGGTGCTATCAGCAACACTCCTATCCCATACCCATGTTGATTTGACGCTCCGTCAAAGTACATTGTCCAAGTTTCCTCGTCGATATGCAGAATTGATTCATCTGGGAATAGGTACTCAACTGCTTCATCTCCCTCAACCGGGTGGTCGGCAAGGAACTCGCCATCGCTTCTTCCTTTTATCGACTTAGCGTCACATATGTGAGATCAAATTCGAAAGTAACAAAGAACCAACGAGCTAGCCTACCATAAGTACCGGTTTCTCAAGAGATATTTGATGGGATCAAGTCGTGAAACCAACATTACAGAATGAGCTAACGGTAGTGCCGCAGCTTCGGTAGCCCATACCGAGCTACAAGCCTTTTTCCAAATGTGTATATCGGGTCTCATATTCCAGCATCTTCTTGCTCAAATAATAGATGGCTTTCTCCACATTGTCTTCTGATTCTTGTGCAAGCATGCAGCCCATTGTAGTCTCAGTCACTGACAGATACAAATCAACGGTTTCCCCGGTTCTGGTGGCGACAAAACGGGTGGGTTCTCAGAGATACTCTTAACTGCTCAATGCAAATTGGCATCGGCCGTCCCATTGAACTTCTTTCCTTTCTTCAGGAGGCCAAAAAGTGGTTCACAAGTCAAGGTTAGTTTTGAAATAAACCGTCTTATGAATTGCACTTTACCCAGAAAGCCTCGCACCTCCCTTTCAGTCCTCGGTGGTGGCATTTCTAAGATGGCCTTGATTTTGGAAGGGTCGACCTCGATGCCCCTTTGTGTAATCAAACCCCAAAGATTTTTCCCCAACAGAACACCAAACGACATTTCGAGGGTTTAGCCGAACCTAATTCCTCGATCCTTTGGAAAAACTTGTGCAAGGCGGTGTAGTGGCCCTCTTTCCTTGGACTTGACAATCATGTCGCTTCACGCACACCTCAACCTCTTTGTGGATCATATCATGTAGTATTGTGGTCGCGTCTGCTGATAAGTAGCTCCAGATTCTTTAACCCAAACGGCATTACCCAGAGCGAGATGTTCTACTGGGTGGTGAATGCAATCTTTTTCTATCTTCCGTGCCATCACTATCTGGTTGTACCCCGAGAAGCCATCCATGAATGAGAGCAATGCATGCCCGCCGGAAGTCCACTAACTCATCGATGTGCGGTAGGGAAAGTCGCCCTTCTGACTAGCTCGCTCAAATCCCTAAAGTCTACACACACGAATCCCGCCATCTTTCTTGGCATCGAACAATGTTGGCCAACCAAGTCGAATATTCAGATACTAGCAGAAGCTCGTCAATTTGCTTGGTAACCTCTTCCTTAATCTTAAGAGCCCAATCCGGCGGATCCTTCGAGCTTCGCTGATGTGTCGGGCCTCGGTCAAGGGGATCCGATGTCGCACAATCTCAGATCGATTCTAGGCATGTCTTCGTAGGACCACGCGAAAACATCTTTGAAATCTTTTAATAAAGCGACTAAGCGCCGCGTTCCTCCGAAGACAACGTGGACCCGATCTAGACCAAACGGGTCCTCCTCAAGACTAATGTTCACGGAAATGATTTCATCCATTAACGGCTTAACAAATCTCTTGCTCTTGCTCAATTAGATGTTGTAAAACCGAGGAACTTCATCCTCGCTGCTTTGATCAAAATTTTGAAAGTCTAAATTAATGCAATAAATTAGGGCACGTAAAAGTACTCTAAACCACATTCACCTCATTCTCATTAAGTTCATCCAAATCGTCCAATTCATCTACAACAGACTCAAATGAAAAGGAAAAAGACGACTGGACAGATCAGGGCATCCGGGTTAACATCCCCAGAGTACAGACTCAGACTTCGAGCCGAATCGATTCATTCACAGACTCGGTGGAATCGATTCACTCACTACCTGACCCGAATCGCCGATAAGAACCCCTCCTTGTACTGCCAAGTGAGAGAGGGTGCGATTGATGCATCTAAGATAGCTGCTGGTCGGCTCGCAATTGCTTTCATCCCCAATCATGGAAACCGGTTATCCCCAAGCACTCTTGGTCGATCGGAGGATCGAGAGGAGACATGCCATGCTACCCCCATTCAAATTCTCAGCCTCGTAACCCACCGCCTTATTCTCGGCCTCGCTTGTTGGGTTTGTCCGCTTGGGCAACGCTATCCTGATAGTTGCGTGTCAAGAAGATTTCGAAACTCTGCACGCGCTTCCTCTCCGCTGAACCATGGCTCGAAGCCGCAAATGGAAAGTCTTCCTCCCGACAAAGCGTCTGCTCAGGTACCTGGATGGGCCTGCATTAGATCAAAAGGCTTCCTACTGCTTCGCTCGCTCACGACCATTTCCTTCCTTTCTTGCCCAATCTTCTTTGGTGGGCGATAACCCAATCCAAAGGTATGTGGATTGTGGCACTTCGCCAACGCCGCGACTCCTTTCCGCCGCTTCTTCCCAATCCCATCCCGGATATGTTGTAGCTTGTTCATGAGGTAGACAGATTGAGCACTAACATACACACCCTCATTCATGACCATAATGTTTTGCACCACCCGGCCTCACCCAAAGTAAATCGATATGAACATGTCTTCCATGCCGTGTTCAATCTCCAAGATCGGCGAGATATCTCCTGAGGAGGATGGATTGATGAATTCCCAAAATAATGGCTACTCCCTTTCCATAGGGGTATTTCACCATTTGATGTAGAGTAGATGAGACGCCTTCACCGATGCAAACTGTGGTCGCCTAAAAGCATGTTGAAGGATGCAGGGACCTCCAAGACATGAAAATCTACCTCGTGTTGTCTAGGCCCAATCTTGGTTTGGATTTTTACTGTCCCCAGGACATCCCTACTTGTATTGTCGTAGGCTCTGATCACTTGAGTAGTCGGTGTGAAGTCCGCAGGCTTTAACCCAATTGCATATGCCGTTCTGGCCGGGCAGACATTGATAGCGGACCCGGTATCAACAAGTACCACCGGAATCCATTTGTCCTTGCATTCTACAGAGATGTAGAGAGGTCTGTTATGATCCACGCCCTCAGGCGGCAGCTCCTTGTCTGAAAAGGTCAATGCCGGGGAACCTCCTCCCGGAAAAACCAGCCCAACCAGCTGCTCTGGCGTAGTTTCGATAGAGAGTTTGGCTTTGTCCATAGCAGAGGACACCTCTGTCAGGCACCCTTGAAGCCATAAGCGCCCCAGATGGAGATGTTCGCTTGTATTTCTTTTTAGCTGCTTCAAGACCTCTTCTTCAACTTGCTTCTCTCTCTGTTTCTCCGCCTCTTTATCTTTCCCCGATGCTTCGGGTTGATCAAGGTGTGGGGGCTTGAAATACCACCCACTTTTAGTCATATGGTCTACCTCTTCGAGGTACCAGGTGCTGTCTGGTTGGCCACCCGCCCAATCTTCGTCTGTGTGGGCAAGATACAAGTCGTCATCTTCCCACCACATCCCATTAGCATCTAACAGGCACCTGTCTGGTTCGGGCTTGTTTGCGCTCTCAGCATTTTCCTCCCACATGCTCACAGCATGTTCAGTTTTTGTGCTCACAGCATTCTCAACCTCCTCATGGTTCTTTGCTTTTCGGATCCTCTCAGAATCCCATTTCTTTTCTTGTTCCTCCAGTGTCAATTGTTCGGTTTTCAAAATGTCTTGCTCTTGAGCGAAATTCTTCATACCGGTGCTCTCCGGCAATTCAATCTGACCCTCGGCCCTTCCGGCCACAAATGGTACAATATCTGGCTGATCATCCAACCACCCGACGACTTCACGACTCAGATTCGAACCGTTGATTGATGCATCCCCGATTCTTGGTCGTTGAAAACCGGAGGTTGGCGAAGTCCTCTTCCATCGTTGTCGATCATCCCCACCGATTCAGTTTGTCCTCCCGGATCATACACACCACCTCTTCCGGCCCCACACTCAAATTTTAGTGGCTCATTGACAAGATATATCCACTCGGATCATAAGCTCTGCCACTAAATTCTCATCGCTCCACCCCTGACTCAACAGCTTTTGCTCTCCTCGAAGCCCCGCCTGCTCCATTTTCGGGGGCCACCACCTTTGGCACAAATTGGGATGTGGAGGTGTCCATCATGCACAAGACAGTGCTATGAGGAAGGATCCCCTGCGGCTTGGGTAAGTGGTAAGGAGTAATGTAGATACTAGGGTCGTAAGACACGTCCCCAGTTTGGATGAGATTGATTCTTTTGGGTGGATCTTGGTTATGTGGTGGGAGTGGGTTAGTTGTGACGTTGGGTCTCTCGGGAGGTAGAATGATGTTTTTGTCAATGAGGTCTTGAATCTCATGACGCAGCCTGTAACATTGGTCGGTATCATGACCATGCTGCTGGTGGTATTTGCAATATTTGGCTGGGTTGTGGGAAGGGGGGAGTGGATTTGGTGGGGGCCTCGGTTCCAGGGGTTTCAGATGCCCCTTTCTGACTAGAACTCCGAGGACTTTGGACAAAGGCATATGTAGTGGGGAGAAGGTTCATTGACCCCTGGATTGGTATCTTGAAGCTTGGTTACTGCTCCCAGATGCATCAGAAAAAGGTGTGGCCGCTGCGGGCCTTGGTTGGGGAGGGGGAGTGGTGGTGACCATTCCGACCTCTGAAGTTCTTGCATTGGTAGAGCCGCTCGGGCCCGCATTGTTATTACGATTGAATGTTCTTCAGGGCTACTCCCGATCCTGGTCAATCAACCCTTGCTTCATAGCATCCTCAATTTGCACCCCCATATCATGTAAGTCTGCGAAGGTGGGGAAGGGAACTACAATCATTTTCTGCATAAGCCTCGGTTGGAGATTGCGCACAATCATCCGAATCTGATCTTTATCAGTTGGCCTCAAGGTCATCATCGATGCCTTGGCTCTCCACCGGGTTACAAAATCAGAGAAAGTCTCTTTCTGTTCCTGCCTCGTCGTCTCGAGATCACGTGTTATAATCTCAATCTGAGTATTATATGAATATTGTGCAACGAAGGCCTCGGCTAGCTCATCCCAATTCCTCTTGACATCATTATCCAACTTTGCATACCAGTTGGCGGCCACTCTCGATGTGGTTCGCCAAACAAAGGAGAGTTTCAGAGTCCGTTAGGCCCATTGGCCGCAAGATGTCTGAAAACAGCCGTAGATGAACCATGGGGTCCCCGGACCCATCAAAGCGATCGATCTGGGGCATCTTAAATCTGTCCGGCAATGTTACGGCCACATCAGTGTAGCCGCCTTCAATATCTGGGATGGCCTTCACCCCCTGTGATTTCTTGAAGAGCTTTTCCAACTTGCTCAATTTCAGAGCTGTCTGGTCTACCTTGAACTCGAATGGAGAGTCCGGGTGATTGGGTGTAATATTTTTGGACAGTTGTGGCAGAAGCGGGGGCAGAGCCAGCCCCGTTGGAAGACCCGTGTCCTCTTGGGTGTTTTGGAGGTTTGGCAGAGCGTTCTGTGGATTTGGGAGGGTATTCTGGGTATTCTGGGGATTTGAGGGCATTCGCCAAGAGGTATCTGCTCAGTAGTGGAGTTCCAAGGAGGAGGAACCCGATCGCCTAGTGGAGGAGGGACTGGTGTGAAGTGATGCGGCATTCTGTTGTAATCTGTGATCAACTCAGATCATTGGGCCATGACAAATGACTCTTTGTTTAGAAAATTCCGCCTGGCGGATAGCATCATCTTGCATTTGTTTCATGCTCTCATTCATCTGGCGCATCATCGCCTCCATTGCTGTATTTTGTTGTTCCAATTGAATGGCCGGTAGATGTACCTCTACAGTAGATACAGAAATTTCAACCTGATCGTTCACTATCAAAGCAGCCCTTTGTTCTGATAACCCCTGTTCCGACACACTGCGCCTTCTCGGCCTTCTTTTGGTGACTGGGGGTGGAGAGTGGAACACCGGATGTCCGTCAACTAGATCCTCGGATCGATTGAGTCGGCGACCTCGCGTCCAAAGTGCTTGGGGAGTATCGACTGGTTCGGAAGCAATCGTGCTACAAACTGCCCTTAGAAAAAAGATAATAAAGCAAAAAGAAATAAATGACCAGAAAAACGGACAGCATAACGGCTTAATTTAAATATACACAACACACAGTCGGGCATACAACACGCAGTTAATAAGCTGGAAATACACTGTCCTCAACCACTGGTCACTATTCTCAGATCACCGTTTCAAAATCAATTGGATATCCGCATAACCGATCCTCGATAATCGACGATCGATGCCCGCAGGCCTGACATCCTATCTTAAAAACTGATACCCGCAGGCCTGATGCCCAAACTCAACTGATACATACATTCCCTGTAGAGACGCACTCTAACAAGCACATAACAGATAAGTGAGAGCTGAAAACACCCCTATGTTGGGGTAGGGTTTCCCTGTCCTATTTTTTCAGGAACTAGGGTTTCACTACGCACGCAGCGGCAACAAACAACCTATAAACGGGTAAGCAACCTGTCCTAGTTTGGAATGGTCACTATGGATCTGAATATGCACTAGGTCAAATGGTCAAAAAGGGTGCCCTGGTAAACCGGGGTTTGTGTTCCCATACTGTTAGAGCCCAGAGCCGATCAGCCTTACGGACATGACTTGACAAGACAAGCCTCCGGCAAATCGTTCGGGAATGGCATATGGCAAACACGGTGTCCTAGGCGCACCAATGCAAATGCAATGCAAAGAAACACACAAGTGTCGTCAAAACCAGATATCATGAGTTCGAGCCAAGTTCTCTAAATCCCCAGCAGAGTCGCCAGAAACTGTAACAAGCCCGCGAGGGACCTCGCTACAGTTCGGACTCGATTTTGTCGCGGTTCCAAATCTTGAACCAAAGAGTCCAAATCCGGCAAATCGTTTTTGAGGAAAACAGATTTTTTGAAAGAAGTGCCAAACATGGATCTTTTGCGGATAATGAGTCGCCACCTAAATATTTTTTAAAATGGGAAATTTAGGAAACCCTAACTCGGTGCCAAAGGCCACGTGTCCGTCATCACCAAAGTTGGCTCGGGAACTTGGGTACGATTGGGGAAGGTCACATCGTGAGCACCCCCGCTCGCCCGGTCAAAGACCGGCCTCTACTAACCATGATATCTATTTTTGAAAACTTTGTGAGTTCTTATTCCGGTTATTAGCCTAGGTTACTATGTGATGCGCACAGCATACAAGTATAGACTGAATCGCCTGAATTGGAACTGAACATCTCATGTTTGTTTGTTTGAAAATGGTTTGATGGTGCTACCCGCAAGTAGGCTAAGACGCGGATTTGCCACCCTCGAGTGGGCTTAGAAAACATGATTTTGCCACTATCTAGTGGGCTTGAAACAAACAGTCAATGAATTGTCCCAATTCAGATAACTCAACCTCCATCCACAGGCATTCAAGGCAGTTATATCACATAAGCATTTAGCCTCATGGCAAGCATGCTATCATGGCAGACACTCACACGCATGCAAGGATGCTAAAGCATAAAACTCACCGAGTACTCCAAGCCAAAACAGAAAACTGATTAGAAATCATGCATGATCCTAAGTATACAACGATGCCTAATGCAACACATGCAAAAATGCAAACTATAGCAGGCTCGGCTGTCCTAAACATGGCATGTGAAATGCAACAACTAACACGTATTCAATTTGGAATTAAAATACAAATGCAGTTTGTATGATGCGCCGAGCCCGGTGCGTGCAAAACAGATGAATGATGCAAACATGCTGTCATACTGTATGCTAATTGAAATATGCCCTATATCTAACCATCGTAAGCGGGTAAATAAAAGGGAGAAAGACGTGGGGTTAGAAAACATACATCACACTCACACACCCTTATTACAATTATGCCCTCGCGCAGAGGGTCCGAACAAAATAATAATACAGTCCGAAATGAAAGAATAATACAGTCCGAAATAAATACAAATTCCTAATTAATTTACAAATTAACTAAGAAAACAGAAAAGCACGCAGCAGGCGGGGGCAGCCGATTCTCGACGAATGATGCATGTTAATGTCTCGGCTGAAATCCACGATTTATGCCCCGATTAGCCTCGCTTGCACTTTTCTTGAAATGCGTGCCAAGTCCCGAAAAATTGTCGATTCTTCATTTTGTCAACAGAGAGCGTGAAAGGGCATAGCAATGTATTTCACAAATATATGTATGCCTCGATCCTCATGCCACCAATCACGCATATCGATGCATGATGGCCGAGGAATCGGATTGCACAACTCAATATAGGGTGAATGCATATGAATGCTACAACAAAATCTAACTCCATCATGGGTAATCCGGAGTGTCGGTGACTTGGGAATTGAGACCCGCTCACACTCGAGTACTGAAAGCGTGCCTCGCTTCCGTGCGAAGCTCGCCTATCCCGAACACAATGCAATATGCATGACATGCATGAAATGCAGCTAATATGCCATCCTAATATACACAATGCTATGAAAATGAGATGCCTCGAAATGCGTGCACGCGGGCACGCAAATCGAGGCGATGATCCCAAGGCATGAAATGGCATACGCGATGCAAATGGACTTACACTAACATGAGTGGACCTCAGCCACACTCACATCAGAGGCCGGCGAATGAAATCTAGTGGGCTGTGTGTTCACTTTAAATCTAGGCTGCGTGTTCAGTAAATCTGTGTTTTGGGTTGCGTGTTCAATCCTTAATCGAAATTGTGTGTTCACTTCGCACTGGCTGCGTGTTCAAGAATCATGTTTTGGGCTGCGTGTTCAATCCTTAATCAGTGGGCTGTGTGTTCACTTCAAATCTGGGCTGCGTGTTCAGTAAATCTGTGTTTTGGGACTGTGTGTTCTACTCTCAATCAGTGTGGGCTGTGTGTTCACCATCAACTTGGACTGCGTGTTCAGAAAATCAGAGTTTGGGACTGTGTGTTCTACTCTCAATCAGTGTGGGCTGTGTGTTCACCATCAAACTTGGACTGCGTGTTCAGAAAATCAGAGTTTGGGACTGTGTGTTCTACTCTCAATCAGTGTGGGCTGTGTGTTCACCATCAACTTGGACTGCGTGTTCAGAAAAATCAGAGTTTGGGACTGTGTGTTTTACTCTCAATCAGTGTGGGCTGTGTGTTCACCATCAACTTGGACTGCGTGTTCAGAAAAATCAGAGTTTGGGACTGTGTGTTCTACTCTCAATCAGTGTGGGCTGTGTGTTCACCATCAACTTGACCAGATTCGTAAAATCGAGTTTGGGGTATGTGTTTTACTCTCAATCGATGTGGGCCGTGTGTTCACCATCAACTTGGACCGCGTGTTCGTAAAATCGAGTTTGGGACTGTGTGTTCTACTCTCAATCGATTGGGCCGTGTGTTCACCATCAACTTGGATGCGTGTTGAAAATTGGAGTTTGGGATGCGTTCTACTCTCATCATCAATCGTGAAGTGTGTGTTCACCATCAACTTGGACTGCGTGTTCAGAAAATCGGAGTTTGGGACTGTGCGTTCTACTCTCTACTCTCAATCAATGTGGGCTGTGTGTTCACCATCAACTTGAACTGTGTGTTCAGAAAATCAGAGTTTGGGCTGCGTGTTCTACTCTTAGTCAGTGTGTGCTGTGTGTTCACTTTCAAAATTCGGGCTGTGTGTTCGACAAATCAGTGTTTGAGCCGTGTGTTCAATTCTTAACTAATGTGTACCGTGCGTTCACAATCAGTCAATGAGCCGTGTGTTCAGCAATTCAATTGTTTAAACTACATGTTCAGGATGCAGGCAAAGTACTATGTCACAAGCTAAAACTGTGTGTTCAAGCATGGCAAAGCTACAGAATGCACGAAAAATGCAGAAAATAGAGTAAAATACCTCTCGTGCATCATGAGAGAGGTTTGCTCGCCTCTCATGATAGTAAATCCCAGTGCCGGTCATTGAAACGGTGAAAGCAACGGCGCATGAAGCACATGTACCGGCGGGGCCTATCTCCCGGGAATGAAAGGGCGGACTCTCGGAGGCAATGTCATGACATCAAAATCATCTCCGGCACCTGGAGGACCTCCACCATGAGGGTAATCGCCCGCCATTTCAAGAGATCTGCAAAAATGAGCAAAATGAGCCAAAATCAGAAAAAGTCAACAAAAGTCAACTCCCGAGAAATGGAAAAGTCAACAAAAGTCAACTCTCGAGAAAATCTTCCAAATATTGTGACAAACTTACCTCAAGTGGTGAAAATGAGAAAAGAAGCCTCGAAATCAAAATTTAATCGGTTCAAAGTGCTTAAAACTGAAGGATTTCGTGAAAACAACTTGCGTGGAAGGCCGAAAAGCGCGTATAAAGTGCAGATCTGAAGGGAAAAATGGTTTGGGGAGCAAGGGAAGGAGTTTTCACAGCCTTGGGAGTGATTTCGGAATGAATGGAGGGGGATATATATAGAAATGAGCAAAATGACAAAATTGCCCCTACTTTTGGATAGGTGGCCGGCCGGCCACCTTTTCTAGCTGGCCGGCCATCTGCTTTTTTGTCCCTAGCCGGTGGCCTCCCCTAGGGCAACCACCTGGCCGGTGGTGTTCTCCACCCCCCCTCTAGCTCTCTGCAAATTTTGAGGAAGATCGGAGTTCCCGGGACCTGAAAAAGTTCAAGAAAAGTGCACTTCACGGAAATTGTAATTTCTGACATGTGTCTCATCATTACTCATCAAAATCAAGGTGTATCCTTTTTGAACATGTTGTAACCTCTCCGGGAGGTGAATCAGAGGCCGCGATCAAGTTGCCTTCGCCGAAATGCGCGTTTCCCAGCTCGTTGTTTCGCAACAAACGGGCGCCCTGATTTATGCTCGTTTTGCATTGTTTTGCATATAACTTGCATTCTTATCAACATTTTGCATTGTCATGCATGATTTCTTGATGTACCATACCTCTGTGCTTGAGCATGCATTGTCACGCGTGTTCCTTTCTCTCATTGCGATGCATTCACTCGCCGACACTGCGCGTGTCAAACTTTCGGAACCACAGGAATCACATTGAATATATGTTGTTAGCATATTGTTCTTGTTGAATTTCCCTCTTTTGTAGGCACGATATTGTATGAACGGTTCATTCGAGGCTGGTGCGACCAGACGAATCACGCAGGTATCGTATATTCTCCGTGTGAGACGCGACGAGAATTGAATGATTCTCCGCATTCCTAACTGCATGAAATGTAGTTGTTGCATTGCATTCTTGCTTAAAACTGTTGCATCTATTTGCGAATACTTGCCTCATTGCAGCTTGCTGCATTTGCATGATCATTTGGCTCTGTGCATATCGCTTTGCATTTTGCCCCCCCTGCCTGCGGGCACATATCTCTGTGCATCTTGTATGATTGTCTAAGTCTTCGGCCTTGTCAAAAATGGGTTGTCTCTGGGCTTTGACATTCACTCCCGTCACTTGTGACTTCTGAGTTCTGTCAAAGAGGGGAAACTGTAGACACCCCATTTTTGACCGACCTTAAGACTCAGACGTCACCGATTGAGCGCTCGGTGATGTTGCATACTGTGCTCGTTCAGAAGTCTCAGAGTCGCGGCCGTGCGCCCCGCCTCCGGACTTCCGAACCCTCTTCTGTGCCTTGCCTCGGTTTGCGAACCAGACTCGGTTTTCTCTATTTTCTTTCCTGAGGGGAGGGAGAGGTCCCGTAGACCATCTCTCAGTGGCCGTGGGCTACATTTCGTGCCCGTAGGCCATTTTGCCCATTTCGGCTTTTCGGTTTGCTGAGTCGTCGGCCGTGTGCCTCGGTTCGAACCACCCAACCATCTCCGATTCCTCCGGTTTCGCATGCATCTCATTTACTCCTTCGAGGGACACTGGGTCTTAGATACCCACTTGACCAAACACCACTTTCGGTGCTTAACGGCCAGTTTTCGGGACCCCAAACTGCGTGTTTTGGCCCCCGAGCATTCGTTTTGCATCGGTTTTTGTTCATTTTTGGCAGGTACCTCTATTTTATCATAAGGAAAGTCACTGGAGAGTGGGAGGCCAGCAATTGTCTCAGCAACCAGTTATGCTCCTCCGGGCCCGGGCTGCTTTTCTCACTTCCGAGCTAATGTTGAACACCCTAGGGCCATTTTCTCCGAGCTAAAACCACATATTTGTGTTGTACACACATGGGAGGACCCTAAAAACACATGGCCGGCCAGTAACTCTTATTGACCCTTTTGAACCCCTCTTTCAAGTGGCTTGTTGTCTCTCTTGTTTCAGAGTTGCCAATTTCCAACCATAGGGTCTTGTTGTACACACATGGGAGGACACCAACCTTTGGTGGCCGGCCAGAAATTCTCACTTTCCATTTTTGCCCTTGGCCGGCCGGCCATGGGGGGTGGCCGGCCGGCCACCTCCCATAAAGGTGGCTAGCCGGCCTGCTTCCTTGGGATATGTGCATTCCACCTGTGCTTTGATTTTCCCCCAAAAATATCTCATCCGGGGGACCCCTTTGGAGGGAAATAAGAGCTCATTTCCCTCCTCTTTTGCAAGAACTCTTCTCTCCCCCTCTTGCACACATTAGTGTCCTCCCAACTCAAGAGAAGACAATACATGGATTGATTGGAGCATACACATACATACAATTTGATTTCTCTCAAGTTTTGGTGCCATTTCTTCATCATCTTCAAGCTCTACCATCACAACTCCATTCCAGCAGCTAGGAGAGCTTTCCAGCAGCTAAGAGGCTCCCATTCTTCAAGCAAAAGGCAACCAAGACTTGTCTACAAGGGTAAGTCTCACTTTCTCTCTTTTGTAGCACTTTCTTGCCTCATTTCTTAAGCCTATTTGCTTATTTTTTTGAGCTCCGACCTTAACTGAAACTAGGTCTATTTTGAGCTATTCTTCATGTTTGTTCAAGGGCTCAACCCTGTTTGAGCCCTCCATCTTGCACTTGTTTCAATATCCTCTTATATGCCATTATTTTGCATTGAATATTTGGCCTATGTGTGATCTGTTTTCGAGCATAATGTAAACTGTGAGTGGGCCTATCTTGAGCCCCTATTCAACATTGAAGAAGGGATCAACCCTGTTTGGCCTCCCTATCATGCACTTGCTTCATAATCTCTCATATTTATCGTAAACTTACATGATTTGTTTGACCTACATGTAGTCTGTTTTGGAGCATGTCATGAACTATGAGTAGGCTTATTTTGTGTCCCTCTACAACATTTTAGAAGGGATAAACCTTGTTGGGGGTCTCCATGTTGTGCTTGTCTTTATATCCCTCTTTGGCCCAAATTTTTTCCTGCTTTGTTAGGCCTATCTAGCTTCTGTTTTCGGCCATCATCAGTACTGAAAATATCCATAGTTTGGCCTTCTTGTCATGTTTTGTTAAGGGTACAAGGCTTTTTAATGAATGTAAGGCATACCTCATGTTCTATCCTTTGATTGGCTTCATTCTTGCATGACATTTTTAGCAAATTTTCATACTGATTTGGGGGATATCATCTACTGTAAATGTTCATGTTTTTGGTCCCTCATCAATGTTGTAGAAGGGTATTTTTCCATTTGAGCATCGCATACATCACTTGTTTCAATACCCCTCTCTTGGCCCCCATTTTTGCATGCCATTGTTGTCCTATCTATGCTTACTATTTCGCCATGTCTTGTACTATAAAAAATTCTATTTTGGGGCTGCCTTGCTACTTTTTTGCATGTCATGTACCAATTATGCATATTTAGTATGGCGGTAGGCCATTTCGGGTGCTTAATATCGCATTTCGGGACCATCCCGTGCATTTGGTGTCATTTCCCCACCTTTCGGGACTGTTTTGCATCATTAGTGAGTGCTAAATTCCATTTGCATGTTTGCATGTCATTTTCCATGCCATTTCGTGCCTTAGGGCCATTGCCTCGGTCTGCGTGCCCATGTGCGCGCACTTCGAGGCACTTCATTTTCATCCATCGGCCTCTTATGTGAGTGTGGCTGAGGCCTTCTCCTGTTAGTGTAAGCCCAATTTGCATTGTGTATGCCATTTCATTCGATATGTCATTGCCTCGGTTTGCGTGCTCGTGTGCACGCATTTCGAGGCATCTCATCTTTCATCTCTCGGCTTCTTATGTGAGTGTGGCTGAGGCTCACTCATGTTAGTATAAGTCCATTTTGCATCCTGTATGCCATTTTAACATCATTGCATTCCGTATGCCATTGCCTCGGTTTGCGTGCCCGTGTGCACGCATTTCGAGGCACTTCACTTTTATCCGATGGCCTCCTGTGTAAGTGTGGCTGAGGTCCTCTCATGTTGGTGTAAGCCCATATTGCATCGCATATCTCATTTTAGTCCTATTACATTCCGTATGTCATTTTCTTGGTTTGCGTGCCCGTGGGTACGCATTTCGAGACATCTCATTTTAGGCTCATTATATATCATATTTCAGGCCGTTTCATGCCTTTATGCCATCGCCTCGGTTTGCGTGCCCGTGTGCACGCATTTCGAGGCACTTCATTTTTCATCTCACAGCTTCTTAGGTGAGTGTGGCTGAGGTCCACTCGTGTTAGTGTAAGTCCAATTCGCATTGCGTATGCCATTTCCTACCTTAAAAGCATCGCCTCGGTTCGCGTGCCCGCGTGCACGCATTTCGAGGCATCTCATTTTCATAGCATTGTGCATGCTAGGATTGTATTTTAGTTGCATTCATGCCTATCATGCATATTGCATCGTGTTCGGGATAGGAGTTAGCCCGGGCGCGGGAAACGAGGCGCGTTTCGTACTCCGAGTGACGGAACGGGTCTCAATTCCCAAGTCGCCGACACTCTGGATTACCCATGATGGAGTTAGGTTTTGTTGTAGCATTCATCCGTATTCACCCCATATTGAGTTGTGCAATCCGACTCTACCATCATACATCAAGATGCGTGATTGGTGCACGAGGATCGAGGCATGCATATATTTGTGAAATACATTGCTATGCCCCTTTCTCGCTCTCGATGCGACAAAATGAAGAATCGAGAACTTTTCTGAGTCCGCACGTATTTCGAGAATATTGCAAGCGAGGCTAATTGGGGCATCGATTGGATTTCCGCAAGCGCGCCAACATGCATCATTTCATTATCTGAGCGAGTCAAGGCGTCCTAGCTTGCATGCCGGTTCTGATTTTCTTCTTTAACCTGTTAATTAATTAGGAATTTGTATATTATTTCGGACTGTATTATTCTTTTATTTCGGACTGTATTATTATTTATTCGGACCCTCTGCGCGAGGGCATAATTGTAATAAGTGTGGGTGAGTGTGATGTATGTCTTCCAACCCCACTTCTTTCTTCCCTTTTATTTACCTGCTTACGATGGTTAGATATAGGGCATATTTCAATTAGCATACAGTATGACAGCATGTTTGCATCATTCATCTGTTTTGCACGCACCGGGCTCGGCGCATCATACAAACTGCATTTGTATTTCAATTCCAAATTGAGTACGTGTTAGTTGTAGCATTCCACATGCCATGTTTAGAATAGCCGAGCCTGCTATAGTTGCATCTTTGCATGTGTTGCATTAGGCAATCCTGTACATTTAGGATCATGCATTGATTTCTAATCAGTTTTTGTTTTGGCTTGGAGTACCCGGTAAGTTTTATGCTTTAGCATCCTTGCATGCGTGTGAGTGCTGCCATGATAGCATGCTTACCATGAGGCTATGTGCTTATATGATATAACTGCCTTGAATGCCTGTGGGTGGAGGTTGAGTTACTTGGATTGGACAATTCATCAAATGTTTGTTTTAAGCCCACTAGATAGTGGCAAAATCATATTTTCTAAGCCCACCTGAGGGTGGCAAATTCACGTCTCAGCCTACTTGCGGGTAGCACCATCAAACCATTTTCATAAACAAACATGAAATGTTTTGTTCCAATTCAGGCGATTCAGTCTATACTTGTATGCTGTGCGCATCACATAGCAACCTAGGCTAATAACTGGAATAAGAACTCACAAATATTTTCAAAATCAGATATCATGGTTAGTAGAGGCCGGTCTTTGACCGGGCGAGCGGGGGTGCTCACGAAGTGACCTTCCCCAATCGTACCCAAGTTCCCGAGCCAAGGCAACTTTGGTGATGACGGACACGTGGCCTTTTGGCACCGAGTCAGGGTTTCCTAAATTTCCCGTTTTAAAATATTTAGGTGGCGACTCTGTATCTGGCGAAGTAGTCCATGTTTGACACTTCTTTCAAAAATCTGTTTTCAAAACGATTTGCCGGATTTGGACTCTTTGGTTCAAGATTAAGAACCGTGACATTTGAGTCCTTTGGTATAGTGACCCAATCGAACTGAACGAGAGGGGACTCGCACTCCTTTCCCGGGATGCGTTCGAGGCGTCTGAACCGTTAGTCATTGGTCTGAAAGCATTACCTCGTTTTCCGTGCTCAGGCTAACTCCTATCCCAAACACAATGCAATATGCATGACATGCATGAATGCAACTAAGATACAACCTAACATGCACAATGCTATGAAATGGCATACACGATGCACGAGGTAACATGACATACACAATGCGCTAACATACAACCTAGCATACACAATGCTATGAAACAAAATGGCATACACAATGCATAATAGACTTACACCAACACAAGTGGACCTCGGCCACACTCACATAGGAGGCAGTTAGACGAAAATGAGAGACTCGAGATGCGTGCATGCAAACCGAGGACCGACCCTAAGGCACCGAATGCGTTCGGGGACGTCTACAGTTTCTGGCGACTCTGCTGGGGATTCAGAGAACTTGACTCGAACTCATGATATCTGGTTTTGACTACACTTGTGTGTTTCTTTGCATTGCATTTGCATTGGTGCGCCTAGGACACCGTGTTTGCCATATGCCATTCCCGAACGATTTGCCGGAGGCTTGTCTTGTCAAGTCATGTCCGTAAGGCTGATCGGCTCTGGGCTCTGACAGCATGGGAACACAAACCCCGGTTTTACCGGGGCACCCTCTTTGACCATTCGACCTAGTGCATATTCGGATCCATAGTGACCATTCCAAACTAGGACAGGTTGCTTACCCGTTTATAGGCTATTTGAAGCCGCTGCGTGCGTAGTGAAACCCTAGTTCCTGACAAAATAGGACAGGGAAACCCTACCCCAACATAGGGGTGTTTTCACTTATCTGCTATGTGCTTGTTAGAGTGTGCCTCTACAGGGAATGCATGTATCAGTTGAGTTTGGGCATCAGGCCTGCGGGCATCAGTCAGTTATCTGAGAATCAGTTGTCTGCGGATATCCGATTCGGTTTTGGGGAACAGTGATACAGGAACAGTGATCAGTAATTGAGGAACAGTGTATTTTCAGCTTGTCAACTGCGTGTTGTATGCCCGACTGTGTGTTGTGTGTATTTAATTTAAGCTGTTATGCTGCCCGTTTTTTTGGTTATTTATTTCCTTTTCGCTTTATTATCTTTTTGCTAGGGCAGTTTTTAGCACGATTGCTTCTGAACCAGTAGATACCCCCCAAGCACTTTGGACACGAGGTCGCCGACTCAACCGATCCGAGGATCTCGTTGACGGACATCTAGTGTTCCACTCTCTACCCCCAGTCATCAGGAGAAGGCCGAGAAGGCGCAGTGTGTCGGAACAGGGATTACTAGGACAGAGGGCTGCTTTGACAGTAAATAATCAGGTTGAGATTTCTGTGTCTGCCATAGAGGTACATTTACCGGCCATTCAGATGGAACAGCAGAATACATTAGGGATGGAGGCGATGATACGCCAGATGCATGAAAGCATGAAACAGATGCAAGATGATGCCATCCGCCAAGCAGAATTTTCCAAACAACAAGCCACAATCATGGCCCAGCAGAACGCAGCGTCTGCTTCACATCAGGCTCCTCCTCCACCAGCTGCTCCACTACCTGAGCAGGCATCTACTGGCCAGAATACTCTGCCAAATCCTCAGAATATCCTCCTAAACACCCAGAATGCCTTACCCGATGTCCGGAACACTCAAGAGGACATAGGTCTTCCAACGGGGCCGGCTCCGCCCCCGCTTCTGTCGCAACTGTCCAAGAATCTTACACCTAACCATCCGGACTCTCCATTTGAGTTCGAGGTAGATCATACAGCTCTGAAGCTGAGTAAGCTGGAAAAGCTTTTCAAGAAATCGCAGGGGGTGAAGGCCATCCCAGATATTGAAGATGGCTACACTGACGTGGCCGTGACACTGCCGGACCGATTCAAGATGCCACAGATTGATCGTTTTGACGGATCAGGGGATCCTATGGTCCATCTTCGGCTATTTTCAGACATCTTGAGGCCGATGGGCCTAACCCGACCACAAAAGCTTTCTTTATTTGGCAGAACTTTGTCGGGGGTGGCGGCCATCTGGTACGCAAAGTTAGAGGATGATGTGAAGAGAAATTGGGATGAGCTAGCTGAGGCCTTCGTTGCACAGTACTCATATAATACGCAGATCGAGATTACAACACGTGATCTCGAAACAACGAGGCAGGAACAAAAAGAGACTTTCTCTGATTTTGTAACTCGGTGGAGAGCAAAGGCATCGATGATGACCTTGAGGCCAACAGATAAAGATCAAATTCGGATGATTGTACGCAACCTCCAATCGAAGTTAATGCAGAAAATGATCGTACTCCCTTTTCCCACCTTCTCAGATTTACACGAGATGGGGGTACAGATCGAGGATGCGATGAAGCAAGGTTTAATCGACCAGGACCGAGAGCAGCCCCGAAGGACATTCAACCGCAATAACAACGCAGGCCCGAGTGGTGCTGCCAACACAAGGACTTCGGAGGTCGGTATGGTCACCACCACTCCCCCTTCTCAACCAAGGCCCGCAGCGGCCACACCCTTTTCCAGTACCTCCGGGAGCAGTAACCAAGCCCCGAGATATCAATCCAGAGGCCAAAGAACCTTCACTCCACTATATATGCCCCTGTCCAAGGCTCTGGGGGTGTTAATCAGGAAGAAGCATCTGACACCCCTAGAACCGAGGCCACTACCGAATCCACTCCCCTTCCCCAAGCATCTTGGCATCGTACCACCAGAAAGATGGCCATGATACTGATCAATGTTTCATCAAGTCCACGAGATTCAAGACCTCGTTGACAAGAATATCATCGCTCCCGAAAGACCCAACGTCACAACTAACCCACTCCGCACATAACCGAGATCCACTACCCAAAAGAGTCAACCTCATCCAAACCGGGGTCGCTTTCACGATCCTAGTATCTATATTACTCCTCTCACCTACCTAAGCCGGAGGTGATCCTTCCTGATTACCGACTTGTGCATGTTGGACACCTTCACAACCCAATCTGAGCAGGTGGTGACCTCCAAGATGGAGCAGGCGGGTTTCAGAGGAGAGCGAATTGGTGAGTCTGATGGCATGACCAGGAATTGTCGTGGAAGAGCTTATGATCCAAGCGGATATATCTTATCAGTGAGCCAGTCTGAGCTGAGTGTGAAGCTGCCAGAAAAAGCTGAATTGTGCATGATTCGGGGGGACGGACTAGAACAAGGGGCCGATGATCTGACAACGGTGGAAGAAGATTTTGCTAACCTCCAGTTCTTCAACGACCAAGAAGTAGGGGATACAACAATCAATTGGTTTGAATATGAGGAGTCGGTAGAAATTACCGAGTGGTTAGATGACCAGCCAGATGTTGTGGAAATTCAGCCAAAGCAAGGCCCGGCAGGGGCAGGAGTATCGATGATGGCCAGAAGGGCCGAGAGTCAGAATGAATTGTCGGAGAGCGCCGGTACAAAGAATTTCGCTCGGGATCAAGATATTGTGAAAACCGAACAACAAACCCTATTAACACAGGAGGAGCAAGAGAAGAAGTGGAATTCTAAGAGAATCCGAAAAGCCAAGAACCATGAAGAGGTTGAAAGTGCTGTGAGCACAAGAGCAGGACATGCTGTGAGCATATGGGATGAAAGTACCGAGAGTACAAACTTGCTAGAACCAGATAGGTGTCTGTTGAACGTTAGTGGGATGTGGTGGGAAGACGATGACTTATGTCTTGCCCACACGGATGAAGATTGGGCAGGTGCTCAACCAGATGATACTTGGTACCTCGATGAGGTGGACCACATGACCAGGAGTGGGCGGTATTTCAAGCCCCCACACCTTGACCAACCTGAGACATCTGGGAAAGATAAAGAGGCAGAAAAGCAGAGAGAGAAGCAAATTGAAGAAGAAGCTGTACTGAGACAGTTAAAGAAAATACAGGCAGATATCTCCATCTGGGGACTGCTTATGGCTTCAAGGGTGCACAGACAGGCTGTCCTATCCGCTATGGACAAGGCCAAACTCTCCATCGAAACTACGCCAGAGCAGCTGGTTGGGCTGGTTTTTCCGGGAGGAGGTTCCCCGGCATTAACCTTTTCAGACAAGGAATTGCCGCCTGAGGGCGTGAATCATAACAAACCTCTCTACATCTCCGTGGAGTGTAGAGATAAGTGGATACCGGTGGTACTTGTTGATACCGGGTCTGCTATCAATGTCTGCCCAGTCAGAACGGCATATGCAATCGGGTTAAAACCCGCAAACTTCATACCAACCACTCAGGTGATCAGAGCTTATGATAATACCAGTAGGGAAGTGATGAGGACTGTCAAGGTTCAGACCCAGGTTGGTCCAGGACAACACAACATTGAATTTCATGTCTTGGACGTTCCCGTAACCTTCAACTTACTCTTGGGGCGGCCGTGGTTGCACCAAGTGAAAGCAGTCTCTTCCACTCTGCACCAGATGTTGAAATACCCTCACGGGAAGGGGGTTGCAATTGTTTTCGGAAATTCATCCATCCATCCGCCGCCGGAAGTGTATACGCCAGTTTTGGAAATCGAGCATGGCACGGAGGATGTGTTCTTATCAGGGTTCACTTTGGCGAGGCCGGGTAGTAGTGCAATATTATGGTGTGAATGTAGGTGTGTACGCTGCTGCCCAATCCGTCTACCTCATGAACAAGCTACAACATATTCTGGGATGGGATTAGGAAGAAGCGCAGAAAAGAGTCATTTGATTGGCGAAGTGCCACACAACCCGCATACCTTTGGATCAGGTTATCGCCCACCAAAGAGGACTGGTGAGGAAAGGAAAGAAATGGCGGCAGAGCAAGCGGTGGGATGTCTTTGACTTAATGCAGCCCATCCAGGTACCTGAGCAGACGCTTCATCCGGAGGAGGACTTTCCATTTTGCGGCTTCCCGAGCCATGGTTAAACGGAGAAGAAGCGCGTGCAGGTTTTGAAATCTTCGACCGCAACTATCCGGGGATAGCGTTGCCAGAAAGCGAGCACCCAACAAGCGAGGTTGGCGAGAATAAGGCGGTGGATCCCGAGGGCACGAATTGGAAATGGGGTAGCAGCATGTCTCTCTCGATCCTCCGATCGACCAAGAGTGCTTGGGGATAACCGTGGTTTCCATGATTGGGGATGAAACAGTCATGAGCCGACTAGCAGCTATCTTGGATGCATCAATCGCACCCTCTCTCACTTGGCAATACGAGGAGGATTTACGTCGGCAAAGAAGACGGTCAGGTAGTGAGCCGGAATCTGATTCCACCAAGTCCTGTGAGTCAGAATCAGGTTCCAGCTCGACTGAGTCTGAGTCTGGTACTCCTGGGGATGTTAACCAGGATGCCACAGTCCTGTCCAGGTTATCTTTTTCCTTTTCATTTGAGTCTGTTGTAACCGATGAATTGGATGATTTGGATGTGCCTAATGAGAATGAACTATCTGTGGTTTCTGAGTACTTTTTTGTGCCCTTAATTTATTGCATTAATTTAGACTTTCAAAACTTTGATCAAAACGACGAGGACGAAGTTCCTCCGGTTTTACAACGTTTAATTGAGCAAGAGCAAGAGAGATTTGTTAAACCATTAATGGATGAAATCATTACCTTGAACATTGGTACTGAGGAGGACCCGCGGCTGGTCCAGATCGGGTCCACGTTGTCTTTAGAGGAACGCGAGCGCTTAGTCGCTTTATTAAAAGATTTCAAAGATGTTTTCGCGTGGTCCTACGAAGACATGCCTGGAATCGATCCTGAGATTGTACAGCATCGGATCCCCCTTGACCCCGAGGCCAAACACATTAGCGAAACTTCGAAGGATCCGCCCGGATTGGGCTCTTAAGATTAAGGAAGAGGTCACCAAGCAAATCGACGCAGGCTTCCTGCTGGTATCTGAATATCTGACTTGGTTGGCCAACATTGTTCCGGTGCCGAAGAAAGATGGCAGGATCCGGGTGTGTGTAGACTTCAGGGATTTGAACAGAGCTAGTCCCAAGGACGACTTTCCCTTACCGCACATCGATGAGTTGGTAGATTTCACAGCAGGGCATGCATTACTCTCATTCATGGATGGCTTCTCAGGATACAACCAGATAGTAATGGCGCCAGAAGACAGAGAAAAGACTGCATTCACCACCCCGTGGGGAACATACTGCTAGCGGGTAATGCCATTTGGGTTGAAGAACGCTGGAGCTACTTATCAACGGGCCGCGACCACAATACTACATGATATGATCCACAAAGAGGTTGAGGTGTATGTGGACGACATGATTGTCAAATCCAAAGAAAGAGAGGGCCACTACACCGCCTTGCACAAGTTTTTCCAAAGGATCAGGGAATTCCGGTTGCGGCTAAACCCTCAGAAATGTACGTTTGGTGTTACAGCATGGAAAATGCTGGGGTTTTTGATTACACAAAGGGGCATCGAGGTCGATCCTTCCAAAATCAAGGCCATCCTAGAAATGCCACCACCAAGGACTGAAAAGGAGGTGCGAGGCTTTCTAGGTAAAGTGCAATTCATAAGACGGTTTATTTCAAAATTAACCTTGACTTGTGAACCACTTTTTGGCCTTCTCAAGAAAGGAAAGAAGTTCCAATGGGACGGCCGATGCCAAGCTGCATTTGAACAGATCAAAGAATATCTACAGAACCCACCCGTTTTATCCCCACCAGAATCGGGGAAACCGTTGATTTTGTACCTATCAGTGACTGAAACTACAATGGGCTGCATGCTCGTACAAGAATCAGAAGATAAGGTGGAAAAAGCCATCTATTATTTGAGCAAAAAGATGCTGGAGTATGAGACCCGATATACACCACTGGAAAAGGCTTGCTTGGCTCTGGTATGGGCTACCAGGAAGCTGCAGCACTACCTGTTAGCTCACTCTATAATGTTGGTTTCGCGACTTGATCCCATCAAATATCTCTTCGAGAAACCAGGGCTTACGGGTAGGCTAGCTCGTTGGTTGCTTTTGCTCTCCGAATTTGATCTCACGTGCGTGACACGCAAGTCAGTGAAAAGAAGAGCAGTGGCAGAGTTCCTTGCCGACCACCCGGTTGAGGGGGATGAAGCAGTCGAGTACCTATTCCCGCATGAATCAATTCTGCATATCGACAAAGAAACTTGGACGATGTACTTTGACGGAGCGTCAAATCAACATGGGTATGGAATAGGAGTGTTGCTGATAGCACCCGACAATTCCCGTATCCCTCTAGCCTTCAAACTCCGATTCAAAGTCTCGAACAATGAAGCAAAATACGAGGCATGTATTGCTGGTCTAGAAGCAGCCCTGGAATTAGAGGCAAGACGACTGGACGTTATTGGGGATTCGAACCTTGTCGTGTCTCAAGCTAAAGGAGACTGGAAAGTGAAAGAGGAAAAGATGATGATGTATCACCAAACCTTGGATTTGCTGATTCCTCGGTTTGAAAAGCTAAGTTTTACTCATCTACTAAGAGAGAACAACAGGTTCGCAGATTCTTTAGCAACTCTATCTTCTATGATAGACATCCCGTGTGGAGTCCGAATGCGTCTGGTCATCATTGACCAGAAATTTGCACCTGCCTATGAGTCGATTGCAGCCATAGATGAAGTTCAGGACGAGCACCCCAGGTATTACGACATCTGGAACTTCTTGGAGAAAGAAGCATACCCACCGGGGGTAAATGCCAAAGATAAGAGGCGTCGAAGAATGGTAGTTCATCATCATCTGCGGGTAAATCTGATAAACGAGGTCATCTGGGAATGCATAAACTGTGCGTTGATG
This sequence comes from Camellia lanceoleosa, assembly GCA_025200525.1. NCBI lineage: Eukaryota > Viridiplantae > Streptophyta > Magnoliopsida > Ericales > Theaceae > Camellia > Camellia lanceoleosa. The sequence continues at coordinate 2,614,523 of CM045767.1, read as the reverse complement.
CCGAAGAGTCAAAACGTCTGATGGAAGCCATCCACGGGGGTGAATGTGGTGCACACATTAATGGGGTAATGTTGGCACAGAAGATCCTTAGACAAGGTTATTACTGGTCCACCATGGAGGAGGATTGTATTCGCTTCGTCCGGCGATGTCACAAGTGTCAAATTCATGCAAATCGCATGAACATCCCGCCATCAAAGCTGTACAACATGACTTCGCCATGGCCGTTTTCTGTCTGGGGAATTAATGTAATCGGAGCTGTTATGCCAAAGGGGTCGAGTGGGCATGAGTTCATCTTGGTAGCGATAGATTATTTCACAAAGTGGGTTGAGGCCCAATCTTATGCAGTGTTGAAGGCTTCGCACGTAGCAAAATTTATCAGAAACAACATTATCTGTCGCTACGGAGTCCCAAATGAAATCGTTTCAGACAATGGTTCCCACTTCAAAAAGGAGGTGATTGATTTGTTGGAGAAATACAATGTGGCTTTTCATAAGTCGTCTACTTACCGGCCACAAACCAACGGAGCAGTTGAGGCCGCCAACAAGAACATCAAGCGCATACTACAGAAGATGGTAGAAACCTATCGGGACTGGCCAGATAAGTTGCCGTTCGCTCTGTGGGGCTACAAGACCTCGATCAGAACTTCTACTGGGGCGACTCCGTACTCATTGGTTTATGGGATGGAAGCCGTTCTACCTATTGAGATTGAGGTCCCGTCATTATGAGTATTGGCCGAGTGCCAGATAGCCGAGGCAGATTGGCAGCAAAACAGATTTGAGGAACTCATGCTTTTCGATAAAAGGAGGCTGAAAGCACTGTACCACATCCAAGGTTATCAACGCAGAATCGCCTGGGCTTTTAACAAGAAGGTTAAGTCCAGGAATTTGAAAGAAGGAGATTTGGTACTCAAAGACAACCGAGCTCCCATCCACGACCCAAGGGGCAAGTTCAGACCCAATTGGACTGGTCCCTATGTTATCAAGTCAATCTGGTCAGGTGGAGCTGTGGTTCTGATGGACTTAGATGGCTTAGAGTTTTCCTAACCGATCAACATGGACAAGTTAAAGAAATATTACCCCTGAGAGGCTCGCTAGGCCGAAAACCCGAAAGGGCGACCTAGGCAAAATTCAGAGCATAAAAAATTTGAAATTATAAAAACTGAGCTCGCAAGGTTGAAAATCCGCAAAGGGCGGCCTTGGCAAAAGTTAGAGCGCAAAAGGAGAGTAAAAATACCCGAGCGAACCCAAGCCTGAACTACGTAAGGCTTGATTCCCATCTATGGGATACGTGTGGCGACTTCATCCAAGTTCATTTCAATCTTTTCCTCGATCAACTTTGTCCATTTGATCATCTCAGTCATCTCTATTCATCAACATCTATCGTGATCTCCAGTACAGTGTTACTCAGACTAGGGGCAACTTTTCGTTGCAATGAAGTGTTGCGGCACCATCAAGACTAGGGGCAACTTTCTGTTGCTATGAATCGCCGAGGCACTTTTCAAACCAGGGGCAACTTTCCAGTTGCTAGGATCCGGGGTTGTGCATCTCAGTGACAGATCTCAGGCGTGTCCAGTTCTGATCCATATCGAAAATAGTTTTGAAAAGTTTTAATAAAAGTTGACTTTGTCCAAATTAATCTTTTCACAACTAAGACCATTTTTGGACCAAAAACGGAGAATTTTCAGTACCACAACCTTCAATTTCATAGATTTCAAAACAGAGTTCTCTTGCTCTTACATACAATTGAAGTTGCTTTCTTTTTATTACACTCATAACGAAAACTTGAAAGTACTAGTAAAGCAATAAATCTGGGGCATAGTCAAGTCAGGTGTCCCTGCGCCCCCTCCCAGAGCTAGTTGAAGCCTCTGATGCCAACCTAGGCCCAACCTGTGCTTCTTCATTGAGCCAATCCTAGCATTCATCAGACAAAGTGCAACTAAAAGTGGGAGTAGGAGCCAAGAGTTCTCTGATTCTCCATGCTGCGGCCTACCGAGCTAGCTGTGCGCCTCGAACCGGAAATGTAGCCGGATACTCAATCCCCTCTGGTGGGCAAGTCTGATCATGGCCGAACTGGCACAGAATACGGAATGGGAAATAGAATACCTGATGAGTCAAGCGATCGATCGAATCCCGACTTCTTGCGGGACATCTTTGTAGCTCATTCTTGGGAGATTGAGCCACGGACAACGCCACGCAATGCGATCTGCCGACAAGTTGCACATCCATTCAAACCACCATCCCTCATCAGGGGCATTGACTAGACGTTGTCGAAAGAAGTAACCGTGGGCTGAGTTAGTAGGGCAAGAGTCCACAACTTGTAATTTATCCATCAACCATATCTGGGGAGGGATGAAAAATGAGAGAATAAAGAATAGAGAGATGTGCGATGAGAGAAGAGTAAGATAAGGGTTTTGTGAGAAAAAAAGCAGGGCAGTGATGTGAGCAAAATACACATGTGAGCTTGGGTGGGAAACATTACCTGCAGCAGTAGTGGACTCCCTGCGAACCTAGTTGTCTCCCAGCAGTGGAAAGCATCCAAGCCCATCAGTGTCTCGGCCAGAGTCATGGCAATGCAACTCTTCCCCTCTTTCAAGCCTTGAGCAATTTCAATCAGACGGGCGCCGGACCCTCCGAAGCTTGAGGCAAACAGAAAATGAGATAACAGGCACAAACAGAGAGCATGTCGTCGGAAGCCTTGCCAATGATGGTCGCTGCAGTCACCAGCATCGGAGAATCGGCAAATCAAGCTTGGGATATCCAACATTCCGTTACCAATCAGGGATCGAGCATCATGTGCGTTGAGTCCGCACATCCGCCCTAAAGTTTGGGCATAGCCAAAATTGAGTTGGGGCAAGATTTCCTCACCTCGCTCGGATTCTATCAAGACTTGAAAATCTTAAAAGTAGGACATACCTCTTGCCCGCCGAAGCTAAAGACATGCGTCACCGGGTTCCAAAACCTTGCCGCGGCATGGAGGAAAGGAAGGTGTAGCGGAGTCCGGCTTAGCGTGAATAGTGCATTTAAGCCGAAACCCCGAAAGTTCAACTTTTTCGAACCGTCTAGAGAAGAGATCCAAGATGTGAGATTTTCTGCGAGAAATGCCTCCATTTTTGTGAGAAACGGTGATGAAATAATTAAGTTCCAAGGCTGGGGCTTTTATAGGGGGGTAAAACACTATTTAAAGGACACGTGTCAAAATTGCAGGGGTTGCGGGAGGTGGCGGCCGGCCATCTATTCTAGTAGGCCGGCCACCCTCTAGTCTCCAGATGCAAAATTTGTTCGGCCACGCATTGGTCCTGTTTTGCCCTCCGGAAGGAAGTTTGAGGCATTTCTAGGCATCGAGAACATCGAAGGCCTCCATTTCTCTCAGTTTCGGGTATGTTCCATCATCCGCATCCGTCCGTCAAAATGCGCTTAGTTGTATTTTTGCTTATCGAGTTGTTGTTTTGCTTGTCGAGTTGTTGCTTTGTTTATCAAGTTGTAAATTTTGTCGAGCTGTCGCATTTTGTGTTTTGAGTGGTTACTTTTTGTTTACACAATTTTGTTAAGTCTTGTTTGTTGAGTCGTTAACATTGTTGTACTCTGCTTATCAAGTTGTAAACTTGCTAAGATTCTGTTATTTCTTAGTGAGTCGAGTTTTTGATTTGTTGCGTCGGTTCATTACCTGACCCGGTAAATACACAAGGCACATTTTCATTTAATTCCATTTTGTGCAAAATGATGCGATGCGATGCTAAGAGTTTCAAATACAAACGTTTTTTCAAAAGCTGTTTCATTCCATCATGTTTTACAACAACAAAATAAAGGTACAAGTTTTACAAGAAATAAAACTGCCTAACAATATGCAAAGTGCTACAAACTACTAGCAAAAAGAAAAATAAAGCAGGAAATAGCATCAATATCCTCTGGAGCGGGAATGGGGAGGCCCTCTCATCCTCTTCTGCGGGACAACCTCTGCACCATCATCACCATCCGGGTCAGAGCTGTCATCATCCGGATCCCCCTCAGCCTCGTCTCCGCTCCCGGAACCAAGACCGGAGCCTTCCTCCCCAGCAGATGTCTCTGACTCACGGTCTGCGACCTCCTCCTCCTCCTCCTCCTCCTCCTCAATAATGGGTGTCCTGCGTCTGCGAGACGACCCTGCTCCTCGAGCTCCTCGAAAAGGCCTAGATGGCCCAGCTCCTTGAGAAGGCCGGGATGGCCCAGCTCCTTGAAAGGCAGGATGGCCCAAGACCATGAAACAGTCCAAGACCTCGATCCCCGAGAAGGCAGGGTGGCCCGACACCTTGAGCATACACGGGAGGCATCTGAAAATAAAAAGTTCAAATACATCAGTTCAAATATGAAAAGTAGATGCAAGTACAATATGCGAGTGGGGTGTGTGTCAGATGTGCTCTACACAGCCTATCAATACAGCAGAATGTTCAAAACCAATATGTCATCAGAAATGTGCTAAATGCAGGGAAGATGAACAGTACCTGCACGCCCATAATGGCCAGCTGTGCCTCCCTCCGTAAGATCATGCCCTCGAATGTGGCCAACATCCCAAGTATCTCATCCATGTACTCAACTGGAGGCTGCAAATACAAATACAAAACTATCAGTGAGGGAATGAATGTCCAAGTAATCTGACTGATAAAGGAAAACTATAAAACATACCGGGGGCGAATCAGGGTCCCTGACATATCTGTGGTCAGGAAGAGAAGGCTCTAGCGAGACCTGGTAAGGAGTCCTGAACCACCAACTCGTCAACTCGGTCGGCATGTCTGGCCACCCAGGATGATGAAGAGATGGAGGGATCGGAGGAATCGAACTACCTCTACCCGTAGATGCACCAGCCCTACTAGAGGAGGGGATATCAGGTAGTGCAGCCCGACTCGGCGATGGTACATCGATGGGTCTCCGTGGCGAACGCACTCCGTCAAGGGGCATCGATATATCTGACGATAGGTGGCGTAGTCCCCATCCATGAGATATAACAAAGCATCGGTGCCTGCATAGCACTAATGACCTCTGGCGAGAGTCTATCGGCGATCCAGAGTGGCCGGAGGTGCTGCGGGAGGTCTTGAGAATCGTACCCCCACACGGCGCGAAGCGTTCCCCGAGAACCATGCTCTACCAGCGGTCCTTGCCGTAGGAACCTATCTTGGGAATTACTCGATCCTCTCAAATAGCCGAGTAAGTCTCTCTTGCAGAGGTCACTCATGTAACAATAGAGGGTAGCCAGGCCAGCGCCACCCCAGTCATATCGACTGACCTGTGATAGGTCCACCAGGGCACTCAGAAGATACAACCCAACAGTGTTCCCCCTATCGGCGAATAGAGTGGTGCCAAAGAGGAACATAAGGAAGCCACGGGCGTATTGCTCAATCTCCTCGGGAGACTCAAGCTCCATCTCCGGCCTCCAAAAACGGGAAGAGAACCAGGTGTACCGGACTCTCCCGGAAGCTCTGTCTACAGGTGGACGGGCCCCCAGCAGGTGTATCCATGCGGCCTCCCACTCTCCCATATCCTCATCATAAGGTATGGGCCAACCGCCTATGTCTAGACCAGTGAGTACGGCAAAGTCTAGCGGGGTCATGGTCATATCCCCGGTGGCAGAAAAGTGGAAGGAGTTGGTGGTGTCCCACCATCTCTCCACCAAAGCAGCTAACAAAGTCCTGCTAGCAGGACAACGTGATAATCCCACGCAGAATGCTCCGAACCCTGCTAGATCAACCAGATCCCGGACGGCCTCTGGAAGCTCAGCGTACCAGTCTCTCGCGGTGGTAGAGCCGTAACCTCGTCTGATCACGAGAGCCAACTGCGTCAGAATGAATACATGTGTTCGATACAATAAAATGCAAAAGGCTGTGTGCAAATGGAATGAAATGCAAATAAAATAAAAAGTGTGCAAGTGGAAAAGCGTGAAATGGGGGGCGTGTGTTCACACTTCAATTCACAGAATCGTGTTGTGTTGATGGTTCATTTTTTAATTCCCGTGTTCAATCCTTCATCAATGAAACGTGTGTTCACTTCAAATCTGAAATGCGTGTTGATAATGCATGTGTTTTGGGCTGCGTGTTCAATCCTTAATCGATTAAATTTGTGTTCACTTTAAATCTAGGTGCGTGTTGATCATCATGTTTTGGGCTGCGTGTTCAATCCTTAATCAGTGGGCTGTGTATTCACTTCAGACCTGGGCTGCGTGTTCAGTAAATCTGTGTTTTGGGCTGCGTGTTCAATCCTTAATCAGTGGGCTGTGTGTCCACTTCAAATCTGGGCTGCGTGTTCAAGAAATCTGTGTTTTGGGACTGTGTGTTCTACTCTCAATCGATTAATACGTGTGTTCACCATCAACTTGCGTGTTCGAAAATCGAGTTTGGGACTGTGTTCTATTCTCAATCGATGTAAGAACGTGTGTTCACCATCAAACTTGATGCGTGTTGAAAATCGAGTTTGGGATGTGTGTTCTACTCTCAATCGATTAATGGGTGTGTGTTCACCATCAACTTGCGTGTTGGAAAAATCGAGTTTGGGGCTGTGTGTTCTACTCTCAATCGATTAATGGTGTGTTCACCATCAACTTGGGCTGCGTGTTGAAAATCGAGTTTGGGATCGTGCGTTCTCTCTACTCTCAATCGATGTAACATGTGTTCACCATCAACTTGGACTGCGTGTTCAGAAAATCGGAGTTTGGGACTGTGCGTTCTACTCTCTACTCTCAATCAGTGTGGGCTGTGTGTTCACCATCAACTTGAACTGTGTGTTCAGAAAATCAGAGTTTGGGCTGCGTGTTCTACTCTTAGTCAGTGTGTGCTGTGTGTTCACTTTCAAAATTCGGGTTGTGTGTTCGACAAATCAGTGTTTGAGCCGTGTGTTCAATTCTTAACTAATGTGTACCGTGCATTCACAATCAGTCAATGAGCCGTGTGTTCAGCAATTCAATTGTTTAAACTACATGTTCAGGATGCAGGCAAAGTACTATGTCACAAGCTAAAACTGTGTGTTCAAGCATGGCAAAGCTACAGAATGCACGAAAAATGCAGAAAATAGAGTAAAATACCTCTCGTGCATCATGAGAGAGAGTCTTTGCTCGCTCGCAAGATAAATCCCCGGGTGCGGTCATTGAACCCGTGAAAGCTTGGCGGCGGAAGCATATGCCGTAGGGCCTATCTCCCGGGAATGAAAGGGCGGACTCTTGGAGGCAATGTCATGACATCAAAATCATCTTCGGCACCTGGAGGACCTCCACCATGAGGGTAATCGCCCGCCATTTCAAGAGATCTGCAAAAAGGAGCAAAAATGAGCAAAATGAGCCAAAATCGAAAAAAGTCAACAAAAGTCAACTCCCGAGAAATGGAAAAGTCAACAAAAGTCAACTCCCGAGAAAATCTTCCAAATATTGAGACAAACTTACCTCAAGTGGTGAAAATGAGAAAAGAAGCCTCGAAATCAAAATTTAATCGGTTCAAAGTGCTTAAAACTGAAGGATTTCGCGAAAACAACTTGCGTGGAAGGCCAAAAAGCGCGTATAAAGTGCAGATCTGAAGAGAAAAATGGTTTGGGGAGCAAAGGAAGGAGTTTTCACAGCCTTGGGAGTGATTTCGGAATGAATGGAGGGGGATATATATAGAAATGAGCAAAATGACAAAATTGCCCCTACTTTTGGATAGGTGGCCGGCCGGCCACCTTTTCTAGCTGGCCGGCCATTTGCTTTTTTGTCCCTAGCCGGTGGCCTCCCCTAGGGCAACCACCTGGCCGGTGGTGTTCTCCACCCCCCCTAGCTCTTTGCAAATTTTGAGGAAGATCGGAGTTCTCGGGACCTGAAAAAGTTCAAGAAAAGTGCACTTTCTGGCGCGAAATTGCTCCGCCGGAACTTCAGCTGTAATTTCTGATATGTGTCTCATCATTACTCATCAAAATCAGGGTGTATCCTTTTTGAACATGTTGTAACCTCTCCGGGAGGTGAATCAGAGGCCGCGATCAAGTTGCCTTCGCCGAAATGCGCGTTTCCCAGCTTGTTGTTTCGCAACAAACGGGCGCCCTGATTTATGCTCGTTTTGCATTGTTTTGCATATAACTTGCATTCTTATCAACATTTTGCATTGTCATGCATGATTTCTTGATGTACCATACCTCTGTGCTTGAGCATGCATTGTCACGCGTGTTCCTTTCTCTCATTGCGATGCATTCACTCGCCGACACTGCGCGTGTCAAACTTTCGGAACCACAAGAATCACATTGAATATATGTTGTTAGCATATTGTTCTTGTTGAATTTCTCTCTTTTGCAAGCACGATATTGTATGAACGGTTCATTCGAGGCTGGTGCGACCAGACGAATCGCGCAGGTATCGTATCTTCTCCGTGTGAGACGCGACGAGAATTAAATGATTCTCCGCATTCCTAACTGCATGAAATGTAGTTGTTACTTTGCATTCTTGCTTAAAACTGTTGCATCTATTTGCCAATACTTGCCTCATTACAGCTTGTTGCATTTGAATGATCATTTGGCTCTGTGCATATCGCTTTGCATTTTGCTCCCCTGCCTGCGGGCACATATCTCTGTGCATCTTGTATGATTGTCTAAGTCTTCGGCCTTGTCAAAAATGGGTCGTCTCTGGGCTTTGACATTCACTCCCGTCACTTGTGACTTCCGAGTTCTGTCAAAGAGGGGAAACTGTAGACACCCCATTTTTGACCGACCTTAAGACTCAGACGTCACCGATTGAGCGCTTGGTGATGTTGCATACTGTGCTCATTCAGAAGTCTCAGAGTCGCAGTCGTGCGCCCCGCCTCCGGACTTCCGAACCCTCTTCTGTGCCTTGGCTCGGTTTGCAAACCAGACTCAGTTTTCTCTATTTTCTTTCCTGAGGGGAGGGAGAGGTCCCGTAGACCATCTCTCAGTGGCCGTGGGCTACATTTCGTGCCCGTAGGCCATTTTGCCCATTTCGGAGCCCGGTTCCCGGTTTTCGGAGCCGTCAAGCCGTGTGCCTCGGTTCGGAACCACCCAACCATCTCCGATTCCTCCGGTTTCTAGCATGCATCTCATTTACTCCCTTTCGAGGGACACTGGGGTCTTAGATACCCACTTGTGACCAAACACCACTTCGGTGCTTGGCGGTTTTGGGACCCGGTGCGTGTTTTGGCCCCGAGCATTCGTTTTGCATCGGTTTTGTTCATTTTTGGCAGTACCTCTGTTTTATCATAAGGAAGGTCCTTTGGAGGGTGGGAGGCCAGCAATTGTCTCGAGAACGATTATGCTCCTCCGGCGCCCCCCGGGGCCCGTTTTTCTCACTTCCGGGCTAATGTTGAACACCCTAGGGCCATTTTCTCCGAGCTAAAACCACATATTTGTGTTGTACACACATGGGAGGACCCTAAAAACACATGGCCGGCCAGTAACTCTTATTGACCCTTTTGAACCCCTCTTTCAAGTGGCTTGTTGTCTCTCTTGTTTCAGAGTTGCCAATTTCCAACCATAGGGTCTTGTTGTACACACATGGGAGGACACCAACCTTTGGTGGCCGGCCAGAAATTCTCACTTTCCATTTTTGCCCTTGGCCGGCCGGCCATGGGGGGTGGCCGGCCGGCCACCTCCAATAAAGGTGGCTAGCCGGCCTGCTTCCTTGGGATGTGTGCATTCCAGCTGTGCTTTGATTTTCCCCCAAAAATATCTCATCCGGGGGACCCCTTTGGAGGGAAATAAGAGCTCATTTCCCTCCACTTTTGCAAGAACTCTTCTCTCCCCCTCTTGCACACATTAGTGTCCTCTCAACTCAAGAGAAGACAATACATGGATTGATTGGAGCATACACATACATACAATTTCATTTCTCTCAAGTTTTGGTGCCATTTCTTCATCATCTTCAAGCTCTACCATCACAACTCCATTCCAGCAGCTAGGAGAGCTTTCCAGCAGCTAAGAGGCTCCCATTCTTCAAGCAAAAGGCAACCAAGACTTGTCTACAAGGGTAAGTGTAGACACCCCATTTTTGACCGTCCTCAAGACTTGGACATCACCGCTTGAACACCCGGTGATTATCCATGTTTGTGTTCGTTTTGAGTCCCCGGAGGTCCGTGCCTGTTGTGCTTGGGATCTCTTAACGGTTTGTTACGTGCTTGGTTTTCCACCAAGGCTTGTGTGTGTTGCATTTGAGGGTAGGGAAGGCTTGTTAGCCATCCTAGAACCCACCATTGCCTCACACCTCCACCGGCTCTCTATTAGCCATCGGCACTATTTTATTAAAATCCTTGGCGATCGGCCTTTGTATGATGCCGGCCGCACATTTTGTGCCGGTGGCTTTGGCCGGTGACCCTTACGAACCCCTCGAGGATGGTGCATGCGGTATGCATTTGTGCCGTTGGATTACACCATCACTCCTCCCGTGCATAACATTGCACCATTTGCACCTTGCACCCTTAAAGCTTCTAGAAGGGTGACCCCTTTTGGCCAAGCTTCTTGGAGAAGCTTGGCCTTGGTATCTTCCTTGGAAGCTAGGAACCCTTTGCACCCCTTGACCCCTTTGCTCTTACTTAGTCATTAAGCTTAGAGCCCTTTTGTTGCCTATTTAAGCTTGTATTCATCTCCTTTGTAGGGGTTAGCAATTTTAGGTCAAAAACCAGAGATTATACATACATTCTCTGATATACATCCATATATATCTATATTTCCCTCTCTCTCCTCTTGTGTGCGTATTTTAGGCCCCAAATAGTGTGTTTTACCTCACTTTTGCACCATTACACACACTATTACACCTAGCTCCGAGATTGGGAGGCTTGGAGGTTTGTTTTGTGTGATCTTGGATTGATTTTGATCACTAGGAGAAATTTGGACCACCTGTTCTTCATTGGATCTACAAGGGTGAGCTTTTTTACTTTAGTTTCCCCATTCTTGCAACCTATTTCTACCCTCTTTACTTTGTGATTTTGAGTTTGTGTTTAAGATAAAAAAGTCTTGTTTTTACTTGTTCTTGAACCTTCATTAAGGTCATTTTATGGTTTGAGTTAAGCCTCATCACTTTGAGCCTTGTTTGGCCATCTTTGGTGCCCTTTTCTTAGGCCTTCTTGTTTTGGTGTTCTTTGGTCTTCTCACCACTGAAAACCAGTGGGTTTCGATGGTGAGGATGATATTCGAGCCTCATTTGGGAGAGACACCCCTCTCCCTTTGGTCCATTGTTTGCCTTTGTTTTGGGCTCATAGCATAGCATGTGTGCATGTTTGCATTTGGCTTCATTGCAAAACTTTTTGGGCTTTTTTAGGTCATGTTTGATCTCTGTTTTTGGTTGGAATTGTAGCCTCTAACATGCCTCTCATACTTCCTTTGAAATGCTCTCTTGTGCCTAAAAGAATGCCATGTTTTGAGGCCATGATTTTTGCATGTTTGGCTTAGTTTCATGAAGATACTAGCATTGTTTTTGCCATGTTAGAGGGCTGTGAGCCACTGATTTTGTCATGTTTGGTATGCTTGAAGTGGTTGTCTTGCATATCTTGTAGGCCTTACTTGTATGGGGTGCTAGCATGCTTAACTTGTCTTTATCTCATGATTTGGCATCATATTAGACCCTATTTCAGTCCATTAGTCATGTTTGTATGTTGACATATGTGGCTTAGTTCATGTCTTAAAGGTGTGCTCTTGTATGCTTTAGAGTAGGCCTTTGCATGCTTACATGTTTAGTGCATTTTTGGGGATGCCATAGGGGGGATTTGGGCTCATTTTGTGTGCTAGAAATCTGTTCTTGCTTGCTTGATATATACCATGCTTGGTCTTGTTAAGGGTAGCAAGGTGTGCTCCTTTTGGTGCCTTAAACTTGGCCTTATTTGGTTCGCATATTGGCATGCTCATTGGTCACTATTTTAGGCTTGTTTTGCTACTGTTTTAGGGAGTCTTGAGGGCTGCCTCGTTGAGCTTAGTCCATCTTTGCATGCTCATATCATGGTTGTTGCATGTTTAATTGATGAAACCTAGTAGACATGCTAGTTCTATGCATTAATTAGTCCATGTTGCATGACATTTTGTACCTTGCATACTTAGCTCTTTGCATGCCTAACATGATAGGTTGCATTGCATTTGAGCCATATTGCATGAGTTGCATTCCATGGTTTGGTTTGGGGTTGTCAAACCAAACATGAAGATTGAGAGGAGTTCACACTTGAGTGGTGAAACTTGTCTCTATCCTCAAGTCTCTAAGGCCCTTGATCTCCATATGATAGGGACTTAGCCCTCATTTGTTTGTGTTGCATGCATTTTCATATCAAAAGAGCAATCTTGATCCCTTAGGCTATCATGCATCAAATGCATAATTGGTGGCCCTAGAACCAAGAGTCTTGCCTCCTTGAGTCCCCAAGCATGATAGGAGGCAATGACCATGCTTACATGTCCCTAAAATCCATGCCATGCATTCTTTGTCTTCTTCTTTGTCTCTTGTCTGCAGGGGACTTCTGCGGCCGGCAGTTTAATGTGCCGATCGGCACTTTATTTCTGCCGATAACCACCACAAGCAGCCGGTGATCAATAAGAGCAATGGTGATCTCCCCTAGCCGGTGGGGCATTTCGAACCACTTGGGAGGTATTCCGAACTTTGGGAATTTTTGGAGAGGCGGCAAGAAAAATGTATAAAGAATGCCATGACACGGGTTTTCCTGCAAGTCATGACGAGCATACATCATTCACAAGATTCGAGGCGGCCGAGGCCCCATTTCATTTCACTTAGATGCTTTAATTTCAATACTTAGAAATTTGTAATAATTTATTTATTCATTTATTCTTGATGCAGATTATTTATTTATTCGTCCCTCCGGCGAGGCGAAAATGTAATAAGTGTGAGTGGGTGTATGTCTTCCAATCCCCATTTCTTTCTTCCCTTTTATTTACCGCTATGATGGTAGATTAGGCACGTTTAATTTTAGCATACCTTATGCTATGCATGCGTGCATTCATGCATTTGTTTACATGCATCGACTCGGTGCATCATACAAACAAAGATCGTACTTTCAATTCCAAATTGAATACGTGTTATTTGTAGCATTCCATATTCCATGTTTAGGATAGCCGAGCCTGTCTAGATTACATCTTTGCATGTGTTGCATTAGACATTTCAGTATGCTTAGGTCCATGCATGAATTTCTAATAAGCTTCTGTTTTGGCTTGGAGTACTAGGTAAGCTTTTATGCTTTAGCATATCGCATGTGTGTGAATGTTGCCATGATAGCATGCTTACCATGAGGATAAGTGCTTATGTGATATAACTGCATGAATGCCTGTGGATGGAGGTTGAATTACCTAAATTGGGACAACACATTAAAACTGTGAGTTTTAAAGCCCACTAGATAGTGGCAAAACCGTCTTTTCTAAAAGCCCGCTTGAGAGTGGCAAAACCTGCATTTTAGCCTACTTATGAGTAGTAAATCATTTTTCAAAACAAACACGTAATGTTTTGTTCCAACTTAGGCGATTTGGTCTATACTTGTTTGTCAGTCGCATAACATAGTAAATCTAGGCTAATAACCTAATAAGAACACGTAATGTTTTCAAAATCGGATATCACGGTTAGTAGAGGCGGTCTTGACCGGCGAGAGGGTGCTCATAGTGACCTTCCCGATCGTACCCAAGCTCCGAGCCAAGTCAACTTTGGTTATGACGGACACGTGGCCTTGACCGAGTCGGGGTTTCCTAAATTTCCCATTTTAAAAAATATTTAGGTGGCGACTCATGTCCGCAAAGCATCCATGTTTGGCACTTCTTTTCAAAATCGCTTTTTCTCAAAACGATTTGATTTGGACTCTTTGGTTCAGATTTAGAACCGACACAAATCAAGTCCGAATCAGAGTGAAGCCCGCGTAGCGTCTGGCGACTCGGCATTCTTGAGGATTTTAGAGAGCTTGACTCGAACTCGTGATATCTGTTTTGATTTGATTTATGTGTCTCTTTGCATTGCATGTGCATTGGTGCGCCTAGGACACCGTGTTGGTCATCTGCTATTCTGGCGGTTTGGGAGGCTTGTCTTGTCAAGGCATGTCCATAAGGTCGACGGTTATGGGCTCTGCCGATGGGGAACACAAACCCCGGTTTTTGGGCACCCTTCGACCATTCGACCTAGTTGCATAGTCGAATCCGTAGTGACCATTCCAAACTAGGACAAAGTTGCTTACCCGATTTAGGTTGTTTGAAACCGCCGTATGAGTGAAACCCTAGCTCTCGACAAAATAGGACGGAAACCCTACCCCAACATAGGGGTGTTTTGGTTCTCATTTACTTGCTATGTGCTTTAGAGTGTAACTCTGCGAGGAACATACAATCTGTTCTTTGCAAGTTTAAATATCGGGCAGAGGGCATCATGTCGATGTTTTGGGAATCAGTTGTCTGTGGATATCAGATTCAGGCCTAGGGGCAATGGTTCATGATCAGTGATCAGTGGTTGAGAAACAGTGTATCCAGCATTCGACCGTTTATTTTAAAATACCCGACCGTGTGTTGTGTGTTTATTTACTTTACTGTCTTATCTTTGTCCGATTATCTGTTTGTTTATGTGTTTTATTTATCTTTTTATTAGGTAGTTGAGCACAATTGCTACCGATCCGATAGATATTCCCCAAGCACCCTGGGTCAGAGGTCGTCGACTCCTTCGATCTGAGGATCTGATAGACGGACAACCAGTGTACTACTCGCTACCCCCAGTTGCTAAACGGAGGTCAGTAAGGCATAAAGCATCAAGACAAAGCAGTTGAGAGAGCTTTGTCTACCCCACCTGTGTTCAAGAGGATCCGGATTACGTGTCACCAATAGAGAAATATACCGATAATTCAACCGTAACAAGATAATATGGCTAGTTTGGAGGAGATGGTGCGCCACCTTCAAGAAAGCATGAAAGCGATGCAACAGATGCCGTCCGTCAGCGGATTTCGCCAGCAACAACAGCCACGCTTGTAAGAGAACGGCGAGACAATTGCCGATTGAGCAAAGAACTGAGCATCTGCCAGATCAAATTCCTCCCCGCCAGAGTTCCTAGCAGGGAGACAGCCAATGTTCGACCGACACTGAGCTACCCACAGACCACCCCACCTCCAACCCTACCCCAAATTCAACCTCAACTATCAAAAACACCCACCAATCTACCAGACTCTCCTTTGAGTTTGAGACGATCCCACCACTCAAATTAAGCAAGCTTGAAAAGCTATTCAAGAGATCTCAAGGGTCAAGACTATCCCCGATATTGAAGATGGTTACCTTGGCCTTGTTGCTGCCCGACAGGTTCAAAATGCCTCATATCCATCGTTTCGATGGGTCTGAGGACCCTATAGTACATTTAAGACTATTTTCGGACGTCCTAAGGCCAATGGGCCTCAGTAGGCTCCAGAAGTTGTCTCTGTTTGGTCGAACCCTGTCGGGTGTGGCGTCTGCATGGTATGCTAAGCTAGATGATGACGTGAAGAAAAATTGGGACGAAATGGCTGAGGCCTTCATTGCGCAGTATTCATACAACACACAGATTGAGATCACTACCCGTGATCTCGAGACAACCAGACAAGATCCTAAAGAGAGTTTCTCTGATTTTGTAACCCGGTGGAGGGCGAAGGCATCGATGATGACCTTAAGGCCAACAGACAGAGACCAAATACGGATGATTGTCGCAATCTCCAAGGCGTTAATGAAGAAGATGATTGTAGTTCCCTTCCCCACTTTCGCAGATCTGCATGATATGGGGATGCAAATAGAGGATGCGTTGAAACAGGGTCTGTTTGACCAAGATCGGGATCAACCCCGAAGGACCTTCAACCGCAACACTAATACAGGCCCGAGTGGCACATCTGCTACCAGAACCTCCGGAGTGAGCATGGTCACCACAAACCCCCCACAAAGAAATGCTACCGCCATTCTCCGTCGTCCGGAAGCAACCCACAAACAACCAAATACCCACCCAAGAATTCCAGAACTTTCGCTCATTTATATGCCCCTATCCAAAGCTCTAGGGTATTAATCAAGAAAGGGCACTGAGGCCCCTGGAGCCGCGCCCCTACCGAAAAAACTTCCCCAACCATAACCCGCCAAGCATCATGCGTTCCACCAACAAAGACGTCCACGACACCAGTGTTATCGGTTACGCCATGAAATCCATGATCTCATTGATAATGGGGTGATTTTACCTCCTGAGAGACCCAACGTTACTACAAATCCCCTCCCTACATATAACCAAGCTCCACCACCCAAAAGACTCAACTTCATCCACACTGGGGGCGTGTCTTACGACCCTAGTATCTACATCACACCTACCCATCTGCCCAAACCGAAGGTGTCTCTTCCTGATTGCACCAACTTGTGCACGATAGGCACCTCCATCACCCAACCTAAGCCAGTGGTGGTGACCGCCGAGAACAAAAGAGAGGAGATCCCGAAGGGAAAACGAGTTATTGAGCCGAAGTCTGCGGAATTTACAGCTTGCATTGAGAAAACGTATAGTCCGAGTGACTACATTTTACCGATAGGCCAGGATGTGTCAGCGGTGAAGCTTCCAGCCAGAGGAGAACTGTGTGTAATCCAAGGAGATAGTCTGGGACAAGAAATGGATAGTGTAACAGCCGTGGGAGAGGACTTTGCCAACCTCCGGTTTTACTACGACCAAGATCCAGAGGACTCGGTCAACTGTTCGATTATGGGAAACAAAGAGAGGCCATTGGGTGGTTGGACGATCACCAGATGTGATAGAAGAGTTTCAAATGTAAGGGAGCCCAAATAGGGCAAGAACATCAAGAATAAAATTCGGCAAGGTTGAAAAAGAGTATATTGTCGAGAGCGCCAAGACGAAGAATTTCGCCGATTGGAGCATCTTGACCACAGAATTGTTGAATGGGATATATTGGCACAAATAACAGAAAGGTTTGAGGAATCGAGAGAGCCAGAAGGCAAAGGCCCATGTGGCTTAAACCGTTGTCTTGCAGAGACGGATAATGCTACGAGTACGAGAATGGAAAGTGCCGTAAGTACGAGAACGTCCATGCCAGAGCCCGACAGATGTTTGTCAGTTGCTGACGGGATGTGGTGGGAAGATGAGGATCTTTGTCTTGCCCATACGCATTTAAGGTCGGGAAATGATCAACTGACGCAGACAGTACTGGGGAAATCGACCACATGACTAGGAGTGGACAGATTTCAAGCCTCGCACTGGAGCAACGAGACGTCCGGAAAGGATAGGGAGGCAGAGAGACGAAGAAAATCAACTTGAAGATGAGGCCGATAAGACGGTTGAAAAGATACAAGCGCACATCTCCATCTGGGGACAGCTTATGGCTGCTCGAGTGCATAGGGAGGCTGTTTTATCAGCCATGGATAAGGCAAAGCTTTCAATAGAAACAACACCAGAACAGCTAGTGGGGCTAGTCTTTCCGGGAGGGGCTACCCCGATGTTGACATTTGCTGATAAGGAATTACCGCCTGAGGGCACAAATCACAACAAGCCACTCTACATCTCCGTAGAGTGTAGGAATAAATGGATACCGGTAGTCCTTGTTGATACAGGGTCCGCCATCAATGTCTGCCCCGCGAGGACAGCTTACGCGATCGGTCTGAAAGTCGCAGACTTTGTACCAACAATCCAGGTCATCAGGGCATATGACAATACAAGCCGAGAAGTGATGGGAACCGTTAAAATCCAGACCAAGGTTGGGCCGGGACAGCAGGAGATAGATTTTCATGTCTTGGAAGTACCGCAACTTTCAATTTGTTGTTGGGCGGCCGTGGCTACATCGGTGAAGGCGAGATCATCTACTTTGCACCAAATGATGAAATACCCTATGGGAAGGGAGTAGCCATCGTCTTCGAATTCATCAATTCATCCACCATCGAAGTATCCACGCTGTGCGGAGATAGAGCATGGCACGGAAGGCGGTTTATATCGTGTTTTACCTTGGCCGAGGCTCGGTTGTATGTAACATCATGGCGACTAGTGAGGGAGTATATGTCGGTCTTGTGCAGCAAGATATCTCATGAACAAGCTCCAACACAGCCCCGGGATGGGGTTGGGATGAAGCGGCCGGTATGGCGTTGCAACATTGGCCGACGCGCCGAACAACCCTCAAGCCTTCAGCTTGGGTTACCTGCCCACTAAGGAAGATTGGGTAAGAACAGGAAAAGAGTTGGCTGGATGAGGCAACGCAAAACAGATGGGGAAACGTTTTGAATTGATGCACCGCCCCATCCGGGGTACCTTGAACAGACGTTTCGAAGGGAAGACTTCCCATTCTCGCGTTTTCCGGAGCCATGGTGAATAAAGAAGGAAACGCACGGATTTGAGATTTTCTTCGACTTGCAATTATCTGGGGATGATGTTGTCAAGAGCGCATGAACCCGGCTTGAGGCCGAACATAGCAAGGAATTGGAGTCTGCGGACACGAGTTTGAAATGGGGTAGATCGCATGTCTACTTTCGGATCCTTTGATCAACCAGTGTGCTCGGGATGACTCTTCTGTCCATGATCGGAGATGAAAGCGGTGTGGGCCAACCAATGCTATTTTGGATGCGTCCATCGCACCCTCCCTCATCTGGCAAGACGAGGAGGATTTTTATCAAGCAAAGACCGTCGGTAGTGAGCCTAATCGATTCCACTGAAGTCTTGTGGGTGAATCGGGTTCCAAATCTCGAGTCTGAGTCCCAGTATTCACAGGAGTGATAGCCCGATGATCTGTCGGTCGTCTTTTTTTTCTTTTGAGTCTGTAACAGAGGAATCGGACGGTTTGGAACTATCTAATGAGAATGAGGTAACCGTGGTTTTAGTACTTTTCGCCTTTGGTTTATTGTTTAAATCAGGACTTTCAAAATTTTGATGAAAACGACGAGGACGAAATTCCTCCGGTTTTGCAACGACTAATTGAACAAGAGCAAGAGAGGTTTGTTAAACCCTTAATTGATGAAATCACTACTGTGAACGTCGGTACTGAGAAGGACCCGCGGCTGGTCCAGATCGGGTCCACGTTGTCTTCGGAGGAACGCGAGCGCTTAGTCGCTTTATTAAAAGATTTCAAAGATGTTTTCGCGTGGTCCTACGAAGACATGCCTGGAATCGATCCTGAGATTGTACAGCACCGGATCCCTCTTGACCCCGAGGCCCGACCTGTCAAACAGAAACTCAGGAGGATCCGCCCTGATTGGGCCATTAAGATCAAGGAAGAGGTCACCAAGCAAATTGACGAGCTTCTTGGTATCTGAATACCCGACTTGGCCGCCAACATTGTACCAAAGGTCAAGAAGGATGGTAGAATCCGTATGTGTGGACTTCGTGGATTTAAACAGAGCCGATCGAAGATGACTTTCCTTGCCACATATCGGCGAGTTGGTAGATTTCACAATGGGCATGCTTTGCTCTCATTCATGGATGGCTTCTCGTGCTATAATCGATAGTAATGGCACCAAGATCGGAGAAGATCGCTTTTACCACCCCTGGGGTACATATTACTACAGAGTGATGCCGTTTAATTGAAGAACGCCGGCTACATATCAATCAGCCGCAACTACAATATTACATGACATGATCCATAAAGAGGTCGAGGTGTATGTGGGCGACATGATTGTCAAGTCCAAAGAAAGAGAGGGCCACTACAACGCCTTGCAAAAGTTTTTCCAAAGGATCAGGGAATTTCGGCTGCGGTTGAATCCTCATAAATGTACATTTGGTGTTACAACGGGCAAAATCTCGATTTCGACACAAAAAGGCATCAAGTCGACCCTTCCAAAATCAAGGCCATCTTAGAAATGCCACCACCAATGACCAAAAGGAGGTCGCGAGGCTTTCGGGTAAAGTGCAATTCATAAGGCGGTTTATCTCTAAACTAACCTTGATTTGTGAACCACTTTTGGTCTCTTGAAGAAAGGAACGGTTCAATGGGACGGCCGATGCCAAGCCGCATTCGAGCAGATTAAAGAGTATCTACAAAATCGCCCGTGTTATCACCACCAAAGCCGGAAAAACCGTTGATACTGCAGACCACAAGAATCGAAACCACAATGGGCTGCATGCTCGCGCAAGAGTCGGAAGACAAAGTAGAAAGGGCCATCTACTATCTGAGCAAGAAGATGTTGGATTACGAAACCCGCTACACCCCGCTAGAGAAGGCTTGTTTGGCCTTAGTATGGGCTACCCGAAGTCTGCGGCACTACCGTTAGCTCACTGTAATGTTGGTTTCACGACTTGATCCCATCAAATATCTTTTCGAGAAACCGGTAACTACGGGTAGGCTAGCTCGTTGGTTGCTGTTGCTCTCAGAATTTGACCTCAAATATGTGACGCGCAAGTCTGTAAAAGGGAGGGCGGTGGCAGAGTTCCTTGCCGACCACCCGGTCGAAGGGGATGAAGCGGTTGAGTACCTATTCCCAGATGAAGCTATTCTGCACGTCGAAGATGAAACCTGGACGATGTACTTTGACGGAGCGTCAAATCAATACGGATATGGGATAGGGGTGTTGCTGATAGCGCCCGACGACTCCCGTATCCCTTTAGCATTCAAGCTTCAGTTCAAGGTCTCGAACAATGAGGCAGAGTACGAGGCGTGTATTGCCGGTTTAGAAGCTGCCCTAGAACTAGGGGCAAGGCGGTTGGATGTCATTGGAGACTCGAACCTAGTTGTGTCTCAAGCAAAAGGAGATTGGAAAGTGAAGGAGGAAAAGATGATAATATACCACCAGACCTTGGATTTGTTAATCCCTCGGTTTGAAAAGCTAAATTTCACTCACCTATTGAGAGAGAACAACAGGTTCGCAGATTCGCTAGCAACTCTATCTTCCATGATAGACATCCCGTCGGGAATCCGGATGCGTCCAGTAATCATTGATCAAAAGTTTGCGCCAGCATATGAGTCAATCTCTGCCATAGAAGAAGTGCAGGATAACAACCCTTGGTATCATGACATATGGAATTTCTTGGAAAAGGAGGCATATCCACTAGGGGCAAACGTCAAAGACAAAAGGGCAATCAGAAGAATGGCTATCAGTTTATCATCTGCGGGGTAAATTGTACAAGAGAGGTCATCTGGGAATGCACAAGCTATGTGGAAGTCAAGAATCGGCGCTGATGGAGGCCATCCATGGAGGAGAATGTGGGGCACATATGAACGGGGTGATGCTGGCACGAAAAATTCTCAGACAAGGCTACTACTGGTCTACCATGGAGGAAGATTGTATCGGTTTTGTTCGCGATGCCACAAATGCCGATTCACGCGAACCGTATGAACATCCCGCCATCAAAGTTATACAACATGACATCACCATGGCCATTCTCACTGGGAATCGATGTGATCGAGGCATTCTCAAGGGGTCGAATGGGCATGAGTATATCTTGGTAGCAATAGACTATTTCACAAAGTGGGTCGAGGCCCAATCTTACACGTGTTGAAGGCTTCAAGTCGCAAAGTTTATCGAAACAACATTATCTGCCGTTATGGAGTCCCGAATGAGATCATTTCGACAATGGTTCTCACTTCAAGAAAGAGGTGATTAATTTGTCGAGAAGTATAATGTGGCTTTTCATAAGTCATCCACATATCGCCGCAGACCAACGGAGCTTGAGGCCGCCAACAAGAACATCAAACACATATTGCGAAGATGGTAGAAACCTATCGGGTGGCCGGACAAGTTGCCATTTGCTCAGGCTACCGGACTTCAATTAGAACTTCAACCGAGCAACTCTTATTCACGGTCTATGGGATGGAAGCCGTTCTACCGATTGAGATTGAGGTTCGCTGCTATGGTGGCCGAAAGTGTCGATAACCGAGGCGATTGGCGCAGAGTAGGTTCGAGGAACTTATGCTCTTTGATGAAAGAAATTTGAAAAGCACTGCATCATGTCCAAGGTTATCGGCCAGAATCGCCTGCTTTCAACAAGAAGGTTAAGTCCAGAATTTGAAGGAAGGAGATTTGGTGCTCAAGGACAACCGAGCTCCCATCCACGACCCAAGGGCAAGTTCGACCTAATTGACGGGTCCCTATATCATCAAGTCTATATGGTCGATGGAGCGTGGTTACGATGGACCTAGATGGCCTAGAGTTCTCCCAACCGATCAACATGGATAAGTCAAGAAATATCACCTCGAGGCTCGCTAGGCCGAAAACCCGGAAGGGCGACCTAGGCAAAATTCAGAGCACGAAAAATTAGAAAATATAAAAACCGAGCTCGCAAGGTTGAAAACCCGCAAAGGGCGGCCTTGGCAAAAGTTAGAGCGTAAAAGGAGAGTGAAAATACTCGAGTGAACCCAAGCCTGAACTACGTAAGGCTTGATTCCCATCCTTGGGATACGTAGGCAGCTTCATCCTGAAGTTCAGCCATAAACATTTTCCCCGATCAGCTTTGTCTATTTGATCGTCTTGGTCATCTGTGTCCATCAGCATTCATCGCAATCTCCGGTGCAGTGCTATTCAGACTAGGGGCAACTTTCCGTTGCCATACAGCGCCGCGGCACCATTCAAACTAGGGGCAATTTTCCAATTGCAGGAATCTGGGGTTGTACATCTCAGTGACAAATTTCAGGCGTGTCCAGTTCTGATCCATATCGAAAATGGTTTTGAAAAAGTTTTAATGAAGATGACTTTGTTCAAATAAATCTTTTTACAACTAAGACCATTTCTGGACCAAAACGGAAAATTTTCAGTACCACAACCTTCAATTTCATTGATTTCAAATAGAGTTCTCTTGCTCTTGCATACAATTGAAGTTGCTTTTTATTACATTCATAAAGAAAACTTGAAAAGTACTAATAAAGCAATAAATCCGGGGCATGGTCAAGTCAAATGTCCCTGCGCCCCCTCCCAGAGCTGGTCGAAGCCTCTGATGCCAAAGTGGGTCCCTCCTGTGCCTCTTCATTAAGCCAATCCAAGCACTCATCAGACAAAGTACAACTGAAAGTGGGAGCGGGGGCCAGGAGTTCTCTCGTCCTCCATGCTGTGGCATACCGGGCCAACTGTGTGCCTCGGGTTAGGAACGCGGGTACTCTATCCTTCCGCGGCAAGTCGATCATGACCAACCGGGGGGAGGATACGGAATGGGAAGTAGAAAACACAGTGAGTCAAGCCAATCAACTGGATCCCCGGCTGACGGGTCATACTATAACTCATCATTGGGAGATTGAGCCATGGGCACCGCCAAGCAATGCGATCTGCAGACAAACTGCACATCCACTCAAACCACCAACTCCCATCAAGAGCGTCAACTAGGCGTTGCCTGAAGAAATAGCCGCGCGCTGAATATGCTGGGCAAGAATCCACAACCTTCAATTTATCCATTAACCACACCTGGGGAGGGATAAAAAAATGAGAGAATAAAGAATAGAGAGAAGTACGATGAGAGAAAAAGTAAGAAAGGGGGTTTGTGAGAAAAAACGAGCCTGAGAGCCGAGTGATGTGAGCAAACATAAAAAGTGAGATAGGGTGGGAAACATTACCTGCAGTAATAGTGGACTCCCTGCTAATCTGATCGTCTCCCGACGATAAAAGGCGTCTAAGCCCAGCAGTGTCTCAGCCAGGACCATGGCAATGCAGCTTTTGCCCTCCTTCAAGCCTTTGGCAACTTCAATCAACCGGACACTGGATCCTCCGGAACCAGAGACGAACAGAAAATGAGATAGCATACATAGACAGAGGGCGCGAAAAGCCTTGCTGCTGATGGTCGCCACGATCACCGGCCTCGAAAAACGAGACCAAACTCTAATGTCTAGAGTCCCGTCACAAATCGTGAGAACGAGCATCGGGTATTGAGAGCCCACACATTTGTCCTAAGGCTTGAGCATGGCCAAAACGAAATTGGGGTAGGATTTCATTGCGCCTAGATTCCATTAGAGCTTGGAAATCTTGAAAGTGGGACACACTTCTTGCCCGCTAAAGCTAAAGACATGCGTTCGGGTTCGAGAACCTTGCCGGCATGGAGGAACGGAAAATGCAGCGGGTGCGGCAAAGTGAATAGTGCGTTTATGCCGAAGCTTAACTCAAATTTTTCCGAGCCGTCCAAGTTGTTAATCCAAGTTGCCAGATTTTGAGCAAGAAATTCCTCCATTTGGAGTCAATCAGTGTGGAAATGAAGAAGACCACGAGGCTAAGATCTTTTGTAGAAGATAAGGGTGAGTGGAGGACACATGTCAACATTCTCACGGGTGCAGACATCTAAATCCGACCGGGTAAGAAAAGTGCCGACCGACCACAATTTTGTGCCCCGACCAAGTATTATGCCGATGACAATTATATTCGGCCGACGACCTTGGTGTCCAAATTGATGGTCTTCCTTCTATGATTTCTAAGCTTTCTATTTCAATATTCGGGAATTCCACCCCTCTCAGCACTCTCCGGTGATTGATTCCCGTTGAGTCACGCGTATTTGTTTATCGAGTTGTTGTATATTTGCTTATCGAGTTGTATGCCACTCACTTTAAGTCTTTGATGTGTCTATCAAATTGTGCTTGCACTTGGCTAGTCTGTCGAGTCTTTGATTTGCTTATCGAGTTGTAGTTGGTTTACTACCTGATTATTACGATGCGATGCTTTGTTTTCATAAACACAAGTTTCAGTTTCAGTCACATTGTGGTGTGAAACTTTGCGTCTGATAGAACATGCAAATGCAATACCTTTTGAACATATAGTTGTTTCATCTCCATCATATGTTTTGCAAAAACACACGATTTCGAGAAATAAAACACACTCGAGGCAAAGGTAATGTGCTTAAACTCCTAGTAAAAAGGAAAGTAAAGAAAGAAAAAAAAAGGCTAGCGGGGTGCTGAGTTTGACATTAGTAACCTCCTCCTTTCGCCCATTGCACCTTTTACGCCCTTGTTCGAGATAGTCATGTGATTTGGTATCTTTATCGCTCAGGGCAGTCCAAGAACTGGCACCCTCAGAATATAAGCAGAATTTCGAGTTGACCTCGTTACAACCGGTGGCGATGCCGAACGCGAAGGATGTCCCTTCTCGTATCCTTTTACGTTTCGTAAATTTCAAAAGAAATTGTTTCAATTATGCTGTGTTGCAGTACGTCGCATTTCAACATCATGTTTTACTATGTTCAATTTCAAGTTCCTCTCTATACACATTGCATTGTATGCGTACTATGCTTTACTGATATGTGTTCAATTTTCTATACACATTGCATTGTATGCGTGCTTTGCTTTACTGATATGTGTTCAATTACCTTCTATACACATTGCATTGTATGCGTGCTTTGCTTTACTAACATGTGTTCAATTACCTTCTATACACATTGCATTGTATGCGTGCTTTGCTTTACTGACATGTGTTCAATTACCTTCTATACACATTGCATTGTATGCGTGCTTTGCTTTACTGACATGTGTTCAATTACCTTCTATACACATTGCATTGTATGCGTGCTTTGCTTTACTGACATGTGTTCAATTACCTTCTATACACATTGCATTGTATGCGTGCTTTGCTTTACTAACATGTGTTCAATTACCTTCTATACACATTGCATTGTATGCGTGCTTTGCTTTACTGACATGTGTTCAATTATTTTCTATACACATTGCATTGTATGCGTGCTATGCTTTACTGACATGTGTTCAATTACCTTCTATACACATTGCATTGTATGCTTTGCTTCTTGACATGTGTTCGATTACCTTCTATACACATTGCATTGTATGCGTTTTGCTTACACGTGGTCAAATTATCTCACCTTACACATTGCATTGTATATGCGCTTTCTTGTGTGTGTTCAATCACACTTTTCTATACCTTGAATGCGTTGTCACGCCGTCGATTGCATTGTCATGGATATTGCTAATGGTCATACACGCTAAGTTTGTTTTCTTTTCAGCACGATATTGTATGTACGGCTCATTTGAGGCCGGTGAAACCGGACGAACATGCAGTATTGTATCTCCCGAGTTGAGACGTATTGAGAATGCCATAATTCTCTTACACCCTTTCTCGCATTGTAATGTAGATCGATGTATGCTAGCTTGTAATCATTGCATGTGTGCTCCATTACGGCTTCCTTTGCATGATCATGAGTTATGCTCGGCTTCTTGCATTTTCACAGATTTTGCCCCTCGCCTCGGGCGCATATCTTGTTTGCCTTGTATGCTTGTCCAAGTCTTCACCTTGTCAAAGATGGGTCGTCTCGGCTTTGACATTCACTCCCGTCATTGTTATGACTTCCGAGTTCTGTCAAAGAGGGGCAACTGTAGACACCCCATTTTTGACCGTCCTCAAGACTTGGACATCACCGCTTGCACACCCGGTGATTATCCATGCTTGTGTTCGTTTTGAGTCCCAGGATCCTGCACGCTGTGCTTCAGGATCTCTTAACCGGTTTGTTCTGTGCTTGGTTTTCCACCAAGGCTTGTGTGTGTTTGCATTTGAGGGTAGGGGAAGGCTTGTTAGCCATCCCTAGAACCCACCGGCTGCCTCACACCTCCACCGGCTCTCCCTATTAGCCATCGGCACTATTTTATTAAAATCATTGGCCGATCGGCACTGTATGATGCCGGCCGGCACATTTTTGTGCCGGTGACTGTTTTGGCCGGCCGGTGACCCTTCTGAACCCCTCTGAGGATGGTGCATGCCAGCTGTGCCAGCTGGATTACACCATCACTCCTTCCCGTGCATAACATTGCACCCTTTGCACCTTTGCACCCTTAAAGCTTCTAGAAGGGTGATTTTTGGCCAAGCTTGGAGAAGCTTGGCCAGCTGTCTTGGCTTCCCTTAGAAGCTAGGAACCCTTGCACCCTTGACCCTTTGCTCTTACTTAGTCATTAAGCTTAGAGCCCTTTTGTTGCCTATTTAAGCTTGTATTCATCTCCTTTGTAGGGTTAGCAATTTTAGGTCAAAAACCGAGATTATACATACATTCTCGATATACATCCATATATATCTATATTTCCTCTCTCCTCTTGTGTGTGTATTTTAGGCCCCAAATAGAGTGTTTTACCTCACTTTTGCACCATTACACACACTATTACACCTAGCTCGAGATTGGGAGGCTTGGAGGTTTGTTTTGTGTGATCTTGGATTGATTTTGATCACTAGGAGAGGGTGGACCACTGTTCTTCATTGGATCTTCAAGGGTGAGCTTTTTACTTTAGTTTCCCATTCTTGCAACCTATTTCTACCCTCTTTACTTTGTGATTTTGAGTTTGTGTTTAAGATAAAAAGTCTTGTTTTACTTGTTCTTGAACCTTCATTAAGGTCATTTTATGGTTTGAGTTAAGCCTCATCACTTTGAGCCTTGTTTGGCCATCTTTGGTGCCCTTTTCTTAGGCCTTCTTGTTTTGGTGTTCTTTGGTCTTCTCACCAAAACCAGTGGGTTTTCAGTGGTGAGGATGATATTTTCGAGCCTCATTTAGGGAGAGACACCCCTCTCCCTTTGGTCCTTTGTTTGCCTTTTGTTTTGGGCTCATAGCATAGCATGTGTGCATGTTTGCATTTGGCTTCATTTCAAGACTTTTGGGCTGTTTTAGGTCATGTTTGATCTCTGTTTTGGTTGGAATTGTAGCCTCTAACATGCCTCTCATACTTCCTTTGAAATGCTCTCTTGTGCCTAAAAGAATGCCATGTTTTGAGGCCATGATTTTTGCATGTTTTGGCTTAGTTTCATGAAGATACTAGCATTGTTTTGCCATGTTAGAGGGCTGTGAGCCACTGATTTTGTCATGTTTGGTATGCTTGAAGTGGTTGTCTTGCATATCGGCTTGTAGGCCTTACTTGTATGGGGTGCTAGCATGCTTAACTTGTCTTTATCTCATGATTTGGCATCATATTAGACCCTATTTCAGTCCATTAGTCATGTTTGTATGTTGACATATGTGGCTTAGTTCATGTCTTAAAGGTGTGCTCTTGTATGCTTTAGAGTAGGCCTTTGCATGCTTACATGTTTAGTGCATTTTTGGGGATGCCATAGGGGGGATTTGGGCTCATTTTGCGTGCTAGAAATCTGTTCTTGCTTGCTTGATATATACCATGCTTGGTCTTGTTAAGGGTAGCAAGGTGTGCTCCTTTTGGTGCCTTAAACTTGGCCTTATTTGGTTCGCATATTGGCATGCTCATTGGTCACTATTTTAGGCTTGTTTTGCTACTGTTTTAGGGAGTCTTGAGGGCTGCCTCGTTGAGCTTAGTCCATCTTTGCATGCTCATATCATGGTTGTTGCATGTTTAATTGATGAAACCTAGTAGACATGCTAGTTCTATGCATTAATTAGTCCATGTTGCATGACATTTTGTACCTTGCATACTTAGCTCTTTGCATGCCTAACATGATAGGTTGCATTGCATTTGAGCCATATTGCATGAGTTGCATTCCATGGTTTGGTTTGGGGTTGTCAAACCAAACATGAAGATTGAGAGGAGTTCACACTTGAGTGGTGAAACTTGTCTCTATCCTCAAGTCTCTAAGGCCCTTGATCTCCATATGATAGGGACTTAGCCCTCATTTGTTTGTGTTGCATGCATTTTCATATCAAAAGAGCAATCTTGATCCCTTAGGCTATCATGCATCAAATGCATAATTGGTGGCCCTAGAACCAAGAGTCTTGCCTCCTTGAGTCCCCAAGCATGATAGGAGGCAATGACCATGCTTACATGTCCCCTAAAATCCATGCC
Organism: Camellia lanceoleosa; assembly: GCA_025200525.1. Lineage (NCBI taxonomy): Eukaryota > Viridiplantae > Streptophyta > Magnoliopsida > Ericales > Theaceae > Camellia > Camellia lanceoleosa. Next base: position 2,585,961 of record CM045767.1, on the reverse strand, counting down.
ATGCATTGCTGTCTTGCTGCTGCTGTCTACTGTCTGCTGCAGGGACTTTCTGCCGGCCGGCAGTTTAATGTGCCGATCGGCACTTTATTTCGCCGATAACCACCACAAGCGTGGTGATCAATAAGAGCAATGGTGATCTCCCCAGCCGTGGGGCATTTCTGCACCACTTGGGAGGCATTCCAACTTTGGGAATTTTTGGAGAGGCAGGGCAAGAAAATGCGAAGAATGCCATGACACGGGTTTTCCTGCAAGTCGCGACGAGCATACATCATTCACAAGATTCCGGCAGGCCGAGGCCCCATTTCATTTCACTTAGATGCTTTAATTTCAATACTTAGAAATTTGTAATAATTTATTTATTCATTTATTCTTGATGCGTATTATTTATTTATTCGGTCCCTCCGGCGAGGCGAAAATGTAATAAGTGTGTGTGAGTGGGTGTATGTCTTCCAATCCCCATTTCTTTCTTCCCTTTTATTTACCTGCTTATGATGGTAGATTAGGGCACGTTTAATTTTAGCATACCTTATGCTATGCATGCGTGCATTCATGCATTTGTTTACATGCATCGGGCTTGCATCATACAAACAAGATCGTACTTTCAATTCCAAATTGAATACGTGTTATTTGTAGCATTCCATATTCCATGTTTAGGATAGCCGAGCTGCCTAGATTACATCTTTGCATGTGTTGCATTAGACATTTCAGTATGCTTAGGTCCATGCATGGATTTCTAATAAGCTTCTGTTTTGGCTTGGAGTACTAGGTAAGCTTTTATGCTTTAGCATATCGCATGTGTGTGAATGTTGCCATGATAGCATGCTTACCATGAGGATAAGTGCTTATGTGATATAACTGCATGAATGCCTGTGGATGGAGGTTGAATTACCTAAATTGGGACAACACATTAAAACTGTGAGTTTTAAAGCCCACTAGATAGTCGCAAAACCGCTTTTCTAAAAGCCCGCTGAGAGTGGCAAAACTCGCATTTTAGCCTACTTATGAGTAGTAAAACATTTTTCAAAACAAACACGTAATGTTTTGTTCCAACTTAGGCGATTTGGTCTATACTTGTTTGTCAGGCGCATAACATAGTAAATCTAGGCTAATAACCTAATAAGAACACGTAATGTTTTCAAAATCGGATATCACGGTTAGTAGAGGCCGGTCTTGGACCCGAGAGGTGCTCATAGTCGACCTTCCCGATCGTACCCAAGCTCCGAGCCAAGTCAACTTTGGTTATGAGCGGACCGTGGCCTTGACCGAGTCGTGGTTTCCTAAATTTCCCATTTTAAAAAATATTTAGGTGGCGACTCAGAATCCGCAAAGCACCATGTTTGGCACTTCTTTTCAAAAATCAGTTTTTCTCAAAACGATTTGCCGGATTTGGACTCTTTGGTTCAGATTTAGAACCGACACAAATCGAGTCCGAACTGTAGAGTGAAGCCCACGGGCGCGTCTACAGTAAGTCTCACTTTCTCTCTTTTGTAGCACTTTCTTGCCTCATTTCTTAAGCCTATTTGCTTATTTTTTTGAGCTCCGACCTTAACTGAAACTAGGTCTATTTTGAGCTATTATTCATGTTTGTTCAAGGGCTCAACCCTGTTTGAGCCCTCCATCTTGCACTTGTTTCAATATCCTCTTATATGCCATTATTTTGCATTGAATATTTGGCCTATGTGTGATCTATTTGGCCTATCTTGTGTGCTTTGATTTTCCCTCAAAAATATCTCATCCGGGGGACCCCTTTGGAGGGAAATAAGAGCTCATTTCCCTCCACTTTTGCAAGAACTCTTCTCTCCCCCTCTTGCACACATTAGTGTCCTCCCAACTCAAGAGAAGATAATACATGGATTGATTGGAGCATACACATACATACAATTTCATTTCTCTCAAGTTTTGGTGCCATTTATTCATCATCTTCAAGCTCTACCATCACAACTCCATTCCAGCAGCTAGGAGAGCTTTCCAGTAGCTAAGAGGCTCCCATTCTTCAAGCAAAAGGCAACCAAGACTTGTCTACAAGGGTAAGTCTCACTTTCTCTCTTTTGTAGCACTTTCTTGCCTCATTTCTTAAGCCTATTTGCTTATTTTTTTGAGCTCCGACCTTAACTGAAACTAGGTCTATTTTGAGCTATTATTCATGTTTGTTCAAGGGCTCAACCCTGTTTGAGCCCTCCGTCTTGCACTTGTTTCAATATCCTCTTATATGCCATTATTTTGCATTGAATATTTGGCCTATGTGTGATCTGTTTTCGAGCATAATGTAAACTGTGAGTGGGCATATTTTGAGCCCCTCTTCAACATTGAAGAAGGGCTCAACCCTGTTTGGCCTCTCTATCATGCACTTGCATAATAATTTCTCATATTTACCGTAAACTTGCATGATTTGTTTGACCTACATGTAGTCTGTTTTGGAGCATGTCATGAACTATGAGTAGGCTTATTTTGTCTCCCTCTACAACATTGTAGAAGGGATAAACCTTTTTGGGGGTCTCCATGTTGTGCTTGTCTTTATATCCCTCTTTGGCCCCCATTTTTGCCTGCTTTGTTAGGCCTATCTAGCTTCTGTTTTCGGCCATCATCAGTACTGAAAATATCCATATTTTGGCCTTCTTGTCATGTTTTGTTAAGGGTCCAAGGCTTTTTAATGAATGTAAGGCATACCTCATGTTCTAGCCTTTGATTGGCTTCATTCTTGCATGACATTTTTAGCAAATTTTCATACTGATTTGGGGGATATCATCTACTGTAAATGTTCATGTTTTTGGTCCCTCATCAATTTTTTAGAAGGGTATTTTTCCATTTGAGCATCGCATACATCACTTGTTTCAATACCCCTCTCTTGGCCCCCATTTTTGCATGCCATTGTTGTCCTATCTATGCTTACTATTTCGCCATGTCTTGTACTGTAAAAAATGCTATTTTGGGGCTTCCTTGCTACTGTTTTGCATGTCATGTACCAATTATGCATATTTAGTATGGCGGTAGGCCATTTCGGGTGCTTAATATCGCATTTCGGGACCATCCCGTGCATTTGGTGTCATTTCCCCACCTTTCGGGACTGTTTTGCATCGTTATGAGTGCTTAAATTCCATTTGCATGTTTGCATGTCATTTTCCATGCCATTTCGTGCCTTAGGGCCATTGCCTCGGTCTGCGTGCCCATATGCGCGCACTTCGAGGCACTTCATTTTCATCCATCGGCCTCTTATGTGAGTGTGGCTGAGGCCTTCTCCTGTTAGTGTAAGCCCAATTTGCATTGTGTATGCCATTTCATTCGATATGTCATTGCCTCGGTTTGCGTCTGCAGTGCACGCATTTCGAGGCATCTCATCTTTCATCTCTCGGCTTCTTATGTGAGTGTGGCTGAGGCTCACTCATATTAGTATAAGTCCATTTCGCATCCTGTATGCCATTTTAACATCATTGCATTCCGTATGCCATTGCCTCGGTTTGTGTGCCCGTGTGTACGCATTTCGAGGCACTTCACTTTTATCCGATGGCCTCCTGTGTGAGTGTGGCTGAGGTCCTCTCATGTTGGTGTAAGCCCATATTGCATCGCGTATCTCATTTTAGTCCTATTACATTCCGTATGTCATTTTCTCGGTTTTGTCTGCGTGGAGCGCATTTGGACATCTCATTTTAGGCTCATTATATATCATATTTTAGGCCGTTTCATGCCTTTATGCCATCGCCTCGGTTTGTGCCCGTGTGCACGCACGCATTTCGACTTCATTTTTTTTTCATCTCACAGCTTCTTAGGTGAGTGTGGCTGAGGTCCACTCGTGTTAGTGTAAGTCCAATTCGCATTGCGTATGCCATTTCCTACCTTAAAAGTATTGCCTCGGTTCGCGTGCCCGCGTGCATGCATTTCGAGGCATCTCGTTTTCATAGCATTGTGCATGCTAGGATTGTATTTTAGTTGCATTCATGCCTATCATGCATATTGCATCGTGTTCGGGATAGGAGTTAGCCTTCGACGGAAACGAGGCGCTGTTGCATCTCGAGTGACGGAACGGGCCCCAATCCCCAAGTCGCCGACACTCTGGATTACCCATGATGGAGTTAGGTTTTGTTGTAGCATTCATCCGTATTCACCCCATATTGAGTTGTGCAATCCGACTCCTCGGCCATCATGCATCGAGATGCGTGATTGGTGGCACGAGGATTGAGGCATGCATATATTTGTGAAATACATTGCTATGCCCCTTTCACGCTCTCGATGCAAAAATGAAGAATCAAGAACTTTTGAGTCCGCACGTATTTCGAGGAATATTGCAACCAGAGGCTAATTGGGGCATCCTGGATTTCGCATGCTGCGACTTCAACATGCATCATTTCATTATCGATGAGTCAGGCAACTGGCTTGCATGCCATTCTGATTTTCTTCTTTAACCTGTTAATTAATTAGGAATTTGTATATTATTTCGGACTGTATTATTCTTTTATTTCGGAATGTATTATTATTTATTCAGACCCTCTGCGCGAGGGCATAATTGTAATAAGTGTGGGTGAGTGTGATGTATGTCTTCCAACCCCACTTCTTTCTTCCCTTTTATTTACCTGCTTACGATGGTTAGATATAGGGCATATTTCAATTAGCATACTGATGATGACATGTTTGCATCATTCATCTGTTTTGCACGACTCGGCGCATCATACAAACTGCATTTGTATTTCAATTCCAAACTGAGTACGTGTTAGTTGTAGCATTCCACATGCCATGTTTAGAATAGCCGAGCCTGCTATAGTTGCATCTTTGCATGTGTTGCATTAGGCAATCCTGTACATTTAGGATCATGCATTGATTTCTAATCAGTTTTTGTTTTGGCTTGGAGTACCCGGTAAGTTTTATGCTTTAGCATCCTTGTATGCGTGTGAGTGCTGCCATGATAGCATGCTTACCATGAGGCTATGTGCTTATATGATATAACTGCCTTGAATGCCTGTGGGTGGAGGTTGAGTTACTTGGATTGGACAATTCATCAAATGTTTGTTTTAAGCCCACTAGATAGTGGCAAAATCATATTTTCTAAGCCCACCTGAGGGTGGCAAATTCACGTCTCAGCCTACTTGCGGGTAGCACCATCAAACCATTTTCATAAACAAACATGAAATGTTTTGTTCCAATTCAGGCGATTCAGTCTATACTTGTATGCTGTGCGCATCACATAGCAACCTAGGCTAATAACTGGAATAAGAACTCACAAATATTTTCAAAATCAGATATCATGGTTAGTAGAGGCCGGTCTTTGACCGGGCGAGCGGGGGTGCTCACGAAGTGACCTTCCCCAATCGTACCCAAGTTCCCGAGCCGAGGCAACTTTGGTGATGACGGACACGTGGCCTTTTGGCACCGAGTCAGGGTTTCCTAAATTTCCCATTTTAAAATATTTAGGTGGCGACTCTGTATCTGGCGAAGTAGTCCATGTTTGGCACTTCTTTCAAAAATCTGTTTTCAAAACGATTTGTCGGATTTGGACTCTTTGGTTCAAGATTAAGAACCGTGACATTTGAGTCCTTGAACCGTAGTGACCCAATATCGAACGAGCGGGAGGACTCGCCTCCTTCCCGGGATGCGTTCGGGGCGTCTGAACCGTTAAAGTCATTAGTCTGAAACGTACCTCGTTTTCCGTGCTCAGGCTAACTCCTATCCCAAACACAATGCAATATGCATGATATGCATGAATGCAACTAAGATACAACCTAACATGCACAATGCTATGAAATGGCACACACGATGCACGAGGTAACATGACATACACAATGCGCTAACATACAACCTAGCATACACAATGCTATGAAACGAAATGGCATACACAATGCATAATGGACTTACACCAACACAAGTGGACCTCGGCCACACTCACATAGGAGGCCATTAGACGAAAATGAGAGACTCGAGATGCGTGCACGCAAACCGAGGACCGACCCTAAGGCACCGAATGCCACTTTAACAAGACACATGGCAAGACATGGAATATGACCTACTAGCATGCAAATTTCAGTAGCAAAAAATTGATGCAAAACAACCCCGAAACATGGCAAAGTGCACCCGATGCATGAAATGAAACCCGAAATCCAAAATTAGGCACATGGAATGACTTATAGCTATACAAAGCATGCATTATTTGAACATGAAGCATGAATACAGAAGCAAGGCAGTCCCAAAAAATGCATATTTACAGTTTTAAGCAAGGCCAAAAAGTGAACACAAATGGGGCTAAGCTAGCATACAAAAATGGCCCTAAAATTGAGATAATGAAGCAAGTAGCAGCTTCTGACCCCAAATGGCAGAGAACCCTTCAACAAAGTTGAAGAAGGGCTCAAAACATGGCATTTTATAGTTAGTGACTAAACCCAAAACAGTGCACAAGAAAGCCTAAAATACTATGCAAGATAAGCCAAAAAGAGGGCTTCAACACAAAGTATACAAAGGATGACTCAAACAGAAAAAGACCCTTAATAAAACATGAAGAGGGGGTCAAAATAAGTCTATTTACAGTTTGGACCAGAGCCCAAAAACAGAAGCACAAGGGGCTAACAAATCATGCAAAAATAAGGCCAAAAGAGGGATACAAAGGCAAGTGGCAAATTGAAGCCTCAAACAGTGAGAAGCCCTTCAAAAATGTTGAAGAAGGGCTCAAAATAAGCCACTTTAAAGTTTACAACATGCCTCAAAACAGTTTATACATAGGCCTAAAATACTATGCAAGGAAATGGCATAAAAGAAAGGTAAAGAAGCAAGTGCCACAAGGAAGCCTCAAACAGTGAGAGGCCCTTAAAAAAACATGAAATAGAGCTCAAAAAAATACTATTTTCAGTTATGGTCGAAGCTCAAAAAAGTAAGCACAAGGAGCTAGAATATGAACCAAGAAAAGGGTCAAAAAGGGGAGAAGAGGACTTACCCTTGAAGACTAATCTTTGACAGCCTTTTGGACCAAAATACAACACTCCTAGGCTCTGAAGAACAACCTCAAGCTTCTGGAATGGAGGATGGAAGGGTGGGGCTATGGGTTGGTGAAGAACCAAGGGGGTTTTTAAGGCTTAGAGTAGAGAGAGAGAGAGAGAGAGATTTAATGTAAGAGCTCCAAACCAAAATTTTCTAATCTCTCAAAACCAGCTGGGAGTGCTGGTTATATAGACAAAAAAGGGTGGAAAAGAGGGGGAAAATGGGAGGGAAAACTAATTCAAGTTTTCCCCCAAAAGGCCAAACCCTCGGACATAAGGCCTAGAGGAAAACAAAATTCACTTTTAGGATACACTTAGGGAGGAGGTTATGGTCGGCTAGCTAAAAAGGCAAAAAATTCATTTCACCAGCTAGGTGGCCGGCCTGCTAGGTTTTCTGGCCGGCCAGCTACTTTTAGGACAAAAAAATAGGTTGCCGGAAATAAATGTGGCCGGTGGGCTGCTGGAAATAAATGTGGCCAATGGTGGCCATTCAAGTGTCCAAATTGAAGCCCTGGAAGTTAGATTTCCAATGGCGCAAACCTTGCATCAAAATTCCTCCTGTGGAAAAGGTTATGCCCTTTTTGGTGAAGCTGCGTAGATTTCAGTCCAACCGGAGTGATACCCCACTTCAATCAACCATATCTCCTCTGTCCGGAATTGAATTGAGGAGATTCTTGAGTGAAAAATGAAGCCCCGGGAGTAAGATTTCCAACGGTAGTGGCCTCATAGCTTGATTCCAAGTATCCAAATGAATAGGCCCGATTCGGCGAGGGCTGCTCGACTCTCTCTTAACGGTTCATGCCCATTTTCTCCCCCGACTGGATTTCTTACCTCTTCTTTTCTTTTCTTCAACTTCAAACCCCTAAGTAAGGTATTTTGAAAGATTTTTCAAAGATTTCATCTCTCTTTCTGTAACACCCAGCACCCTCGTATATAATTGTGGTATCTTTTCAGTCATCTATTCTGTGTCTTTGAATGTCTATTGTGAAACGCTAGGTGCAAGTATGGTAAATTGCATGGAACTTAAACATATGGACTTCTATCTGTTGAGTTAGGACACTATCTGTTGCATTTGAATCATTTAAATCTGAAATTGGACATCTTAGAGATTTAATTTTCAGAAATTGATTTGGTATTTAGAATCTACATGATTTTTAAGCTTTAATGGGATTTTTACGTGAAATTTTCATTTCGGCATGCTAAAGCGATTGAAATTAGTCTTATTCTCCTATTATATATATATATATATATTATATAAGGCACCTTAGGGATATTTTTGAATCAACTCTTGTGTTAAGAAGAAGAGAAAGCGTGAGAGTTGAAGAGGAGAATTAGGGAAAATCGTGGGTCATCAAGGAAGCTCATCAAATTGTTGGATTTGTGTAAATTACTTTAAGGTAACTCAAGTTTTGTTATAACTACTCAAAGATTACAACTTATGTTTGTGTTGTGTTTGACTCATGAAGATTATATGTTGAGTTATGAGGGTTTTGGCAATATTTGTATACTTTGACACTTCAAATTGAATGATGTATGAAGTTATACTTCAATCCTTAGTTTTATATCATGATTCCAAGCATATATGTTAATATTAAGTGATATGGTTGTTGAACTTGAAAATAGGATGAAATTTGAGGAAGTAATAAGTTGTTGAAGCTTCTAAGTTGGGTTAAATTGTCGTAATCAAGTTTAAATCCATGCTTTGGTGATGGTTAAGTTGAAGTATTACATAAATTTAACCTTTGATTGTAGGAAAAATGAGATTTGGTTGTTGAAGTTTGGATTGAAATCGGGCTGCCCTGAATTTGGGTTGTCGTCCGCTCGGCGAGGTCGAAGGCTTCGGCGGAAAATCACCCTCGCAGCAGTTTTTCTGAAATTACTCTGTCGCTCGGCGGAGGAATTCCGCTTCGGCGTGAAATCGACCCTCGGCATTTTTGTAACATTACCTTTGTCGCTCGGCGGACAAAGCTGAGCTTCGAGCGGAGGGCCTAATTTTCAAAAAGAAGTATGCTTGCTCGATTTTGCGCTTGATTCCCTAATGGTTTTAGAATACGTTTACGATGATTTTAAGTTGGTTATCCATTCATGTGAAGTGTAATGATCACGAAATGATTCCCCAATGATTTAAGAAGAAAACAACTAATTTATAAGTTATGATTGTGCGCAGGCACACTCGGAAAAACTACCACGCCGTTACAACGCTGTGAGTAATAGTGCTTAAATGCACCTTTATTCGTTATTAGTTTATATTATGAACTGTATTTTCTTTATGTGAGAACTATATTGCATGAAGTTATGTATGAAACAAGAAATATTCTGAACTATGGAGACACTGATACAGTTTGTGAATTCATGTGGCCAAGGGCCATCTGTGTACCAAGAGATTATGAGGCCAATGGCCAATATGAGAAATATGATTATGAGGCCTATGGCCAATATGTGAAATGTGATTATGAGGCTAATGGCCAATATGTGAAATGTGATTATGAGGCTAAAGGCCGATATGTGAAATGTGTATGTGTGTGAACTCGTGGACCAAGAAAATAAGGGGCCGAAGGCCATTACCTTAAGCTGTGAAGTTATGAAACTTAATGGTTTTATTTATGAATATGTGAATTCCTCAGGCCAAGGGCCAAATGGGGAAATTGTGAATCAACAAATTGTCCTATGGGTACAGAAGCAGACTAACTACACGGATGTTATGATATTTTGTTTTACGTGTATATAAGTGCTATTGTTCACTGAGCTTAGCTCACCACGTGTTCATGCTGTTTTGTAGGTAACCAATCGGAGGTCGACCATAACCCAAGTCGTTATACTTTTTGTCGGCCTAACGCCAAGCTTTGGATTGGAGCCCTCCTTTTGTGGAGTTCATTAGATGATGGCTTACTCTTTTACTTTTGAATTAGGTTGTCATGTACTTATTATTTTTGTTGTATACCCCACCTCGGGGTTGGCTTTGTGGAGACATGTAAATACCTAACTCGCAAACGTATTTTGGCTTTTAATGTACTTGTTCCATGAGATGTTTATGATCCTGGCATAATTTAGTAGCTCAATGGATGACATAGTTTCTAGTTTTTATCACTTATTAGTACAGCTTCCGGTCAGGCCCCTAAATGAAATCAGGTTAGGTGTCCTTTTCTGTTTCGATCATGCCCAAACTTTTAGGGGCAAGTTTGGGGCGTGACACTTTCATTCATTCCCACTTTGTCCTTGCTCGGTTTACTGAAAAACGCAACATTTAACAAAATGCGAGCGTTGGAATATCGTAGGAACTTTATTTCAAAAACGTTTTGAACGAGAGGTTTTAAGTCTAAAATCTTTTGATCGAGATTGTTTTGGTCGAGCAGGTATGAAGTTGAGATTTGACTCTCTCTCTTTGCCGAAGAAATTGCACTTTTCCCCTGCACAACTTTCTCCACCATGTAAACCATCAGTCGCGTCCAAGTCTTATGGACGGTCAAAAATGGGGTGTCTACACTTATATGCTCGTCTATCGAAGTGTTGATATAGCTAGTATGCTTATCTATTGTGAAATGGGAATCGTTTAATATGAGTTACTGTTTCATGTAAATTGTTGGCCAGGTTTTGAGCTGGTGCTATGAATTGTGAACTTGATAAGAAATGGAAAGTGAAATGGAACATGGATATAGTGGTCATGTAATGGAAATGAATTATGAATTGATTTATGTGATTTAAACATTTATCAATTGCTAATGTCTTAGTTACTGCCCATACTGTATTTAGCATATCTCTATTGGGCGTTGGCTCACCCTATATGGGACATTATTTTCAGGTACAGGTAGCATGCCACCTCCAAGGATTTAGCTTGGATGGATATGAGAGTTGAAGACTTTCTTTTGATTATTTTGTTGTATTACATGTACATCACGCCAAGGGTTTATTTTGTATAGAGTTAGTACTCTTCTTTTGTGCAACCAAGTGTTAACTTGGAAAGCTGTAAGCCCGTAGGGCATTTACTTTTGTTGTTAACATATAATACTATTGTAAGAACTACTCTGATGAATGGAAAGGTGTTGATTTCTTTATACCATTGCATGTCTAAAATGATGGGATTTATGTATTATTTTGAGGGCGTTACAATTGTGCCAGATTCATCAAGCTTGTTTCGAAAGATCCATTTTGTACCGATAATGGTATGATCTTTAGGTTTTGGCACAAGTTTCCACACTTTGTTTCTCTCAAATTGGTTAAGCTCTTCATGCATAGCTATCATCTAATGTTCATCGAATTCGGCTTCTTGAAAGTTTTTAGGCTCAATCTGTGAGAGAAAAGCCATGTTACTACAAATGTTTCTAAGTGAAGAGCGAGTTTCAATACCTTTTGTAGGGTTACCTATGATTAAATCCTTGGGGTGATTATGAACAAACTTCTATTCTCTTGGCAAATCATCATTGTTTCCTCATTCTTCTTGAGGCGGTAGAATAGGTTATTCAATCTCTTTGTTCAACTTACATGGTTAGTTTTCTTCTTTGTAGATACTTGAATCTTTCACATTTGGTTCCAAATCTATATTATCACTAACAATTTGCTTTTGAGCAGATGTTAGTTTCATCAAATACCACATGTATAGATGCTTCCACAACAAGAGTTCTTTTATTAAAAACACGATAAGCTTTGCTAGTTAAGGAATAGCCAAGAAAAATTGCTTTATCGATTTTGAATCGATTACCTAAGTTATCCTTACCATTATTATGCACAAACCATTTATAACCAAAAACATGAAAGTGACTAATGTTGGGCTTTCTATCGTGCCAAAGTTCATAAGGAGTCTTTTTGAGAATAGTTTTAATTAATGCATGATTTAAAATATAGCATGCGGTGTGAATGGTTTCGACCTAAAAATATTTAGGAAGATTATTTTCGCAAAGGATTGTTCTACTCATATCTTTTAAAGTTTTATTCTTCCTTTCTACTACACCATTTTGTTGAGGGGTTCTAGGTGCTAAAAAATTTTGTCTAATACCATACTTATCACAAAACAATTCAAATTCTCATTTTCAAGTTCTCTACCATGGTCGGTTTGAATATTAGTAATAAGAAAGATTTTTCATTTTGAATTCTCTGACGAGTTTTGTGAAAGAAGAAAATATTTCATCTTTGTGTGCTAAAAACATAACCCATGTAAATCTTGAATAATCATTAACAATAACAAGATAATAATGTTTACCACCTAGACTAGATGTCCTTGAGGGACCAAATAAATCCATATGCAGTAGTTGTAAAGGTCTAATTGTGGAAATGTGAGATTTTAATTTAAATGATGTTTTAGTTTATTTTCCTTGTTGACAAGCACTACAAAGATGATCTTTTTCAAATTTAATTTTTGGAAGTCCAATGACCAAATCCTTTCTCAAAAGTTTAGCAATTAAATTCATATGAGTATGACCGAGTCTTCTATGCCATAACCAACTATTTTCATTATTAACATATAGACATTTAACATCACTAGCATAGAGATCATTAAGATAAAAACATAAACATTATCGACGATTACCAACGAATAAAGCTTTATAATCATTTGTGCTTTCAATTGTGCAATGTGATTTATCAAAAATAACTCGATTACGTTTATCACATAATTGACTGGTACTAAGTAAATTATGCTTAAGTCCATCAACAAGTAAAACATTTTCAATAGAAGGGTTAGGAGAAATACTGATGCTACCAATACCGACGATTTTTCCTTTCTTGTTGTCTCCAAAAGTAACAAAGCCTCCATCTTTGGATGACAGTATAGTAAAGAAGGATTTATCTCCGGTCATGTGTCTGAAACATCCACTATCAAGGTACCACTTCTCTTCTTTAGCTTTGGACTTAAAGCAAACCTACTAGATGACAATCAAGTGTTGGTTTTTAGTACCCATAGTTTCTTGGGTCCTTCTTGGTTAGTTTTGTTAGATCCCTTAACAATCCAAATCTTTTTAATTCCTATGTTTATATTATTTTTGAATGGACAAGAAAATATATAATGGCTTTTCTTTCTACAATAATAACAAGTGATATGAGGGTGAGTCATGAGAGGTGCCTTTTCAAAAATTGTATTGAGATTCTTTTATTTTTTAATAGGGTCATATCCAATGCCCACTTTATCAAAAATACATCTTTGATTTCTAAGAAGCATGTTGAGATTATTTCTATCTTTTACAAAATTTTCAAGTGTTTTTGTTAAATCATCAACATTGTTTTTTAAAGTAGTTTTCTCATTAGAGATAGTATCAAAATCATTTTCCAAAACAATTTTTTCTTTCTTTAATTCTTCTACATTAATAGATAAAGATGCAACAGATTTCTTCAACACATTATTTTTGGTACAAACTTTTCTAAATTCATCTTGTAGTTCATGAAATGCACTTTCAAGTTCTTCATAAAGAGTAGTTACCTCATCTTGAGTAGAGTCTTCATCTTCAAGAACCATAAGACATAAGTTGGCTATTTCATTTTCAATTTCATCACTTGAGCTTTCATCTTCACTTTCTCCCCAAGCTGCTACCATGGCCTTTTTGTTTCTTTTGTAGTCTTTTCCATGATTCTTTAATTTTAGACAATCCATCTTCATATGTCCAGGATTTTTGCACTCATAGCAAATAATGGGCACTTTGGTGTGGTCTTTGTTCTACTCTTTTTTGAAAGGTATTCTTCCTCGATAATTGTTTTTCTTGAGGTGCTTTTTGAGATTTCTGCTAAACATGACATAGCTTTCATTCTCCTTTGGAATTTTCATGTTCTTCCTCATTTGATGAGGTTTTGAATGCAATTCCACTTTTCTCTTTGTTTTCAACATCCTCATGTCCTTTCATGGTGATCTTATAAGTTATAAGGAAACCCATAAGCTCGTCCAATGCAAGTGTGGAGAGGTTTTTGAAAGCTTCTATAATGGTAGTGACCTTTACTTCCCAATCCTTTGGTAAACACCTAAGAATTTTTCTCACTAACTCACTATTAGTATAAGTTTTGCAAGAGATTTCAAAGAGTTTACAATTTCAGTAAATCTAGTAAACATACTTGAAATAGATTCAGCAGAGTTCATTTTAAACAATTTATAGCTATGAACAAGCATATCAATACGAGATTCCTTCACTTGGTTTGTATCTTCATATGTTACCTCAAGTTTGTCCTAAATTTCTTTTGCCAAATCACAACTTAAAATTCTATTATACTCCTTATAGTCTAATCCACAAACAAGGGTGAGTTTGGCTTTAGCATTGGCTTGCAATAATTTGATCCCTCTCATCACATTCATCTTAGGTTTTAGGTACACTAATATCGTCTACTAATTTGGTAAGAATTTTTGGACATTTGGTAACAATAATTCACATGGCATAATCGTGGCTTGTAGGTATGGGGTCATTTTATCCTTTCAATGACTATAGTTGTTTTCATCAAATAATGGTGGCCTATTTGTGGCTTGTCCTAAGCTAAGATTGCCATGGATCGAAACTCCCGGATGGTTAAATCTAAAACAAGAGTCTAGGTTACGATACCAATTGTTGTCCAAAAGACAACCTAAGAGGGTAAATTAAGTTTTTACAAATAAAATAACAATACCTAATAAAAATTATGACTAGCACAATAAATAAATATAGTTAATGAAATAAAAATAATTAAAACAAGCGTTCTAACAACTATGTCAATTAATGATTTTAGCACAATAAAAATATGAAATATAGCTATGGCAATTTAAATAAAATAAAGGAATAAGGGAGAGAGAGGCAAACAAATTTATAATGGTTCGGTTTCAACTCGGCCTATGTTCATTCCTTAAGCTTCACTAGAGATTTTTCACTATTCTCTAACTTCACATGGTGCTAGCAACCTTTTTACAGATGGAGCAATCCTCCACGGATTTTACACAGACTTTCTAAGTCTAAAAAATACTAAGAGTACTACACTCTTACAAGATTGAAAAGAAGGTATTTTTACTTTCACAGAAAATTACAAGAATTATCTTTCAAAGATAGATATAAAAATGAAACTTTGATTTTTTTTGTAATCCTTACACAGGAAAGATAGGTTTAAAGCTATACGACATAATCTATAATTTCTGAGAGAGGATGTAAACAAAAATTGAAGAACACGTCTCAGAAAATTTATCAGAGAATAGATGAGAATGATTTTAGATCAAAGAGTATATCTGATTTCTGTAACTTGTTTGTAGTTGTTGTCACTTGTTCACATCAAAGGTTTTGGTATATATAATGAAACTTATAGTCGTTTATAGCTGTTGTATTCATTTGAATATCTTCCACTCCATCATTACTAATTTGAATATATTTCACTCTATCATTACTAATTTGAATATCTTCCACTTGAACCTTTTAGCCTGCTTCTGTGGTGGGCCTTTTGAACCTTTATTTTGGACTGTTTGAACCTCTAGTTTAGGCATTATTTTTGGGTTGAAATGAACTCTTGATTTAAGCAAATATTAAATACATTCAAACAACATTTAGGATAAAAGTTTAGGTGAGAAATAATGGGACAAAATAAATTTTGATTATATTTTTCTCTTTCAAATAAATTAAAATATAATTAAATAAATCATCAAAATAAATTTTGGATTTTATTTTTCTTTTTCAAATAAATTAAAACATAATTAAATAAATCATCAAAATAAATTTTGGATTCTATTTTTCTTTTTCAAATAAATTAAAATATAATTAAATAAATTATCAAAATAAATTTTGGATTCTATTTTTCTCTTTCAATTAAATTAAAACATAATTAAATAAATCATCAAAATAAATAAGTCTAACAGTTATCTATGCTACACGGGATTATGAGCTAGATTATACGAGATACCCAATAGTACTAAAAGGATATAGTGAGGCTTATTGGATATCTGATATAAAAGACTCCAAATTCACTAGTAGTTATGTGTTTACCCTCGAAAGGACAGCCGTATCTTGAAAATTTTCTAAGCAAATGTGTATATCGTGATCAGCACGGAATCTGAGTTTGTTGTTTTGGATAAAGCAATTGAAGAAATTTGAATGGCTTTCCCAGTTCGTTGAGAATATTCCACGTTGGCCGAAATCTGTGTTTGCTATCTATATTCATTGTGATAGCCAATCAGGGATTTGACGGGTACAGAGTCATATGTATAATGGAAAGTCTAAACATATCTGTCGTAGATACAATTCCATACGACAACTACTCTCTAATGGAGTTGTCTCTCTAGACTATGTAAACTTTAGGGACAACATTGTAGATTCGCTAACCAAAGGGTTAACTCGAGAGTTAGTAGAAACGTCGTCAAGAGAAATGGGGTTAAGACCTTTAGTAATGTTACTGGAATAGAAAAGTTGACTGGAGATCCCAAGATCTAGGTTCAAAGGGACAACCTAATTTCATGTAACGGATGAGTCACTAAAGAGGTAAATCCTCTTACTTATTCCTTTGTACAGTGATATCCTAGGGGGGTGGAAGGCTAAGCTAATGTTTTTAATGATCTAAGTGATATGAATAACCAACTGTAGTATAATGAAATACCTTATATAGGTCACCTATGTGAGTGCAAAGTGGGGTTGCTTCTTTAAGAATTGGTAAAGCCGAATTCTTTAAAAACACTCATTGAACCAAGCTAGTGTTCTAGGGTCTATATCGAACACACCAGTGAGAACAAAAACAATGGTTGGACTAATTTCTGTGTAAGGTCTATTGTCTCGGTTTACACAAACGATAGAACAGTTCAAAACATCACGCGCACTGGTCAGCCGGCAAATCTGATAGGCTTTCACTATGAAAGGTTCAAGGCCAACAACTACTTTTTTTGATGCAAGGTTAGTTTGTGTGCTCTTACTCCGAATCTTTGTTGTAAACGTTTTTCGTTTTCTTTATTCGGTCAATTTTTATTCATGTAGGAGATTGTTGGAAAAAAATAGTTTTTTGGTGACTTTAATGTGAAATTAAAGTAGGTCTCAACCATTGATTAAATGGTTTAGATTCTTTGTAACAAAGTCTTTACGCTACAAAAAGAATTACAAAAAACCACTAAGAATTAAATGAGAAATTGTCTCATAAAGATGACCTCATGAATGAGGTATTGGGAATTGTGTATAATTACTAATCTCACATTGATTTTAGAGAAAAACTTTGATAGGTATTTAAATTTCCAGATTTTGATAAGGGCATGAGCTCTTTGGGGCATCCAAATTTTTCAAAAAAATGGAGTTATGGATACTTTAAGGATGGGCTTGGGTCAAGACTATGATCCAAGTTGGTTATGGAAAAATTACTACACGTGCGCGCGTGCGGCGCCCGAACAAGGCTAGGTCCAAGTCCATGGATCGTGGGTCATAGATCTTAGGCTTAGGCTTGGGCTTGGGCTTGAGGCTTGAAGCTTTACGTTTGGGTTGGATTAGTGGCCCACCAACCTAATCTTTTTAGGCCAAGTTTGCAGCAGATATGTACATACACATAGGTATATATTCTGTATTGATGAAAGTATAGCTCACACTCAGACTCAGCAGCAACATCAGCAGCAATAGTCCAAACAGTTTAGAGCTCCACAGCAGTTCAAACAGACTTTATCATCCACATCCACGTGTGAGAAGCTGCAAGCTGAGTCCAGTGATATTATTCTATATCCATTATAATATCTATTAGATATTATTGTAACAGAATTAGTTAAGCAGTTATTTGGTTAGAGTTAGTATGATTAGTTAGAGTTAACTCATCATAGTTAGACTTGAGTAAAAGAGGTTAGGTTGTTGTATAAATACTTTACATTCATCTGTAAAACAATTAAGTAAAAATAAGATCTCAAATCTTCTTTATGGTATCAAAGCAAACATTGCTCTCATGAGTTTGAAGGTCCATCAATGGTCCATCAATGGCTTGTTCTCCTCAGCTTCCTTCAAATCTTTCACTTCTTATCTCCAATCTAAATTCTTTTGTTACTGTTAAGCTTGATTCTTCCAATTTCATTATCAGGAAAAATCAATTTCACAACATTCTTAGAGCTACTGGTTTGCTCTGTTATGTTGATGGTTCTACTACACCTCATGCTCAATACATCAGAGAGGTACTGAATGATGAATACACTCAATGGATGCTCATTGATTCACATTTTACGGTATTCTGACCACATTATCCTCGGCGATTCACCACAGTTTTTCATTGCAAGACTAGTCATGAAGTCTGGAGCACACTTGAGAAATGCTTTACGTCTCTCTCAAGGTTTCATATTCATCAGCTTAAGAACAAGCTTCATAATGTTGTAAAAATATCTTGTTCAATGGAAGAATATCTTTCTTAGATTAAAGCTCTATCAGATCAGTTGGCAATGGCTGCTTCACCAGTTGAAGATGAAGATCTGGTCCTTCTCACATTGAATGGCCTTCTTGCTGAATACAATGCTTTTAAAACCACAATTCGAGCAAGATCTGAATCTATCTCTATGGAAAATCTGTCATCACTGCTCTGTTCAGAGGCAATTCATGTAAAATCTGTTTCAAAACAGAATTTTTCTGATCTGCATGTGGCTTATTCAACTGCATATCAAGGTTATCCTCAGAAAATTCTACTCAATCTTCAGGTTTCCTCAATTTTTTTTCTGGACAATCTCAATTTAGCAGAGGAAACAGATCTGGTGGTAGATATTTCTAACAAGGAAGAAGAGGTCGAGGTTATACCAACAATTCATCTGGTTATGATACTTCCAATGACAAATCCTCTGTGGTTTGTCAAATCTGCGGCAAACATAGTCATGTTGCTCTCAACTGTTGGTACCGAATGGATACTTCTTATCAGTCTACTAACACTAAAACCTCTCCTATTTCATCTAAGTTTCAGAACACTTTCCAGAATAAGGCCTACATTGCCTCTGCTTCTTCTCCATTAGACAATTGGTTTTTGGACTCTGTAGCCACTAGTCATGTCACTCATGATCTGCAAAATTTACAATCCTATCAGCCATATCAAGGTTCAGATCAAGTCATGGTTGGAGATGGTAATGCCTTGCCTATTCAGCATAAAGGTACTAGTATTTTACCAACTCCTTCTCAAAATTTTGCTTTTACACAGCTTCTTCATGTTCCTAAAATTTCTGTAAATCTCATTTCAGTTCATCAATTTGTGACTGATAATCATTGTTCTATTACTTTTGATTCTTCTGGATTTGTGATTCAGGACAAGAGTAACAAAGCTACTCTTTATAGAGGTCCTAGTTCTCATGGCCTCTATCATCTTCCAGCTGTTCTTTCTAGGTCTTCCTCTCATAAAGTCTGCCTCAACACCACTACTGCTCTTTCTACTTGGCATGCTAGCTTAGGTCATCCTTCTTTACATAAAATGCAACTGATTTGTAATAAACTGAAACTACCTCAGACTATTTCTAGTTCTTCATTTCCTTGTAAACATTGTTGTATGGCCAAAAGCCATCGATTACCATTTAGTTTGTCTATTGTACATTAATAAACCATTGGCCCTTATCCATAGTGATGTATGGGGACCATTTCATTCTTCTTCTTCCATTAAATACTATGTTTTGTTTGTTGATGATTTCAGCAAATTTACATGGCTCTATCCTTTGCATTTTAAAAGTGAAGTTTTTGCAAAATTCATTGAATTCAAAGCTTTTGTTGAAAATCAATTTACTGTTAAATTGAAAATTCTTCGCACTGATAATGGCACTGAATATCTGGGACTTAAGTTTCAAGAATTTCTTCGCACACATGGTATTGATCATCAGTTGTCTTGTCCCTATACACCACCACAGAATGGCGTTGCCGAAAGAAAACACAGACACATCATAGAAACCACTATTGCATTGTTTCAGCAGTTTTGGTGTCCCTCTTGCTTATTGATTTGACATTGTTGCCACTTCTGTGTATCTTATTAATCGTATGCCTAGCTCTAAGATTCAAAATCAGACTCCTTTTGAACTGTTGTTTCATCAATTACCTGACTATCATTTTCTTAAACCTTTTGGTTGTCTGTGTTTCCCTTGGCTCAAGCCATATGTTCATCACAAGCTTCAACCTCGTTCTATTGCTTGTGTATTTCTTGGCTATATACCTTCAGTTAAAGGATACAGGTGTCTTGACTCAAGCACTGGTCGCATTTATGTTTCTAGGCATGTTGTTTTTCATGAGTAAACTTTTCCTTTCCTTGATTCCTCTATGCATGTTCCTTCACCTTCATTGTCTCAGTATCAATCTTTCTTTTGGCCATCTTCTTCTCATTTCCCACCAGCTATTTCTCCTACTTCTTCATTATTGCTGACCGATTGTTTTTCCTATTTCTCCGCCAATTTGCTGATGCATGATTTCTCCTACTTCTCCATCCACACCGGCTATTTCTCCTACTTTTCCATCAACTGCTTCTTCTCCTTTATCTCATTCCTCTTCCCCTACTATTCTTATTGATTCTTTGGTGGTTGATTTTTAGTTTTATTCCCTTCCTTCTTCTTCTATTGCTCATTCTCTTAATATTCATCCAATGGTTACTCGATCTAAGGCAGCTCATCATCTCTTGTCTGCCATTACTTCTACTAATTCTACTGATTCTGAACCATGTTCCTATAAAGAGGCTCTCTCTTCTGCCTGGACCAAGGCTATGAATGAAGAGTTTGCAGCTCTTCAATCATAGTCCACTTGGACTTTGGTTCATCTGCCTCCTACTAAATAGGCTATTGGATGTAAGTGGGTATTTCGTCTCAAACGTAATTCTGATGGTACAATTGCTCGCCATAAAGCTCGTCTTGTAGCCAAAGGATATTTCCAAGAAGAAGTTTAGACTATCATGAGATATTCAGTCCCATTGCTAAACAACCCACAATCCGCATTTTACTTTGCTTGGCACTTCATTACAATTAGCCTATTAAACAACTTGACATCTCAAATGCATTCTTGCATAGTGTCTTGGATTAAGAAGTTTATATGACTCAACCTCAAGGTTTTGTTGACAAGTCTAAACCTTAATTTGTCTGTAAATTGACTAAAGCTTTGTATGGTCTTAAACAAGCACCCCGTGCTTGGTATTCTACCTTTTCGAGCTATCTTCTTACCAATGGATTTGTTGTTAGTTCGTCTGATTCCTGTCTGTTTATTCAACATACTGCCACTACCATGACTGTGTTACTAGTATATGTTGATGATATCCTCATCACTGGAAATAATTTAGCTCATATTGCCTTTCTCATTACTCATATGCACTCTGCTTTTTCGACGAAAGAATTGGGTCTTATCAACTATTTTTTGGGTGTATCTGTTACTCCCTCTGCCTCTGGTTATTTCCTTTCTCAAACTAAGTATTCCTTGGAAATACTTACTAAAGATGGAATGGCTAACTGTGAGCCCGTACTTTTTCCCATGTCTGTCAAGCCATCTTTACTGTCTTCTACAACTGTGGCATATTCTAATCTTTCCCTCTATCATAGTATTGTTGGTGCACTTTAGTATTTGACCATTACTCAACTAAATATCTCATTTGCTGTTAATCATGCTTGCTAAACTATGCATTCTCCTCGAGGCTAATTTTATGTACATCAAACACTTCTTGAGGTATCTCAAAGGTACCCTTCATCGAGTCATCCTTTACACCTAGTCCTCTTGAGCTTCATGCTTTCTCTGACTCAGTTAGGCGGGGAGTATCGGTGATCGTCGCTCTGGCCAGCTCTTGTGTCTTTTAGGTCCTAACCTTATCTCTTGGTCACCCAAAAGCAACCTCTGATATCTCGTTCATCCACCGAGGCTAAATATCGAGCTCTTGCTCAAGCAGCAGCTGAGTTGAGTTGGCTTCAAATGGTTCTCACTGATTTACACATTGCTCATTTATGTCCAATTCTCTGGTGTGATAACTTGTCTACTATTTCCTTGAGTTCTAATCCTGTTTTCCATTCTCGGTCTAAACACATTACTGTTGATTATCATTATATCCATGAAAGAGTTGCCTTCAAACAAATCTTTGTCAAGTATGTTGCCTCATCTGATCAGCTTGCTGATCTTTTTACAACAACTTTACCAGTCTCTCGGTTTCATTTTCTTTATGACAAGCTCATGGTGCTTTCCTCCCCTATGAGCTTGCAGGGGGGGTGATGAAAGTATAGCTCACACTCGAGACTTAAGCGGCAACATTAGCGAACAGTCCAAATAGTTGAGCTCCTGGATTCAAAGCAGACTTTATCATCCACATCCACGTGTGAGAAGCTGCAAGCTGAGTCCAGTGATATTATTCCATATCCATTATAATTTCTGTTAGATATTATTATGTGAAATTAGTTAAGCAGTTAGTTAGTTAGAGTTAGTATGATTAGTTAGAGTTAACTCATCATAGTTAGACTTGAGTAAAAGAGGTTAGGTTGTTGTATAAATACTTATAACTCACACATTGAATCCCCTTCAATTGTGTGCATTACTCAATGATTTTATAAGAGTAATGGGAATTGGTTGTTAGCCTTCATGGATGGAAGGTTACTCCTCTCTCCCTCATTGTTTATAAAAGGAGGCCCATCTTCCTTGTGTTCAATATAAAAATTTTTGCTTTCATATTATAGTCAAGTTAGTCTCCTCTTATAATATATTCTTTCTGTGTGAGAGAGTGATGTCATCGTTGGTTCGCCAAAACTATCAGAAAGTACTTCTGCGTTAGCCGGTCTAAATTGTCGTATCTTGGGAAATAGAAATTGACGTACCTCCAGCATGCACGGTGAGGCGGTTAATATGTTTTAAGAAGATTGTGGTATCACACAGGTTTCAGTTTGCGCTTTTGTCCTTATTTTTCTTATATGTATTTCTATTCATTAAGTTGTATGTTATAATCCCATGATTACATTTTCTGTAAATCAATTTCATTTCATATGAATCTGTTTGTCTATTTTATTTAATTTACAATTTGAACAATAAGTATGACACCTTTATTGGACTCCCGTTAGGGAATTAGAAGAAAAATTATGAAATTAAAGACTTAGTGTAACTGGTAAGAGCACCTCGCTCGAGCCTAAAGAAACTTTTGATAACAAACGACATCTTTATAGGACACTTGGTTCGAGAATTTGAAGCAAAACTGTGAAAATAAAGACTCCGAACTAAAAACAAGACGTTAGGGTGCCAAACTATAAAATAGCCAATGAAAGACCCAAAATCCAACTCGAGAATAAATACGAGACCTTGCTCCAACCTAAAGGAACTTGTAGAAATAGATGGCACCTCTATAGGATTCTCAATTAGAGAATTAAAAACTTTGTAACTAAAGACTTTCAACTAAAAATGGGCTGTTTGGGGGGCAAAATTATAAATAGTCACTGAAGGACCTAGAAGTTGGCACAAGCATTTCCCTTTTAACCTAAAGATACATTTAGAAATAGAAAACACCTCAATAGGACTCCCGTATAGTGATTTGGAAGAAAACATGTCAAATAAAGATTTTGTTTGCATTTTGTGCTTGAAATGTTATATTTTCAATATATATATATATATGTTTGATAGAATGGAAATGGATAGATAGACTACACACGCTCAAATTTCATGATGGGTTGTTTTTTGTTATTTATATATAGTACTTTTAATGGACGTGTATAACTTTTTATGGATGTTTGTTTGAGTTGTTATGATGGATGACCAATTCGAATAAATGTTAGTTTATGGATATTTCTTTTCTTTTTTTTTATCAGCAAAGAAAAATTTCATTAAAAACATGAAATTAAAGGTACAGGAAGATAAAATGCACTGAGAGAGTTTCAGAAAGTGTAAAATACCCATACTACTACTACTCGCAACCATACAACCAACCCCTCGGCCTCACGATTTTTTTTTTTTTTAAACAAAAAAGTTAAGAAGGACTTAACAGAATATAAAATACATGATTACCCACACAATCATCCCACCAAAATCAAACCACAAAATCAAGCTAATAACCCAAATATTTTAAACACCAACTACACTCCCACGACCCAAAACCCACGCCACCGCTCCTACTCTGCAGCCCACGCCCACGCCCACGCCTACTTTGCGACCAACCACCACTTTGAACACCTAAGCTGCTGTGTTGTTGCACTCCCGAGGCCACACCTACTCTGCACTCTGCACACCACCGGAAAACACTGTAGCCAACAGGTCACAGCTCCAAATACCACCGGAAAACAGCATCAACAAACAGCCCATAGCAACAAACACCATTGCAACTCCAAGCTCCATTGCAACTCCAAACTCCAACCTCCAAACTCAGAAAGATTAAAACCCAACTTCCAACCTCCAAACTCCAAACTCCAAGCTCCACACTTGCCGAACAACTTGCCAAACTCCAAACACCTTTGAAAACCACACTGCTTCTTGAAGACACCGACGCCCCACCCACCGCAACTCCACACGAACAACACCGAAGGCAGATCAACACCCACCCACTGCGGCTCAGCACCACCATACATTTAAAAGAAGATCACCTCTCAAACTCTCACCCAAAGAGGTGCACGAATGAAAACTAGACAGATCTGGATTGACTTAGACATCCATGTTTCCCAAACAAAGCATCAAACTTCTCACCAACTTTGAACTAGAGTTCACCCTCAAGCTCCTACTCACAAAAGCGCGAATGAAGATCTGGGCGGCCCGAATCACCGTAAAACCAACCATTTGCAACACAAACACTCTAAGGTGGAAGAAATGTGGGAAATCAAGTTTATTGGAGGAAAATGAACAAACAAGCGGAAAAGAACTAGGCCAGACCGCCATAGCGAAAGGTGGCGACGTGCCCAAAGGAGGCTTGGGGAGGAGGTTTTAGAGAGAGAGAAAGAGAGTTGTTTTTTATTTTTTCTACAATCCTTTATTAACTGTTAAAGAATAGTAAGAAAGAGAAAAGTTACCTAAATCTTGATTTACTTAGCAGTGATTTATGGATGTTTGCATATTTTGAATTGTTGTGGATGATGTTAATTAGCCGGGATTATTAGTGTTGTATGAATGAACAAGTACAATGCATGTTTAGGAATTTTTTTTTAAAGTACATCAAAAATTAAAAGGTTAATTATACTAATAGTCTCTATAGTTTGAGACTTGTGTCATTTTGGTCCCTAACTTTTTAATTGTGACACATTTGATCTTGAATTTTGAATCTTGTTTCAAATAAGGACAATTGAAAATATTATTAGATTTTTCAAGGGTAAAATCGTCAATTTGATAAAATATAAACTAATTTGATAAAAAGAAATGTCAAAAAAATATTTTTAATTTTTTAAAAATTATTTTTATTCACCAATGATAAAATTATGTAAAATTAATAAAAATTACGTGATTAATTTTTTAAAATAAATTTTACATGATCATCTTCCAAACACATAATAAAAATTAATTTGGTAAAAGAAATAAATAAATGTCTAAAAGATTTATCAATTTTACATAATTTTATTTTTAATAGGTAGAAATAATTTTTAAAAATTTAAAAATATTTGTTCGACATTTATTTTTGTCAAATTAGTTTATATTTTATTAAATTGACAATTTTACTCTTGAAAAATCTAATTATATATTCAATTGTCCTTATTTGAAATAAGATTCAAAATTCAGGGTCAAATGTGTCATAATTGAAAAGTTAGGGACCAAAGTGACACAAGCTCCAAACTATAAGGACTATTTGTGTAATTGCCCAAATTAAATTTAAAAGACTTTGGTGCCAAAGCTAGATTTGCTTGCCACATTTTGGGGACAACTCTTTGTTTTTCTAATTCTATAAAATTCGTAGCAAAAGGTTCATTGTTTTTCTAATTCTATAAAATTTTACAAAATTCGTAGCAAAAGGTTCATTGTTTTTCTAATTCCTTATTTTTTACTAGTATAAAGAGACTTTTTGTGGTGATTAATTTCCTCATCAATTGTTTTATTTCTTGAAGTGAGGTCAATTAACATTGGGGTGAAAAAATCGAGTAACAATCAATGAAATAATCAAGTAACAATTAAATTTGCGTGGAAGGCTAGGAATGAAATTTAATTTGCTGGATTAGTGGTCAACTGGTGGGAAGTCTGGGATTCCATTAGGCTACATATTGCTTTACTGGTTAAGTACCATATAAAGGGGGTGGATTTCTCAGTGAATGATTTGCTGTATAATTTGAAGTCCATCAGGGGGCTTTGAGGAGTGTTTGTCCTTGTTTTAGTTTGTTGTGGTTTAGTTTTTGTGTCTTTTCCCTGCTGTTTCTCTGTTGTGGTTTAGTTTCCTGTTTTTGGGTCTTGTTGGTTGAGTCCTCCTCAACTAGTTTCAGGAAATTGCAACACATGATTGGGTGGCCCTCCTTGTGCCAACCTAATTGGGATGATAGGTCTCACTATGATGTTTATAGCTTTTCCTTTGTTGCTTTTATTGATGTAAGAAGTTAAGGATTTATCCTTAGTTCTAATTCAATAAAGTTCATTTTTTGCCGATAAAAAAAAAAAAAAACTTCCTTGGCCTTTGCCCGCGGCCTTCGCCTTGGCCATGGCCTTGCACGAGGACTTGGCCTCGTGGCCTTCACGATGTCTGAAAGAAGGCCGAGGAAAAGGACATAAAACTTCATGGAATGTAAATGGCGATACATTTTGAACATCGAACTCGCCAATCTAAAGTGTTATTCTTAGTTCCATGTTAAAGAGATTTTAGCTTTCAAGTTCTTTGAAAAGTATTTCTAACTTGAGCATCTAGCAAACAATATAAATCTCATTTTTGTTTGATATCATTTGATGGAGGTGTTTGCCAATCGGTTGAGGTTCCGTCGTTGTGAGTAATGGTGATGTGGACCGAACTCTCTCCGCGCGCCCCCCTTTCGGAGAGGGTGCGGGTGGCAAAGATCGATCATCCATGGCGGCACCCTTGCCTCAAGTCGTGGGACCAGGTGATTTTTCCATCGGCCTCTGTGGAGTGCATCGGCTACAATTGGACCTCATCCGCCATGTCGGCTGTGAGCCTTATCGGCCAAAAATGATGGTCGGTCGGCACCAAAGATGGCCGGTCGGCCAGAAGGGCGGCGATTGCACCCTTGGCCGGCATCTCTCCTTTCATGGACGGCAGGCCTCCGGGATACACCCAAATGTTTTTAACCGAAGGGGATGGTGTGAACATCGGGACGCACCCGATTGTTTTTAACCGAAGGAGGTGGTGTGAACACTGGGATGCACCCGAATGTTTTTAACCCCCAGTTTGAAAACTAAGTGGGAAAAAATACTTTTTCACACTTAAGCATGAAAATAGTCCATCGGGGTCCAAAATCGTGTAACAATCACGAGAAGGCTCGGGGAACACCTTGGGAGGGAGCATTGTAAGTTTTGGATATTCTGAAACTAGCAGGACTCCGATTTGAAAACTAAGTCAAAAATATACTTTTTTCATACTAGCTTGGCTAGGTTTACACCGAGTTAGTAGTGGTGAGAACGCCGTTGTTTGGAATTCGAGAAATGGTTAAGGACAGGACTCAAGTTTCTAGTGGCGGGTCCATGATTAAGATTATGGGCGCTTTGGAGGTAGCCCATCTTGAGACTATTATGCATAAAGATGAGGAGAGGATGAGGCTCTAGGAGGAGTCGGAATAGCCGGGGACAGTGAGGTAAGTGTTCTAATCCTCAGGTCTTAGGGAACTCAATCGAGATCCACTTTTCTAGTACCGAGTTCGGGTTTTGGAAGGGGTAGCCAGGGAAATTTCACTTGAATGCTTCATGGAATCCCACTCTCCTCAATTTACAATCAAGTGTAAACAAATCTTATGATGAATTAATTTTTTTATTTTATTGTAAAGTTTGTCCTAACTCTGTCTTAGAGAGAGAGATATATATATATATATATATATGAGGGGGGTTTCCACTAGTAGGTATGGAAGAATATTTTGGGTAGAAAGATATGTACATCTCAAAGCCTCCATAGAGAGCTTTCATACTTTTATTGCAAGCTTAAGTCATTCCATGCCCATGCACTGTCACCAAAGGCCACGCCTCTCTTTTCATGCTTCTCCTTTTTTAAGAAGCTTATCATCATCTCTCTTCTTTCTTTCTTTATTATTTCCCAACTAGTTTTTATGGTTTGGAAAAAAAACAAAAAAACAAAAAAAAAAAAGTAAAGGAATTTCATATATCTTTCTTCATTACATGAATTAATTGATGAATTCAATGGATATTTATTTATTTCATAATGAGTAATGTTAGAGATTTTAAAAATTCTATCAAAAATTTTATCAAATATCTCACATAAGTTTTAACAAAATTTTTGATAAAATTTTTAAAATTTCTAACATTTTAATTTCATAATTATCAATAATAATAATAAAAGAGACATTAGCACATATACTAGGATTAAAATCCCTATTCTAACCATAAAGTATATATATATATATGGACATTGGTAGCTCCAATTTATTTTACCAAAGCATGTGGCGTTTCAAGTCGCCAGCCAATGACATGCCTTCCAAAGTTTTCAGTTACAAAGATCCCTCTTGTTTCTTTCTAGACAAAGGACTATTTATATATGTGAGAGAGAGAGAGAGAGAGAGAGAGAGAGAGAGACCATGTTTGATGGGCCGGAAAGAAGGCCATCTGCTTTTTCAGAGGATGTGAGGCATCCAAGAGCCATTGTTCCTCATTTTAAATGTCTGGTCTTTGAAGTTAGAGCACTTGATACTCATTAAAAATTTAAGAAAAATGATATATGAATTACTAACAAATTATATGTACAAAAAATGTTAAGAATTTTAAAAATTTTATCAAATGTCTCATATGAGTGTTGAATTCATATATTTGATTGAATTTTAGAATTTCCTAACATTACTCATTATATTAATTTTCTTATTAATAGGTAATACAATAATAAAGAGTAATGTTAGAGACTCCAAATGTTCTATCAATTTTTACCAAATGTCTCATATGAGTATGAGACCCACATTATATGGGTCTATGTGAGTTTCACACCCATGTAAAATATTTGGTAAAAAATTTTAGTAGAGCTTTTGAGATGTCTAACATTTTATAATAAAATTTTAGAAGGTTAATCAGTACTATATCAATAATTTTTTTTTCAGTGTTTGCTAAAAACCTAACTGAATGGCTAAAAAAAAAAACCAACAAATTTTTTTTTTTTTTGTTGAATAACCAACAAAAATGTTGATGCTAAAAGAAATTAATTAATTTGGCATATTCATAATTTTTTGAATATTGTGTGCTACTTGAGTGATAGTAGACTCAAGGTTAAAAGTTCAAGTCTTACTCCTCAAATTTATTTAATTTTTTTTAAATAGAAAAATAAGGGACTTGTATCATAAGAAGGAGTAATCATGACATGGATATCAAACAAGTTGTTCACTTTATATAATAAGATATATATATTGGTGTTACACACAATGTGTGTGTAATTCAAATAAGTAAATATAAAATAAAAATATTTATTAAATATTATGTATTAATCAAGTGGTAAGAGTCTCATTTGACAATTTTAAGGTCCAAAGTTAGTCTTGTTTATCTATATATATAATTGTTTCAATTAGAAAATAAGAAACACGTAACATAAGGAAAAAGCACCAAATATTTAGACATTAAGTTCAATACTCATATATAATAGTACCGATAGATAGATGTATAAAAGATATATAGTAATAATATAATATAATATACATGAACCTATAAGATTTTTTTTTTTGTTTAAAATAATTCTTAACAAATTTTATAAAATTTTGTTGATTTATACCTATTTCATATCAAATTTTTGTGTTGATAACAAACTATACTCAAATTTAAATTATAATAACGTATTGAAGTTGTTGCTTGGGGGGGATGGGAGGGATTGTGTCGCGGGTGTTTGATAACTAAAAGCCTAAAGCCTAATTCAAAAGCCAGTGGAATTTTGGGCAGGAGGTGGGAGGCACATGCTTTAGCAAACGAATGTCTAAAAAGACTTGCAAGGCCACGTCCTTCTGTTTCAAGTCTCAGGTTTAGGGAAACACCATCATCATCATGCATAACCAAGTCTATTTATTTCTTTATAATAGCTGTTAATTAATTAATTAATATGTACAATATAGTAACATCACATAGTATTATGTGCTTGTTATTTATTATATAATAATACTACTATTACTATATTATAACTATGTTAATGTTCTGGTCATTATTATAGGTATTGTCATTATGCCATGCCATTGATTTGAGCATTAGCTTTTTAAATTAATGGAGTCTGAAAAAGTTAATGCCCTAAAACTGCTCATTTGACTATAAATTTAGGACTCTTGAAGAGACAAAAATTCTCTTTTTATCAGATGATGGAAAAATAAAATAGTTTTTCCAATTGTAAAATTTTGATACATAATCACAATTGTTTTGTTTTGCTTGAATGCTATCTCTCTTAATCAACTAACTATTTTGTCTTTACATAACATTAAATTGTGTGTTTATATGCTCAAAAAATAGGAATAATGGTAAGGAAATTACAAGACACTATTAATCAAGCATGTAATTATGTAATATTTTAAACTCATATAATAATTTCAAATTTTTTTAATTAATCATACTGAACTTAGCATGGTGAAAACAAATTATATCCATTCACACTAACAATATATGAACGCATAATTTTAAAACAAATTATAGTCTATAGCACAAGCCAAATGAAATATATATATATATAGATTTTTTTTTTTTTCTAAAAATGACATTTCTAACTCATTTCCTCCTAACCTTGCATATCCCGATAAGTAATATTCAAAATTTTGTCAAGAAATTTACCTAGAATAAACTTCTTAGCATGTAAAGTGAGATTGAATTAGTACATTATAAAGTTCATGCATTGAACAAATTTGGATCATATATTAATATTGTTAGAAAAGAATTCTTAAAAAAAAAAAAAAAACTTCTGAGTATGTAGTATAACTAGATCCCGGTTGTAAGTTTGTTATTCCAATCCCTATTAAGGTTTTGAAAAGGACCTTTTTCGTGATATTCCATAGAGTAAGAACCTTTTTGGTAATCTGGTCCCTTGAGCATGCCCAAAAGTTGTTAGCTGGAGGAGCCTAAAATAATTTTCTATTTTAAAAGAGTGTAAATCACAAATATACCTTTTGAGGTTTGATTAAAATACAAATCACTCTTGTGATTTTAAAATTACATTTCACCCTTGAGGTTTTTAATTTCATAACAAATTGCATATTTTATTAATAAATCATCAAGTCAATTAATAATTTTAATGATGTTATAAATATATTTCAATTAATAATTTAAGTAATTTTTATTATTATATATGGAGAGCAATCATAATTTTTTTTTTAGTTAATTCTTCGCATTAAATAAAAAATTTTAACAATGAAATATTTGTAATTTTTCAAACTACATGCTTAATAACATGTACTTTAAACAAATCTTAGAGTGTATTTGTAATTTACCCTCTCAAAAATCAATGAGGAATATATATTTCGTTTTAATAAAAGTAAAAATATATATTACTGTTCGACCTCTCTTAGTTATATATATTTTTGTCTTAGGTATATACTACAAATAAATATCACAAGAAGCATAAGATATATAATATAACTGACTGGACCACCATCTATCTTTCTATCTTCCCTTCTGCAACTATTTCATCCCCACAAGCTTCCAAACAAAAGAGAGAATTAATGGAAAGTGAGATTTGCAAGTTTTATTCTTGTTGTTGTCCTCTGATATGTAATTTACGATAAACACAATTCAAACCCAATCTTATCAAGTCAATGGGTATCTCTTCCTTTCTTGATTCCCCTAACTTCAAACCATGGGTTTCCCAATCCCTAAACCCTCCAAGATTCAACATCATCTCAATCCAGCAGCGGCTTTGCTTTTTCTTGGAGATCATCAAGGAAGAAAGAAGAAGATTCACCGAGTCTGGGGGTTTGGGCCGATTCTGGGATTTTCAATATGACCACCGTAGCTGGCGGTTATGGTGGCGGTAAGTGCTGGCGCGGCGGCGGTGGTTGCTCTGACGGTTTCATTCTTATGAGTCGATTAAGAGCGTAGCATGAGTATTGTTGTAGCGTGAAAGTTGCTTAGGATATGATCTAGTTATTCCATTGGTCCTATGGCAGAGAAAGATGAGTCAAGGCAACTGAGAGGTTGTCAATGAAGCAGGTTCGAGTTCGAAGGATGTTTCCAAGATGGAGGATGAAGAGGTGGCTTCAATTGGGTATCGGTAGTCACATGACAAGTCATGACAGCATAGCCCGAAGATCAGCTTCGATCAAAACTACTTTAGAAAAGAGTTTCAGTTTGATCGAGCTTGGATCTTCCTAGCGAAAGTGGTAGCTCGTCACAACACGAGGGCTCCCACTACCACCGCCAGTTTTTCATATGCCTGAGTTTCAGTGCGCCAAGACCGGTTTCCAAATATTACAAGTGCCAGTTTCTTTGTCACAACGGGCAGCTATTTTCGACTTTCCCTCATACATCAAAGAGATTAACTCAAAAGGCGTTTAGGCCTATGGCGCGCGAAACTTAACGGTAAAGAAAGTTCCTTCTTCATCGTCTTCTTCTTCTTTAATGCCGCCGGGATCATATTTCTCACCCGGCCATTTCAACTCCACGCTGGAGTAGATGTACCTGCAGAGGCCAAGTTTAGATTTCAGAATAGCGATCCTCCTCGGAG